>CM046380.1:1948169-2004706 GCA_025413485.1 Ficus microcarpa
GTCGTGTGAGGGAGAGATATATGAGGGGAATATATAAAGGTGTGAGAAAGTGGAAGGGTGTGTGTGCGTTGTGTAATGTAAGACATGGAAAGGTGATGATGAGAGGAAAGGTTGGGAGGTACAGGTAGGCGTACTTGGCTGGTACAAATAGTGACTTTCAGTTTTTTTTTCTTTTTTAAAAAAATAATTAATTATTTTGTTTTTTTTTAATTATTTTTTTTGGGTTTTTTTGGCATGTTTTGCGTCTAAAACTCAGGACTAATTCACGGGCAGGTAAAACAGGATGTTTGGCCTTCTTCCTTTTGTCTAATTTTTATAATTTTCTTTCGTCATAAGGACCTGTTTGGCGTTTTACCTTTTCAAACTTCACATGAAGGCTATAGGCATTAACATGGCCCTAGGGTCGCACATGTGAAAAAAAATATCTTGTCGGATCAAGTTAAAATTATTTTAGTGTAGAAACAAAAAAAAAAAACAAAACAAAACAAAACAAAAGTATAAATTCACTGAAATCTAAGGTAAAAAAATGACAGTTTAGAATTTTGTAGTCTCAAACCATTCAACTCAAATTTATTTTTTATCTTTTTCTTCAAAATTTTTTATCTTTTTTCCAAAAAGTTTTTTGTCTTTTCTGAAAATTTAAAAAAATTTACTATTGAAACTTAAAAATCTCAACTTAAACTACTCCACCAAACGGGCCCTTAAATTAAGAAGTGGCAAATTGTTTTCTTAATAAAAGATCACGGCATAACACAAACTATGTGCGGAGGTTATTATCTTGCGCTTCCACAAGTACAGCAATAAGAGGTAGTTGAGATAAGGATAGCATATTTTAAAGGGACATGACAAAGTTTCGATCGATATTTTCATTACACTCATGGAGCTTTCTAATAACCTTCGAATTGACATGTTTAAATACTTACGTGATGGAAATGATAACCAAGTCATTTTTCGAAATTATATTATAGTATAATCACATTAATTAGAGAAACTAATTCGTTTTGTTTTATGTGGCACAACTTTGTAACCCCCTGATTCTCAGCAGGCCTTCCATTGTCCACAACCAATTCTAAAATTAGAGTTCAATTGTATATGATGTCATAGTTCTTGTATCGTTGTCGCATTAGTATTTGTTTTATGTGTCACAACTTTGTAACACCAATTTTTTTTTTTTTTCAGGCCTTCAATTTTTCGTAAACAATTCCAAAATTAAATTGTTCAAGTCCAAACACGAAGATGAAGTCACACTTCTAATGTGCCTCTTCAAAATTAAAACTAAAGAGAACAATGCGTGTTGATGTCACAATGCATGTCACCGTTAATTAAGTTTCAAAATTAATAACTCTCAGAAACATGTGCTTCAGACAAAATAAACTTGGGGGAAAATATTTATTTTTCGTAATTAAGTAATAATAACTTTGTTCTGTTTACATTAGCATATTTTTGAACAGTCACTCAAGGTTAATTAGTCTCTTACGTTCTTTAATAATTACTTATATATATATAACTTTGTATTTTTGCAATATTTATAGTGTGAAAAATATTGTTTGCATTTTTTATCCCCTAATAAGCCAGAGGCATTGTGGTTTATGTATAGGAGGATTTTGGTCACACCATCTTAGTTATTATAGAGCGGCTTTTTTTTTTTTTTCTGCTGAATTAAAAAAAAAAGTAAAGCAAAAAGTTAAATTGGCGGACAAAGTGATAAATGTAATACATGCGATGCATTGTATTTTCATTAAAAACAAAAAGTCTCATTAATTGTAGAATATTCTAATTCTCAATAAAATTCCAAAAGAATGAAGTAAACCTTACGCGGTTGTTTTAATTTGTTAAATTTAAGTTATTACAGATAAGATTCATTGTATCTCTTTTTAACTTTGAGAACTTATAAATAATTCTATAATTAGGGATAAAACTGTTAAAGAATAAACGAATAATGAGTCGAAAAGGATTAATGAACAAACCACCACAGTATAGTAGTTTCTGAACTAAAGGCAAATTTTCAATTTTATCCATGATTTTCAAATATCACAAAAGTATATGATCTACCAAGTTATCTTAAATTAGTTTTTCTATGCACCAGATCATTAAAAAATTCGACCCTTAAATCAAGTGTAATTTGGTACTAGTTAATTTTGTAAGTCTTGCATGTTATGAAACGTGAATCTCGTTTTATCAAGATTTTAAAATAATTGGATAGACAAAAGGATTAATTTTGAATAACTTAGCAGATAAACGATTTGTTTTGGAACATTTTTAAAGTTAATAACTAAAGGGAAAGGCACTTAAACCATACAAATTTGGATACTAATTAAGGGGGTGTTTGGTGTGTTAGTTTGAGTTGAAATATTTTAGTTGTAATAGTAATTTTTTTTGAATTTTCAGAAAAGACAAAAAACTTTTTGGGAAAAAGACAAAAATTTTTTAAGAAAAAGATAAAAAAAAGTTTGAAATGAGTTGAAAATGAGATATCCCCCAAACTCTCCCTAAATAAACATTAGATCAATATAATATAAAATTAAATTAAAATTAATTAAAATTTGTATCATATTAATCAACAATAAAAAAATTCATGTTATATTGATCAATAAATTAAAAAAATATTTATTTTGGTAATTTTCTCGTAACATATCAAAATGGCATTTGATCAAAATCTAAAAATGGAATTATACTTTGCCGTACTTTTCAAATCCTTTTGGTTGGAAAAATACTCCTTTTTTTTTTTTTTTTTTTTTTGTTGGAGTTATTTTGATTCGTATGAATTTGGAAACTTTTTCCAAACAGTGTCTTTGACAGATGCCAGAGACAAGGAATAAAAAAGGCGTGAAGAGAGAGAGAGATAGAGAGGGGAAAGAGAGGCACAAAGTGCGAAAAACGTTTTAACAGCGCAATTAGAGGACCGGACAGGTCGTCTTTTTCCGTGGTCCGTTTCAGTACAGTTCCGTGACCTTCAAATTTGCCCCCCCAACGCACTTTTAACGCTTCTTTTCAGTTTAACAAACCTCTCCTCACCTTACATGGGTTGTCAAATAGGATAACAATTTTTTAAAAAATGAGACCCACATATTAATTATTGATTTTTTTTTTGTTTTTTGTTTTTTCAATTAAATGTCCGCCTGCTTTTCTTCCTTGCTTTCCCACCGCACTAAAGCCAAACGAAAAACCACTACTCCGGCTCCGTCGACCACCCTCTATGTGATCTTCATCTTTCATAAAAATATCTATCTTCTCTCTATTTGTTTGGTTTGAGTATGCATTTGGTATTAGTAGAAATCGTTTAAATTTATCCTTATTTCTAGATCTAAAACACTCCTCTTCTCACCCACTGACGCAACCATCTCTAGCCACCACCGTCTTCTTCGTCACCGGCAAGCTCTGACCCTTTGCCACCATCTTTCAGATCTGTCTTTTTTTTTTTTTTTTTTGGGGGTAAAAAAAGCATATCTGTGTTTGAACTTGGAAAAGAGAAGAAACAAGATGAAAGCAAAATTTTCTAAAATTAATTTGTGGGTCCCAGCAGAATAAAAAACTAAAAACATTGCAACCCTTACATCCAAGTGAGCAGCCACGTAAGAGGTTATCTCAGTCCATAGGTGCCCCTTGGCAATGCTGCTTTACCCTTTTAGCAAAGGACAAAGGGGGTGAAGGATTTTCCCGTTCTGTCCTTTTATGTGAACATAAATAAAGATTTGTCAAAAAAACTCAAAACAAAAAAGTGAAGGTAAATTTTAGCCTCTGTTTGATTCACGATCGGAGATAAAACTTTTTAAGTTAGAGTTAATTGATTTTTTAAAAGTTAATTATAATTTTTGTTGACTTTTAAGAAATAAAAATAAAAATTGAGATGAAAATTTTAAATAGGAAATGATGTACTAAAAAGCACATTTCAGAGAAAACATAATATAAAAAGAATAATTTTGCAATGATATGAATGATAGTTCTAAAGATGATACTATAATTTAACAAAACTAGTTTTAATAATAGAGTTTTTTATTCTGATTGTCTGGCAAAATTCTTCAAAGATCATGTTATCATCTAATAGTCCATTATTGATTTGAATTAACATTAAAAAAATACTTGCGTTCAAATGTAAATATGAATTGTTTAGATATATATATATATTTAAATGTAGTGAAAAAATATAAAATAAATGAGTGTTATAAAATAAATGTTGAATTTGGATTTGAATTTGAATTAAATTGAATTGTGTGAAATAGGGAAACATTTGAATAATTCCACTTTAGTAATTAATTAACCAAATGAATTATATATTGAAATCTAATAATAACTATCAAAATAATTAATCCAAAAACATACCATAAGTCAAATACAACTCTAATAACAGTCCAAAATTGCACCACTGGAATTACTATTCTTTATATTTTAGTACAGAATAAAAGAAAATAAAAAGAAAGAAAAAGCAAAGTTACTTTTTTTTTTTCCGAATAAACAAAAGCTCTAATGCATAGCTTCACTTTCACAACTCTTTTCGCAAGTCGGTCATCTTATCCAATTTTGTAAGCGCCTGAAATTCGGTTTGATGTAGAATTCAAGCCAAAAATAGACCCTTAATTCGTAGTATTTTGCTCGTGATTCACCATTCATATTGTGATATAACATGTGAGAGTTTTAACCTTTTAGGAACATGAGTTTTGTTGGGGAGGAATTTCAAAACACCCACTCACTAGAAGTAAAGTAACACTTCGGGTAATTGGCATGCTCCCTAATTAAATGAAAAAAGAAAAAAGAAACCCATTTTAAAGAAGCAAAAAATTCGACTTGTAGCTAGAAAATGAAATTTGGAACATGCAAGTGTTAATTACGTCTACAATTAGCACGTACATAACGTATAGGGGACGGGAGAGAAATATATATACATGCATACACACACACACACATATATATACATATATATATATATATATATATGACTTATTCGTGGAACGTCAATATGTTATATGAGGACAAATTGTTAAGCAAGACTAGACGCAAAAGGGGACGAAAATATCCAAAATTTGGGGAAGTTTGCCCAGTTTTAAAAATATTGAAAGAGCATGTTTTGTGCTAGTGGAACGGTAGAATTTATGTATTCTCAGCATGAGAAAGAGGTTGAGAATTTGACAATGTGTGCTTGCGTTAGTTCAGATGGATTCGTAAGATATTGCTAGGTTTCTTGGTTTGATAAAAATGAACTTTTAATTTTGAGTTAGAAAAATTGGTTAGTGTTACTTGAGAATTGGAGGGAATTAAAATGAAAAAAAAAAAAAAAAATTTAAAAGAGTAATGTAACAATAACAAACTTAAATATAACCAATTATTTTAACTCAATGGCATCTTTTTCACTTCCTCGTATAGAGGAGTTCTCAAGGGAAAGGAAAAGGAAAAGTTAACTACGTAACCTTATATTCATTATATTAGTGGCAAGTTGCAACGCCCCTTTAGAATAGACAATATTCAGCTTCACACGACACACACCTATACATATATACATATATACATACATACATACATACCTGTACATATACATATGGTTATAGATATTTTAGCTAGTGCCTCAAACTGCTCTTTTCATTCTTTATTTCGTTTTTATTAGGAGACTATATGTGTATGAATAATACTAGACAGTTAGGTTAGAGCATTAAGCAAGGTTCTTTTTTGCCATTAAGGTCTATTAATCACTTTGATAGCAATAAATCAAAGAAGATATTTTGGGTCGTCCCACTTTTGAGTAGCCAAAGAGATGTGGTTGAGACTTGAAAGGCGTATATATAAGATCTACATATATAGTCTTAGGATGGACCATAACTATTGACTAGCTACAGCTATAAAGGTACGTACTACTATAGCCAAAACTGGACCGTACATTAATATATATTTAGGGCGATTTTCCCCGTCGATCCAGAAACTTCACTTGATAATTGTGCTTGGAAAGTGCAATGAAATTGCCTTACCTACTACTTATCAACCTAATGTTGGTGCTTTTGTGGAACTTCAATATTGTTTTAATTAAGTTGGATTAGTTGGTTTAATGTCTCTTAATTATTCAAGAGGTTTGCGATTTTTCGCGAGTGATTTAATTTTAGGTGGAATGCCTACTCTACTACTAGTGAATGATCAGATGAGTAATTAAGCTTAGGGTGGTTCTGTTGACACACCCTTCTCGGAGTTCAGATCCGTTCCATTTTCATATTTCAATGATTGTCTCATCAATAGTATTGTGACAACTCATCAATTTGTTTAAGAGTTTTTAGTATTTAGCACTTTTAAAATGACAATTTTTAAATTTAAATGTTTTGACTTAATACTGTTGGTGTAACAACCAAGGAGACAGAGAATTCGGGATAGCAAATCTTGACTCCCCTTCTTGACTTTCCATACCCACTTCTAAACACACGCAATTTTTAAATTCAAAATGATTAAATTTACTTTATGCACACCTCTTTCATTTCAAAAATTTCTCTTAATTGCTATAAATTAAAAAGTACTACACCACTTCAAATTTTTTTTTTTTCACGCTCACATTTTTTTTTTTATGTTCTATTGTTGGTTAAATTAAAAATTTTATATGAAAAAAAGTTTTTTTTTTTTAAAAAGGCAAAAAACATTGCATATTAACATATATATATATAATGGATTAAAATAACAATTTTACAAGAAAAAAAGTAGGAAAAAAAAAAACAAGTTATGAAAAAGCTGATGAACAACGAAAGAACAACGACATATATAACCGGAAAAAATTAAAGAAAAGCTGACGAACAACGATATAGAACCAAAAAAAAAAAAGGTGACAATTTAGATTTTTGTTATAGGTTTCAAAGTAGTAATATTTATAAGTTTTTTATTTAGGAATTTGATATATAGGTGTGTGTTTAAAAAGAAAAAAAAAATCCTTCAAGAAAAGGAAAGAGAAAAAAAAAAAAGAATGTACTAGAGTTTTTTTGTGATAGAATTTTGTTCATGTAATTAAGTGTGTTATTCTACTCCTTTTATGTCATTTAATTCAGGTTTTTTTTAATTAAAGAATTTAATTAATAGGGGATGTGGAGAGTCAGGAGGGATGTGCCCTTAAGTTTAATGAATTGAGTATTTTCCCCTTTAATTAGTCTAGAAATTTCACTAGATTATATTTGAAAAAGTGGAAAATTGAAGGTTAATAATTTCCGTAAAAGCAAAAAGAAAAAAGAAAAAGGAAAGTAGTAAATTAAGATAGGCTTAGAATATATATATGGATCGAGTTAAATTAATTAATGCCTTCCGTAGAAAAAAGAGTTGTGATTTTTATGGTTGTGAATTGCCACACTAATATCTATATAGAAAGATCATCAATATAGATACTATAATTGAAAATTGGAAGGCCTAATCTATTTATAAATTGAATGTTAGAAGAAATTTAAGTTAGGCGCGAAGGGAATGACGTACAGTTGATCATGAATAATATGTGCTGAAACATGGCATGATAACCCATATATGTATGTGTGTGTGTATAACTATATATAAATCGTTGTTGGTTTAATTAATATGGCGGCAAATAGTTTTATTGGTTTCACACTTTAACGTGTCCAAGTACTTCAATCATAGGCATAATTAGTCGTAACATTATTCTATTTCAAATAATAATACTTTAATTATATATATTCTATATATTGCAAATATAAATTGTAGTGTATTTGGAAAATTTTTCATGTTCACATGCACAACATATATAATAATGAGTTTACCATTTTTTTAGATTTCGTTAAAAATATATGTATAAATATATGCATTTATATATGTATACATTTATCATTTTCTTCTACATCCAAAGAGAAACTTTTTTTTTTTTTTTTTTTTGAGTAGCAAAGAGAAACTTCTGATTGACTATTATAAGGAGAGAGAGAGAGAGAGAAAAAGAGAGAAAAAAAGAATTATAAAAAATTATTTCCGATTGGTTGGTAAAGAGTCTGAGAATGTTTGCAGATTCAATATTATTCAAGCTATAGTGTTTGATGAACCTCGTCATCCAATTGAAAAAAAAACGCCCACATTTTCTCCTTTCTATGTTCTGAAATGTAATAATATTTATATAATATAAGCAACTGTATGCACAACCTGTATTCATTATTTAATTTAAGGAACCGCTGAACATTTTTTTTTATAGTTTTTTTCTCCCAAAATTTTCCAAATGAATAATTTTTCAAAAAATAACACACACACACATATATAAATGTATTTGTTGAACTATAAACGGTGCCAGTTTGGATAAACTAGTGGTCATTGAAGTTCAATCATGCATAAATCAGACTCATTGTCTATTATATATATATATAATATATATTCTTTTATTTTCAAACATATATGTGTGTATATATATGTACTCTATTATATATTCATACACACAGTTTCCTTCCAAACCGCGTGGGGAATTGTGCCTGCATATCATCATGCATAGAAAACTTGTTACATGCTGTGTGCCCCCAATTTGGATCACTAATAGATACTTCTTCTACGTTATTTTATTTCAACAATTATTCATCACGCATCTTGTCTGATTCCCACTTAAGCCAAGGACAAGTGAAAATACACAAGAAACCTTTTCTCCATTATTTTCATTTTTATTTTTTAAAAATAAAATCGTTAAGGTTTGATCTTTTTCGTTGTGTTTATTAAACAGCTTTTCTCAAAATACAAACTGATCGAGGAATAAAGGAGAAGCAAACTATAAAGAAATAAAATGCAACCTCATCAAGGATGGATATATAGATATACACGCACCAAAAAAACAAAAACAAAAACAAAACAAAACAAAATGTGATGATTTATAGAAAGCAAAAAAAATGTGATGATTTATTTTAAGGATGCTTATAGGGTACAATATTCGAAACCTGGGATTCAGTTGATTTATAGTTAAGCTTCGTTTGATTCTCCATTTCAAACTTAAAATTTTCATTTCAGTTTTTATCTTTTTCTGAAAAAGTTTTTTGTCTTTTCTAAAAAGGTTTTTGTCTTTTCTGAAAAGTTAACACAAATTTACTATTGAAACTTAGGGGTGTTTGGTTCGCGAGTTCATCTCCATTCCAACTCAAATTTTTTTTGTCTTTTCCCAAAAATTTTTGTCTTTTTCCCAAAAAGTTTTTTGTCTTTTATGAAAATTCAAAAAAATTTACTATTACAACTAAAATATTTCAACTCAAACTAGCGAACCAAACACCCCCTTAAAATTTCCAACTCAAATTCATTCACCAAACGGACTCTTAATATACATACAAAATTACAAAATATGTCGCACAAAAAAAAAAAAACCTCCTAATTGTAGTTGATGTTATCAATTCATTTGTTTGTCTTAGAACTTGTCACCTCATTTCATAATTAGTGGATATCAAATATAGTGAAAATATATTTAGTGAAAATATATTTGGCCGTGCTTCTATGATTCCTAAATATTTAATATAATAAAAATATATATATGTTTGTACATGTGTGTAACAAATGTATATAGAAATCAAGTTTCTTCCGAGTTGAATTTGGAATAATTGAATAAAAACATAGTAATTAATCTCAAAGAAAATGAAATCTCTATAGCCATAATATCTCGTATAGTTGTTGAAAATCAGCAATATATATATATTATATGTATACATATGAAATGAAAGCTTCAAGAACGTTCACTCACATGAGATCCAATAATATATAGCTTTTTATTATTTAATTATTTCATTTATAGAACTCCATTTTTCTCCACCACTAAAGACTGAAGAGAGAGTCATTTCTTCTAATTGTAAACTTGACCTTTTATTAATTGCTAATTTGCATAAGTAATGCGTTTTGACTTGTTTGCAAAATCTAGATTCCCTTGAGGAAAGGTACCGGAAATATCATTTTCAAAATTGGTCGAATTTTACATTGATCATCAGCTTAGTATAAAAAATATGTGAATAAGCAAAAAAAAATATATATATATATATATATATATATATATTCAAGTTGATCTCTAATGTTAGTAAACATAAACTACAGATAGGACTCTGAAAAATAGTCTCTAAAATTATAGTTTGAGGAATACATTCAAGTTGAAAAATAACTCTTACATTTCTTCTTCTTCTCTTTAACATGTATTTTCTAATCACACAAATTCTGCCGATGCAGTATTTAATCTTTTAATTGCACAACATTCACTTCTTTTATTTTCAGATTTAGCGAAAAGATTTCTTTCTGAAAATGGAAAATACATTTCAAATCATGAAAGAGGATAAAATATATTAGTTACTATATATTGTCCGTTTAAGGGGGAAAACAAAAAGAAAAACACAAAAAAAGTTACTGTTGTGGTATTAGCAAAGCTACTATTTCTGAAAACTTAAAAATCATAGTTGTTACCTTTGGAATTTCTCTATTAGCCAACCTATTCACTTGTTTTATGATGGGTATTTAACCGCTAATTCTCACTAAATTAGGGATGAATTATATTTAATCAGAAAATCAAAACATAGAATAGAGTTTGTATCATTAGAAAAACACAAGGTAAACATGTGATTTCTATATTTCGGTAAAATATAATATTAATTATTTGAATTTTGATAATTTTTATATAATTTCTACAATAAAACTTTCTTATTTTCATCAGCGATATATGAATTGTTGTTTTTGTCATTACTTTTGATAAATCTAGCAATCAGATCTTTGATGGGAGTTGTTTTGCATCAAGCATTGCAAAGTTTTAGAATAAATATTTATAAATCATATTGTTAAAAAATTAATTTTAATGATTGAAGATTATGGACTAAGAGTAAAAAATAAGTGTTCTGTCATTATAAATATAATTTAATGATAATATCATATTTAATTTTACTTGAAAATATAAAATTTGAATCTTCTCGCTTTTAAATTCAAAATAATAATAATAATAATAAGTGCCCTTGCCGTAGTTTACATTAAAAATATGACCCCAAAAAAAAAAAAAAAAAAAGGTCGTGAGTTGGAGAATGGGAAGTGGGGACCACAAGGAGAGTAAGGAGGATAGGCGTCAGCAGTGAGTCATTCCGTAATGGGTCGTACAGTGGGGGGACGATTGCCTGGAAAGTAGTGTACCTCCAACCCAACCAAATACCCCACCGACCCCCTCCAAATATCAAACCCACTTTCACTGATCACAATCCAATTACCCCAATCCCCCCACCAATCTTTAGGACTTTACTCTTGTGGGCCCCCTTCCATATGACCACACCCATGTGCTCTTGACTCTTTACATTTTTTTTTTTTAGTTTTTAATTTTGTTTTTTTCCTTCTTTCTTCCCGATTTTTTTTTATACGTTTGGAATAGATAAACAAAATAACACAAAGCAAAATAAAAATTAAAAATAATTTAAAAACAATTGTTTACTTAGAATTGTCACACGACGACTTAGAACCTGCACCATCGTGTGATGAACTTGAAGACAAAGACGAAAGATACCGTTGCTTTGTTTTTTGTCCGTATAATAGTTAGTAATAGATTAGGTAAAATATTTTGTATTAATTTATCAAAAAAAATATTATGTCAAGTGTATTTGTATCTTACCAATAAGTATTGTTATTCTTAATCCTTAGTCAACTTTTCAAAAATACTGAAAATTGCTATACATGTTGCTTTGTAAAATTTCAATATGGATGTTCACGTATCAAACTGTTAAAAAGTTAATCTGATGATTTAAATAATAGTACTCATTACCCATAGAGTAAAAGAGTAGATCCTATGAGCATAAGTTTTGCTTCTTTATTATTAGTTTGGGACGTGATATTCACACAAGAAGGGCAAAGCTCGACCTTTTGCAAATCAATTTTTTACGAGTCTTGTCTCCCGAATCATCCATTTTTTTTGTTTGTTAACTATTAGACCTTAATTGCCACTGATGTTAAAATTAAAAATTTAATGGGATGTGTATTATTGGAAAACCGAAAATCTTAAAGGACAAATTAATAAAAGAATTTTATGTTAAGGTGTGCAAAATACTATAAGGTCTTGAATTTTTATCAGATTCTATCAATTTTTTTAATATATTTATTTCATTTTATTGTGATTTTAACACGTTTAAAAACACATATTATTATTAGAGATATCTTACATAAAAGCTTCTTTTTTTATGCATTATTTTTTCTGAATTACAACTAAACAAATAGTATCTTCTTTTTTTCTTCTCTTTCCGAATCTGACGTATATGTGTGTGAGTGTGCGTGCGTGTGTTGTGTTTGTTGAAGCTGGAAGGACATCCTACGCGTAGCACCATTTGTCACCACCAACTTTAGCATTTCGTCTTTCTTTTGCAATTTGATTTGACATGTTCTTTTCTTTTTTCTTTTTTCTTTTTTGTTTTCTTTTGTTTTATTTTTGTATTTCATTTTTATTTTTTTTTTGGAAATTAACATGTGTTAATTATTGGTCACGAAACCACAAAAGGAAGACCACAAGTTTAAGAAACCAAACCCTTCTCTTGGGTGAAAAACTGAAAATGCCATAGCTTTACAGGAACATTACACAAAATTAAATAACGATATAACCATTTACAGCAAAAAAAAAAAAATCACAGAGATTATTTTGACAGAGAAAACTAGAAGAGCCAAAAGAAATTGGAAAAAGTAAAGAAAATCAACTGACCCCACTTCCTACATATATGTTATTTTGTTTTAATATATGTTTATGTAATGAACATATGTAATTTGCAAAATGGGATTATTGTAAGTAATTGATCACATGGCATCATAGATTATTATCATAATTATGTGCAAAATTAGTATGCGTGTTATGTGCATCTACATATATATATATATATCAATCAACGATCTAACTGAAAGAGTGAAATCGGAAATTATTAATTTAATTTGAAATAATGTATTCTGTATTCAAGCTTTACCACACGATTATTAAAATAAAATAAAAAAAAAAAACTATAATTTCTATGAGCAGTTTTGACTTTGAAAAGAATGGAGATGCTTCTTTCTTTTTCTTTTTTTTTTTTCTTTTTTGTTTTTTGGAGAGAGAAAGTGAGAGTTGAATGTTGAACGTATTACTATTATTATTATTATTTTTTGATATATATGTCATATCATTTGGTAGTTAGTTTCATTAATTTCCTTTCTTGTCTATATATAATGTATATATATTTTTCTAATCCCAGCTAGCAAGTAGCTTCATGTTCAGTCAAATTGTATATTTTTATGTTTTTTTTTTCTTCCAGGAATTCTTATTTAAATGAAAAAAAATATATCATTCTTATAGCAATATTTGAAAAAATACATTCGAATAATATTTTTTTGCAATTAAATTGAACATAAATTTCTTACTCCCCTCAATTAAAAAAGAAAGATATCGCATTCAAATAATTCGAATCCGGGTCAAGAAAGGAAACAAAATAATTAATCATAGTCGGTGTAGAATTAGAATTTGTTCGAAAGAATATTCTCTCAACTTTGCATAGGTTTTTACTTTTTCCCGAAAGAGATGGCGTTGAAAGAGAAGACAAGGGCCTTTTGTTTAGGGCACTCAAAAACTCCTCATTTACACCAAGAAAAAAGAAAAAAAAAATACAAACAAAAAGGAAGAAGTTAAATCGGCGCGACTTTCATTGATTATTATGGTGTTGAATCCAAAAACATAAGAAATAAAAAAAAGGAACATATACTATGTGTATATTTATATATATATATATATTTATATACATAGGAAGTGGCCTTGTTGAGATCGCATATCCACTTTGCTTTATGTGGTTTCTTGTTTTTACTCCTTTTATATTGCATATAACCATGTAAAATCTGATTTAAATCGTATTAAAATAAAAATATATCTAGATCTAATGATTTAAAACTTGATATACTGATATGTTTCTTTTACATATCCTATCATAAATTTTCTTTTTAAAAAATTTTGATGGAGAATAGTTTAACACTAAACATCAACTTATCTTTTTCTTTTCTTATCTTTTGTTTTGTTTTGTTTCTTTGTTTCTTTGTTTTTTGTTTTTTTTTTTTTGTGGCTAAAAGATTTCAACTGATCCTAGTCTAGAAATAAAGTGGCTTTCCGTGATGCCCGTACACCAAGTCGTACGGGGTGACCAAACTCACCGACCCACTACTTATTGCTCCTTTCGATATGTCCAAAGATTACCAAACAATTTAAATAGTTACTTTCTAGTTAAAAAATCCAATAGTTTCATTTCAAATTTCATGTAGAATATATATACCTGTGTATATATATATATATAGAGAGAGAGAGAGAGAGAGAGAGACGAAAAGGAATTGCCGTGCAAGATCCCCCGTATGTGTGATCTCATGTCCCATTTACTCTCTCTCATAATGTAATCCCATTTACTCGACCTACATATATTATCTTCCCTATTGTCGTTAGGTTACTACTTGAGGATATTTAAAATAAAATAAAATAAAATAAATAACTTTTGTATTGGGTATTTGAAATTCCATTTCAAAAACTCATAAAACTTACTTCTATTAAAGGACTAAGGATTACAACAAGCTAGCCGGGGAATATCATATATAATGTGTCAATATGGCAAACGCAATTTGCCCATAAAGAAACTCATCTTTCCAAAACTCTTTTTATTCCTTTTTCTAGCTAGCACATGACTTGATGATAAATATATACATATACATATATATATATATATAAGCCTGTTATCTATATCCTAGTCCTGGGCCCAATTGATCAAATATGTTTTGCAAGCATTTCATAACTGCCGATGAAAAAAATTCCAATGAAACAAACGATATTCGAGTATTTGATCCGACGACTGAATAAATCCATCGTATAATACGAAAGTTAAACATATTTTATGCTGTCACATATCATTTACAAAAATAATGTGAAAAAGTCACAAAATTGTTTAGTTATATATAAAGTTACATGTAAAATTAAGAAAGAAACTACAAAGAAAGTTACGGTTGGCAGACTTGTACGGATGCCATACTGATATTTTTCTGGGCACGTACGTATATAGTTGAATGTGAACGGAGTTAACACGGTCAACGATATATAACTTGTGTAGTCAAATTGTTGAAAAGAAGAAAGTTTAGATGCAAAGACATCACAGTAATTGGTCCAAGTCATGACTTTGAAGTTAATATGCAACCGTACAATATATATGTCCCATTCTTTTGTAAGGAAGCTTGACATTAACATTAAATTTCCAGTCACCACGTTACAACATTTATTGTCAAATTGGAAGATTTTTCCTTCTGGTCCAATTATACTCTCTCTCTCTCTCTCTCTCTCTCTCTCTCTCGTTTAATAAATTTGGGTCGACCGTGCATGCTTGTAGAAAAATATAGCTTTCTCTTTTAATTGTCTTTTGTACGGATTTGTTGGTTTTCTCGTTTGTTTCCTCACGGTTTCCCCTCCTGGCTAGATTTCTAGAATATATTTGACCCAAAGAATTGATCAATATATATATATATATATATATACTTTAATTAAGCTGTGTAGTTTTCTAACCACTGTGGTGATGGAATAGTCATCGTGTATGTCGTGTATGTCTTTTTTAAGTCTAGATTGAAGTTTATGGTAGACTGAATAATAGTCACATATGGTTTGATTAGGTATTCAAATAGTAAACGGCGAATGTGAAAACAGCATCGATCTCTTTCTTTTATTGAGCAAAAGGCATGTATTTATCATTCTTTTATTTATTTATTTATGTATTTATTTTTTTTGCCAAATTTCATCTCCCTCTACAGCCTATATATGCAAGTATCTTATGGAAACTATGTATCCATGGCAGTGACATATTTGGAGTCTAATGGCATGCACAATCTCCGAGAACAATATGCTGTGGGAGTGGGACTAAAACTTATCGTGATGGGAAACCTCTAGATAAGGAAGGGGAAGTGCAATATTATATATGCTTCACTATAAACATATAATATATATATATGTAACTTTTTTGTATGTCTTTATAAATAATAATTATAATAATTAGTTGATTTCATTATAATATTAGTCAATAAGATATGTCTTTTACGTTAATAATTATTAAATAATCTTATGTCAGACATAATTTTATATAAAATTACAAATAAACTAATCATCTAAGTATTAAAAGCTAGCTGTTTATCAAAAAGTTATAATTGACGGATTTGTTTAATTGAATGAGAATATATATAAATATATATATGTAACTAGAAGGTCAGATCATAGATCTTTATAGCTAGATCAAAACAATATGTGACGGGTAACATGAAGTAATCAGATCATTTTTTTTATGAAATTATGATATTAATAGCTTGGAGGGTACGTAGGCTAATTTTCACCTGAAAGGAGGGGGAAAAAACGTAGATCGCTTGTGTGGCAAGGCAATTATACAATTGACTCAAAAAAAAAAAAAGTTCAATTAATTAAGTAGTAGGTGTAGAATTTTATCAGTTGATTAATTTCTGGAAATGAAAGAGTTTAGAGGACTACAAATTGCATCTATACATGATATAGAAGTACCAATAATTGATACTGTAGCCAGTTTCATCGTTTTGGGCAAAAAATTTTTGTATTTATTTTTTGGTCCTTTTTTTCTGGCCCAGTTTTTTTTTTTTTTTTTTTTTTTTTTTTTTTTTTTTTCATTTTAAGTCCTTTTAAAATCTTCTTTTAGGATCATTTTTTATTTTTTTTTAATTTAGTCCTTTTAGGGGAGTTTGGCTAACGGTTTAGTTCAAACTTATTTCAAACTTTTTTTTGTCTTTTTCCTAAAAAGTTTTTGTCTTTTTTCCCAAAAAGTTTTTTGTCTTTTCTGAAAATTCAAAAAAATTTACTATTACAACTAAAATATTTCAACTCAAACTAACATACCAAACACCCCCTTTATATTTCTTTTTGAACTTTTTTTTGTCCTTTTTTTTTCCATTTTAGTCCTTTTTTTAATTTTCTTTTCGGACTTTTTTCCTGCCTAATTTTCTTTTCATTTTAATCCTTTTTTCATTTTTTTTTGGCCTAAATTATTTTTCATTTTAGTATTTTTTTCATGTTGATAATTTCTTTCAATTTAGTCATTTTATCTTTTTGGTTTTTTCCATACCTTTTTCTTTGAACTTTTTATGTTTATTTATTTTTTACTCATTATTTTAATTTTCCCCTATTTAGACAAATTTTCTCAAACAAAAAATTTTTGTATTTATTTTTGGTCATCAGTTTTTTTTAGGCCCAATTTTTTTTTTTTTTCATTTTAGACCTTTTTTAAATTTTCTTTTAGGATCAATTTTTATTTATTTTTTAAATTTAGTCCTTTTTTATTTTCTTTTCAAACTTTTTTTTGTCTTTTTTTTTTTTTTTTCATTTTGGTCCTTTTTTTAATTTTCTTTTTATACTTTTTTTTGCCTAATTTTTTTTTTGTCATTTTAATCCTTTTTTTTCAGTTTTTTTGACCCAACTTATTTTAATTTTATTACTTTTTCATGTTAATAATTTCTTTCATTTAATTCTTTTTTTTTTTTTTGGTTTTTTTCCCGTACCTTTGTCTTTGATCTTTTTATATTTATATTTTTTTTTACTTATTATTTTAATTTTTCCTTACTTAGATAAATGTTTTCAAATTTATTTCAGTGGTATATAGAGAGAGCAAGTCGACGATTTTAAACGCCTTCATCCAATTAAATATTCTTTTTTTTAAATATATATAGGATCCAATTAAATATTCGATAATAAATATTTCGTTCAATATAGGTGTGGTTGGACTTGATTAGTGTAGAAAATTAATCAAGAGATGCATATAATTAGTAGGATTTATTAGGATTACGGCTGCATGATGTAAAAATCAGGTCATATTATAATCAAGAGAAGGGACAAAAAAAAAATAATAACAAAAATAACAAAAAAACATGACCAAAAAAAAATTAGTGTATGACGTGGTAAGTAGTTGAGAAAATTTTTTATATATAAAGGAGAGAAAAGGAGCAATTGCTCGTCTCCTGATTCTTATAAATGGTCCAGAAAATTTTATTTATTTGTTATTGGCAATAAAAGTAGTTTTTTTTTTTCTTTTTCTTTAGGTGAATGGATTCGAGCTAGACATGTTATAATAAAATCAAGTATAAAATTATCATTACGTTATATACATTGCAATCATGCAACCAATACTGAATGTTGCATGGACTAATCTTCCAAAAATTTTAGATCAAACATGATACTAATATTTATTTTTTTTAATTCCAATCCGTTATATTCCTTAATCCTGTGCACCAAACAGATTGTAATTAAGTTAATAACGGTGAAAATAAAGAGTTACTGACGAAAACAATACATATCTTGAGAGTGAAAAAGTTATTTCTTCCCAACTGAAAAGATAAATGTTTTACAAGCAAAGCAAAGATAATTAATGGTTTCTTACAAAGCTAACTCACATATTTATATTTCTATATTCAATACGTGAAATTGCCACAATATTTTATACATGAAAATAAATATGATAAAAACTATATTTTTTTATAAGAAAAAATTATGATAAAACCTATATTTTAATTATATTGATAGGTAGTGCTGATTGTAAAAATTAAAAAAAAAAATGGAGTACTATTTTTATTTTAGTCGTTAGATTAACTTTTTAATGATTTAATTTATGATTCTAATAAATTATATTTCGTCTGCTGTAGATTTTTAATATAAATACAGTAATTATCCGCGGACAAAAACGGTTTTTATATATTATACTAAAAGTGGTGAAAAAAATATATATAATAATGGCAAACCAAACATAAGTCCGTACATGCGTTTGGTGGGACTACCACGTGAACTAGTCAGTTTGATCCAATGGTCGTTTGGTCTGATCCCTCTCAAAGAAAAATAAAGTGAAAAATAAAATTAAAATTAAAATAAAGAAGGAAAAAAAAAAAAAAAAGTTAATGTGAAAACAACATTGCTGACATAGAATTCCACTAAACTGATAATCTTATCATGACTGAAGTAAAATGGAAAGCAAGCTGAAAATGAGCAAGTAACTCTTTACACGTCTCTTTTTTGTCCTTATTTCCGAACACCAACCATGGCAGTTACTTTCCAACCACCTCAGTTTTGAAATTTATTTCTTAGAAAAAATTATAAATCTATGTATTTGTTTGCCTAAACATCATATTTAATTAAAAGAATCCTAAGCAAAATTATGGAGAAAACGATTTAGATGATCAACGAATTTATCATTTTAGAAAAGGAAAAAAAAAAAATTAAAATAGAGCCCAAAAAAAAAAAATCCTCGTCTCATTATGTATCTGTGTGCTAATTTTCTTGAACTAAGCTTCGAAAATTGAATTGCTATAATTATTTACAATAATAAGAGCAATAAAATTTGTCGGCTTCCAATAATTGTGGTTGCAAATTATCGATGATGACGTAACTCCATGATACGATATGAGATTGTGTTTAGATAAGTTATTGTGAGGCTTGATATATTTATGCGTGTGTGTGTGTTTATATATATATATATATATATATATATATATATTACTTCTAAGAAATAATCACTCAAATTGCCTTGATAAGACCTCTATACAATAACCCAAAAAAAAGAAAAAAAGACTTAGGTTCCGTTTGGTTTACCAGTTTGAGTTGGAAATTTTAAGTTTTAATAGTAATTTTGTTGACTTTTCAAAAGAGACAAAAATTTTTTTCAGAAAAGACAAAAATTTTTTTTAGAAAAAAATAAAAACTGAGATAAAAAGTTTGAGTTGAAATGGTGAACCAAACGTCCCCTTACTTTTTACTATTATTTGCAGAATCATTCTTTGTTGGCAATACGTCAACAAAATTGGCTGGTCCAAAATAGGATTTTCTTCTTCTTATTTTTTTTTTTTTAATTTAAGAAAAATGAAAGAAAAGAAATGTCTAAAGATAAAAATTTGATTGCATTTCTCTTTCTTTCGTGTTCATACATAATATTGTGTTTGTGTGTGTGATATGGATTGCATTTAATAGGAGTGTGTTGTTGGGGAAGAAATATTGGCAGCGAAGCTGTTCATTGCCTCGCAACAAAAGAGACATGCTTTGTTGGGGTTTTTGTTGTTGTTATTATTTGTTTTTTCACCATTTCTAGGAGCAATATGTCAGTCCAACAAACAACCACAGCCTTCTTGGCCCACTCTAGGAAACTAGCACACTGGCTTTTATACAAGTCGGCCAGGCCTAGTCACATCAAAAAATAAATGAATAATTTTAGAAATAAATAGCGTAAAAATAGTCAATTTTTAGAATGGGATTTATAGGTAAATAATCTTTTTTTTAATAAGTTTTTTAATAAATGATTCAAGTTTTTAAAAATTAATTAAAATATCTAAATTTTTAAAATTAGGATTTGTTTGGTCGAGTAGTTTGAGTTGAGATCTTTAAGTTTCAATAGTAAATTTTTTTGAATTTTCAGAAAAGACAAAAAACTTTTTGAGAAAAAAACAAAAACTTTTTAGGAAAAAGACAAAAAAAAAGTTTGAATTGAATGGTTTGAGTTGTTATGCCAAACTCCCCCTTAGTTAAATGATATTTTTTTAGAATGATCGATAAATTTTATTAATGATTAATTACTGATTGATCATATCATATAGTTAATCACTGATTGATCATAATATATATCATCAAGTTTTGTAGTCAATCATTAATTAATCATAGTTAATTTGATTAACTATAACGTAAATAATCAAATTTCATAGTCAATCATTGAAATCATCAAATTTTATAGTCAATTATTGATTGATCATAATTGGCTAAATATGAAAAAATAACAAACGATCATTTTGTTAAATAGAAAAAAAAAAAAATTAGATAACCTATTAGATTAAGTGACCAAAGCTGACCACCCAACCAAAATTTTCTTTTAGAATTTATAATTTATGTGATACACATATAGAAGAATATTCTTAATGTGTTTTTTCATTTCTAATCTTTTCTTTAAAACCAAAAAAAAAAAACCAATTTATTGTGATTTAGTGTCTACATTTATAAACATGTATTTTCATAAGTCAAAGTCATATATAACTCTAAGTTCAAAAACCACAAACAGAAATTGTAGTAAATATTATTTTTACGAAATTATAGAAAGTAAATAGTTAAAATAATTGAGGTAAATCGAAGAGACGTAAACTCAAACAAGCTTGTTGCAATTTGTAAAGGTCAAGGACTCGAAGTGTGTAGTCTTGTAGATGCCATGTTATACACTACATGGTTAAATTTGCTTTTTCCATCATGCCTCATATATAGGATCCTAGAAAAATCACTACATGAAATTCTAATCAGTGAGGTATTGCATTGTGTTTAGGCATGTCCCTAGACACAACTAACAAGGTTTATGAAAATGGTAGAACCTCACTTTAAAGGTCTCTGTCTGGATTGTGTAGCATTGGATTTGTAACGGTGAAAATAAAACCAAACCCATCCTCCTCTGAGTCTATTTGACTCAAATGATTTCTGTTTCATTAATGATTCTTTAAATTTCTGATATCGACGAAGATATAGACAAGATGATACCAATAATCCTTTTTTATTGAGAAAGAAAAGCATGAGTTAACCTTTTATTTTCTAAAAATAAAAAAAATATACAAATTTGTAGTAAGTATAATATCAGTGCAATATTCTATTGGTCTCACAGGAATTTTAGTTTTAACAAAAAGCAAAAAAAAAAAAAAAAGAAGAATTTTTGTCACATAGGTGAAGGCAATATATATATGTGATTCAAAACGGGGGAGAGACCAAAACAAACAGACCCCATGTGTCCTTTAAGAGCATCCAAGAGTCACGAGAGTTTGTTCCCTCTAATGAACGGAAAATGATGTCTAAAGATTAAAGAAACATTGAGAAGGGGAAACCTGAAAGCAACATCAGAACCACTCTCTTAAATAGCATTTTGCTGTACTAAGTTAAAGTTTCTCACTTAAAAAGGGCAAACCATATGTGCCTCACTTTTAGTAAACGGCTGTTTTCTTGAACATGAACCGCACATGCAGCTTTGTCTTGACCAATATTTCTAATATATTTATTGAAGAGGACCACTTCATTTGATATAGGAAATCTCTAGATAAATAGTATAGATTTGGAATTCAAAGGTCCAGCATTTGCAAATTCTCACATCCATTTGTAGGGGTATATTTAGCATGTGTACGGTTCTCAAATGTGAATCTAATGAAAAGTTTTTCATCTCACTTTTTTTCTCTTTTTTTTTTTAAATCAATAAAAATTATAATTAGTTTTTGAAAAGTCAACTAATTTTAATATAAAAATTTTATCTCAAATCTTTGTTTCAAACGTACTATTAGTTTATAAAACATGTAGACGAGACTTAGAATTACCAGCCAAAGTAAAAAACTATAGCATCAAAAGATTGGAATTGGATATCATTTGCTGTTTGCATCCACCCTATTCGACTTCTCAACAAAGTAGAACCAGACAATTAGTATTAAAAACCGAAGAAAAGACAAAGGAAAAAACAACTACGAAGTGGCATTAGCAAGCTACAAGAACGTGTACCCAAATGACCGTACACAAATGACCAAGAGAATAAGAAAAGGAAAAAAGAAATTAAGAAAGAAAGTGAAGAATATGACTGGTACCCATGTTCTTGAAAAAAATTTACCTAAATATAGTACCTTCAATGTTCAACTGTGACTCATGTATGTTTGTAAGGATATATTCTCAACCGCTATATCTTACTAAAATTATGCAAAGGGAGAAGATTAAGAATAAATGTCATTTTTATTCAACAAAGTATCCAAGTTTAAGTATATAATTGCAGATATCAGGACATGAAGAGTCAAAGGCGGTTTCATGTGACAACAATTACTAGAAGATTGATATACTCAACTTATGGCTTAGAAGTTAGATAATAGACATTTTTATGATTTTAGATTGCAATAGTAGTTTAGCACAATTTGACATGGAAATACGTTGCCCATGAGAAAATATTAAGTGAACTTGATGTACAGATGGCCGCTGTAGTGATAGCCAGGGCATTATGCATGCGAATGGAACATGTAAGATAACTTTTGCCTGAAAGTTTTTATTGTATTTTTCTTATAACACATATAGCTTATAGTAATATTGTCGTATTGCAGCATTTAACAAAATTTATTTTTGATAGATGAATTGGCAACAACTTGATGCAATTCAGTGGCTTACTAGAGCACAAAAATTTCTTCAATTAAAAGCCGATGGTAATTTTCGTGTGACGGTCAAACAAAAATTGAATATGTTCTCACAGTATTTGAGCCACATGGAAGAGTCATCATTTGTAAAGTTATCGATTGTAACCCTCCTCCCTTGAGCAATCCCTTCTGTAACCTCTTCTATGGAAATATACTTGGACAAAATTGATAATTAAATGGGTTTCTCATTCTCAAATCTCATATAGATTTGCGAAATATAGGTTAAACAAGATACAACATATACATTCAAAAATAGTATTTTCCTCTCATCTAAAAGTTATAAAATATTTAATTAGTGAAATCAGGAATTTTGTAAAAAAAAATTTCCTGCAAAACCAGAAAACACTATGAGAATCCACTAAAGAGAATAAAAAATAGAAGGAATTTATTTCTTATTCTCTTTTCTTGTCAGCATATATAGGGTATTTGTACAAGTAATAGTTGAATTTCTACCCTATATCTAATTGAAAAAAATTAGTCAATAGCATAAATATAATGAAAAGAAAATATTCTACAGCTATGATTGTGCTAAACGAGGGATATTTCACAATTATACCTTTCGGCACAAATTTGTAATTCCCACTTTTCTGACACTCCCCCCCCCCCCCCCCCCCCCCCGAGCAGACCCTAGGGCAGAAACCATACTCCTACATCTAGTTCTTCCAAATTCCCTTATATTTTGCAATTACAGCCAAGTCTATCATTCTTCTAAGTACTCTAATTCTAACTATTCCAGCCTCACAAGTACTTACGCTCTAACTAATTCGATAGATTACACGTCTCTTAACAAAGCCACTTGACTAATAGATCACTAAAACACTCTGTCTAACTCTAAACCAGTCTCTTATTGCTTGCATTCCCAGCTTGTTTATCAACTAATTAAATCTATTGTTTATAGACTCTTTTCCATGAAGAAGTTTTGAAGTTGCCGATGGGTAGTAATAAAAGCATACATAATTTTGGCCTAAGTACATCAAGCAACCAGTCATTCTCTTAGTCAAGTTAATATTAAAAATTGCTCAAAATAAGAACAAGAACACGCGTTAGTTCTATACATCATTAGCACATCAATTCCCTTGCGAGGATTTCAAATCTTCATTGCAAAATCACACTTGAAACATCATTAAGTCAAACAAATTTTAGTCAATTGTGCGCTATAATGTTTATTTCATAGGTGAGAAAATATTTAAAAATGAACACAGATATCCAAAATGCCTGTAACTAACTAAATGCATAGGAGAGATATTTGAACATTACATCAATTCTAGTATTCTAATCTCTTTATTGTTATGTAATGCTTTTAACTTATCCCAACTTTCAGGTTAATATCTTGTCAATGATGACTTGGGAGGGTATTACAAACTTTGGCTCAAGCGGGAAACGGTGAAAATTTGTGCAATTATGATTCTTAGGAAAGACTTGTTTGTGCATATGAAGGTTTCTATCTATTATCACAAGCATCATTGGTAAAATCACTCAAGGATGACTGCACATCTTTGTTTGACACCTATGTTGATACTTACATCTACTATGGTGAAAAGAAACGTTCAAATGAAAAGAGAAAGATGAATGATGGAAAAACAAAGGTACTAATATCCTTTTAACTTTTTTCATTGTCTTGTTGCAGTTAAATTCTAACTTGAAACGACTAATAAGTTCTTTGATTGTAATTTCAGGAAGATACTCGGATAGAGACCTTGTCTGAACAGATTAGCAGAAAACGAGTTCCTTTGATTGTAAATCGTTTGAAACGATATCGTAAAAAGATTGACAAGGTTGGTCTTTTTTCCTTATTTGTATTTCAGTTTTAAGTTCTCTCCCTTGTTATTCTTCACTTATTTTTTATATTATCATGTAGGGTTTGCGTGAGCTGCCATTGACATAGATACGGTGGCTACTCAAATGTTTGTTTACTCTTCTCTTTGCTGGATAAATTGTCTGGAGTTAGTGTATCTTCTATCAATAAAACCATACTGCCAAAGTGACAGGATCTTTAAACAAGTTCTTGTAAGAAATTCTATATTTCGTCGATATGAATTTCTCCAGGTTAATTTCTTTCTGTCTAATGGTTTCTTTATCTTGTTTTGAAACCAACCATTAGTAGGACAGTTCTTTTGGCTTTCGAGTAGGCCGTCGATGCTGCATAGGGGTGTGTAATACTCTTGATAACTTGAATGCTTATTATTGATTGAAATTTTCCATTGCAATTCCCGGGTTCTTGTTTTCCTGTGGAAGATCATTGTTTGTTTAATTGACATATAGAAAGGAGGGGGGAAAAAAAAGAAAGAAAGAAAGCATGGTCTCAATTAGGCCTTATAGAGTCCTTTGCCTCGGCTATTGTTTCAATCTTTGATAATGGCATTACTGCGGCTTCTGGAGGACAGGCTTCTCCAAGTAGCCCTCTTGCTCCTAGTGAGTCTGGGTCAAGTTCTCATGAGGGTCTTTTTAGCCTAGTGCAAAGGTCACATTAGATGGCAAGTTTGTCATTCAAGTGGGAGCTCTGTTATAGTGCATATATCACGGTGGTTTCACCGATGAATCTGGCCAGGTTGGTCCTTACGTGGTTACTCATGATTTCTGAAGTGTTGTTAGGCCAATTGGCCTATGCTGACAATGTTTAAAAAAAAAAACCCTTGTATTCCATATTTCATTTTAAATTAACTTGAACGAGAAAAAGGAGTATTTTGAAAGCTATATGCTATCCTTCTCTAGGATTCTGTTAAAACACTCTTCCGAAATCAGCAAAGTTTAGAAGTCTTACATGGATACATGTACTAGCTAGCTTAAACCTTTTTTTTTTTATGCTTTTCTTTACACTTACATTCATTTTCAATATTATCTTAGACACTGTATATTTGTGATTGTTGTCATTTTGTTTTCACAAGCTCTTAAAGTGCCAATCAAAGTTCCTATGAGATTTTACCTTAAAAAGGGGAGTCGAAATGGTGAGGAGCTTGGCTTACGGTTATCTCTCTCTCATTTCACGTTTTTATCCCTTTTCATGCTGCCAAAGATTAAAAAAAAAGGTCCTATAAGCTCTCTTTGCCAATCACATGGGGTTCTAAAAGCTACATGTATTCAAATGTCTCTCTTTTTTTCCTTTTTTTTTTTTTTTTTTTAATTTTAATTTTTCTGTTGATGTCATCTGTCGGAGGATAATACCAGAGGCAAAGGAAGTTATCTCTTTTTTTCCCTTTTTTTAATTTTAATTTTATTTTTTATTTTTTCTGTTGATGTCATCTGCAGGAGGATAACACCAGAGGCAAAGGAAGTTACCCCTAGCATCAACAAGATTGGTTGACCGGTTTGAGAGCTATTGAAACCAAATGTGGTGCAAAAAGCCTGCATTTGTGATCGAGTGTCATAACAAAATGATATACAAAGGATGCTTAAATCTTTCCAAGTTTCAAAAAGTTGAGCGTCAACGAATAGAAAAACGTTAAGCAAGAACTAAAAATAGAGAATTTTATGGCATATCAGCTCTTGGGAGTCCTCTTTTCTAGTGCCAAGCTAGCTAGCTATCTAGGATTCATGAAAACAGAAACAAGAGCTAGCGCTCTAACGAATCTAATGTTACCCGAATTCGAGCAAAAAGAAAGGCTGATTACCCATACAAGTCCATTTCTTCTTCAATCGATTCCTCTTGGCCATAAACTGCTACTGTTAGCACGTGGTTTGCACCAGGACTTGTCTGTCTCTCAATAAATGTATACGTGCATCCTCGAAAGAGTGAAAAGAAAATTTCTCCCAGAGTACTAGTTTGTAAGATAATATAGATTACGATTGATTGTATCCCTATGTTCAGGAACAATCATCAGAATAAGAAAGATAGCTGAACTAATTCTGTAAGCAGTGTTCTATATCTATATAGGAAACTATATGGTCATACAATACTAAGCTTGGTTCGAATTAAATAGTAACAAGAAACTACATGGTCAGTAGCTTTTGCAACAACCTTAAAAATAAAATAACAAAAAAAAAAAAAGAGAGAAGAAGAAGAAGAAGAAGAAGAAGAAAACTTAAGTTCAACGCAATCTTGAGTGTCTAAATACATAAGATAGAAATAAACATTTCCCTTGATCCTTTCTACATCCCTGTTTTATATTCCTCTACCATGCTTTGCAATCGTTATAGAAATACGGCTCCAGCATTTGTCAACGTTAAGGAGCCTTCGAAGTTGTATTTTTTGTTATGAAAGCGTCAACTTTACCCCTTGAATCTGATAAGCTGGCTGATTCCTGGATTGATTCTGGTAGCCTCCCCGCCATAGGAACCCACGGGCTTCTTAACTTTCCGTACCTGCCCCTTCCGACAAGGCATTTTAAAAATATCATAAACCTACAAGTTTAAAGAAAAAAAGAAAGAGATCAAGTTATACAAAGAGTTCTGCAAGATAATTAATACATAATATTAAAGTCAATATGAAAGAAAACAAAATCAAAATCTTCGAGTCAAAAGAGAGAAGAAATAATGTACTTTGTGTTTCTTCCTAGGATTCTTCGAAAGACGAGTGAACCGTCTGTACTTCTCAATCTGGTATAAATATATACCGTGTTAGCAAAGTTTACAAGTGCAAGCATATCATATCATGAACACAAAATCAGTGTGCCGAAATATCACCTCACAAGTGATGGGACATTTGCCATCGTCAACTTCGGGCAAAGACTCTACTTGTGGCCTCCTATCGAATTGATGAAATCAGGACTTAGACGTACAGACCATTTTCCAAAATAAACAAACAAATAATTAATGATTAATTCAAAAGTTTGATTAGGTAAAAAAAATAAAATCGAGAGCAAAACATACCTTGAAGAACAAAGCTCATCTTTGTTTTGTTGTTTCATTTGTTTGTGAATTTCATATTTTGATTCACTATCCCCGTCATGATCATCGATCGGAAAAGCCTCTCTCTAAAGAACCATGTCAATAATACGAGCAATTAAGTAATAAATAACAAGAATTATGTATCACAGGAAAGTAATATATTTTTTCTCCAGGGTGGAAGTCTTGTTTATAATAAGTACCTACTAAATAATAAAATGTATGTATCATTGGAAATATCAATAACAATAATAATAACAATCTCGAGAGCAGAGATCTTGTTTATTACACACACACATTTGGACAGATCTTCAACTCCAATTTTCAATAAATTAAGCCATATAAGAAGCCAAAAAAAAAGAACGGTTATGTCATTCCACCTTGTAATCTAAGCATACATAGAGAGAATTAGACAGCATATGTACGGCATAAGCAAATTACCTTTGGTTTTTTTGGATTAACAGCATCAAAATTATTGTGATCAAGCTGTCTGTGACATCAATTAAAATCATGGAAATTAAATTAGGCATATCATAGTAATTCACCAAACTGTATATCTAAGCAAAAGCACACACACACACACACACACACACACACACATTTATATGAAATGCACATTAATATCTTATTATGTATAAATTATGTAAGCAGTGTCGTATATGTATAGGAAACTATATGGTCATACAATACTAAGCTTGGTTCGGATTAAATACTAATAAGAAACTACATGGTCAGTAGCTTTTGCAACAACCTTAAAAATAAAATAACAAATAAAAAGAGAGAAGAAGAAGAAGAAGAAAAAGAAAACTTAAGTTCAACGCAATCTTGAGTGTCTAAATACATAAGATAGAAATAAACATTTCCCTTGATCCTTTCTACATCCCTGTTTTATATTCCTCTACCATGCTTTGCAATAGTTATAGAAATACGGCTCCAGCATTTGCCAGCGTTAAGGAGCCTTTGAAGTTCTATTTTGTGTTATGAAAGCTTCAACTTTACCTGTTGAATCTGATATGCCGGCTGATTCCTGGATTGGTTCTGGTAGCCTCCCCGCCATAGGAACCCACGGGCTTCTTCACTTTCCGTACCTGCCCCTTCCGACAAGGCATTTTAAAAATATCATAAACCTACAAGTTTAAAGAAAAAAAGAAAGAGATCAAGTTATACAAAGAGTTCTGCAAGATAATTAATGCATAATACTAAAGACAATATGAAAGACAACAAAATCGAAATCTTCGAGTCAAAAGAGAGAAGAAATAATGTACTTTGTGTTTCTTCCTAGGATTCTTCGAAAGACGAGTGAGCCGTCTGTACTTCTCAATCTGGTATAAATATATACCGTGTTAGCAAAGTTTGCAAGTGCAAGCATATCATATCATGAACACAAAATCAGTGTGCCGAAATATCACCTCACAAGTGATGGGACATTTGCCATCGTCAACTTCGGGCAAAGACTCTACTTGCGGCCTCCTATCGAATTGATGAAATCAGGACTTATACGTACAGACCATTTTCCAAAATAAACAAACTAATAATTAGTGACTAATTCAAAAGTTTGATTAGGTACGAAAATAAAATCAAGAGAGCAAAACATACCTTGAAGATCGAAGCTCATCCTTGTTTTGTTGTGTCACTTGTTTGTGAATTTCATATTTTGATTCAGTATCCTCATCCTTAGCATCAACTTCATGATCATCGATCGGAAAAGCCTGTCTCTAAAGAATACTAGCAATTAAGTAATAAATAACAAGAATCATGTATCATAGGAAAGTAATATATTTTTTCTCCAGGGTAGAAGTCTTGTTTAAAATAAGTACCTACTAAATAATAAAATGTATGTATCATTGGAAAATATTAATAACAATAATAATAACAATCTAGAGAGCAGAAATCTTGTTTATTTTATAAACACACACACATATCACAATTTGGACAGATCTTCAATTCCAATTTTCAATAAATTAAGCCATATAAGAAGCCAAAAAAAAAAAAAGGAACAGTTATGTCATTCCACCTTGTAATCAAAGCATATATAGAGAATTAGACAGCATACGTAAGGTATAAGCAAAATACCTTCGGTTTTTTTAGATTAACAGCATCAAAATCATCATGATCAAGCTGCCTGTAGCATCAATTAAAATCATGGAAATTAAGTTAGGCATGTCATTGTAATTCATCAAATTGTATTATATCTAAGCAAAAGCATGTACATATATATACAAACACACACATATGTAAATATATATGAAAGGAAGATTAATATATATATATATATATATATCCGGTCATAATGGGTTTCTGGATTGAAGAAGGAGCTATTTAGTTCCGCTGGCCTTTTCTTTATGCAATTCCCACAGCAACAAGGGTTCTTCCTATTAGAATTATGAAACCCCAATACTCAGGATGAACCCGTTTTACATAAAAGGAGAAAACGAAGAGAAAAGAAGTTCAAAAGATAAATAAATAAATTAATAAATAAATACCTGTTCATAATGGGTTTCTCAGTTGCAGCTTCCTCTGAAGAAGAGGTACTATCGCCCCAGTGACGATGCTTTGAACGAGAGAGCCAGTTTTTCTTTCCCATCATTCTCCGATCAGTATCCACTACACAGCTGATATATATATATAGATATATATATATATATAGTGCCCGTTTGGCACACCAACTCGAGTTGGGTTTTTTCAGTTCAAGTGGAAAGGATGGCGTTTGGTTTCTCAGTCCAACTTCAACTGACAATTGAACCGTTGCACAGTGAACCTCACCAAGTTTCCCTACCGAGAGAGATAGAGGGGGGGCGCGGTGGCGACACAACCCAAATCTGCGTTCGTGTCGGGGGGTTGCAAGAGGGAGGGAGAGGGAGGGGGAGGGCGTCAGGGTAAGGGGTGGGGGGCGCGACGGCGATGGCGGAGATGATGGGGCGACGGCGGTGTAACCCAGATCGGGTTTGTGTCGGGGGCTTGCGAGAGGAAGGGAGAAAAAGGGGGAGGAGGACGTCGGGGTATGGGGTGGGGGGCGCGACGGCTATGTCGGAGCTGGTGGTGGCGACGGCAGTGTAACCCAGATCGGGTTTTTGTCAAGGGCTTGCGAGAGGAAGGGAGAAAAGGTGGGAGGAGGACGTTGGGCTATGGGGTGGGGGGCGCGACGGCGATGGCGATGGCGGAGATGGTGGAGAGGGATGGAGCGAGAGCGAGAGGGAGGGGGAGGGGGGAGAGAGAGAGAGAGAGAGGAAGTGAGAGAAGAAGTGAGAGATGAGAAAAAAACGTAGAGAGAGAGAGAGAGAATAAGAAAAGTAGCGAGGAAAAAGGAAAAAAAAAAACGTAGAGAGAGAGAAGAAGAAGAAAAGTGAGCGAGAAAGGAGAGAGAGAAAACAAATCCCCTCTTCTTCTCTCTCTGTACGTTTTTTTTTTTTCCTTTTTTTTCCTCCCTTTTTTGTGTTTGTGATTTTCACGATTTCACGGTAAATTAAGAAAAATTATTTATATGGTATTTTAAATCTTAAATCGTAATTTTTAATGACCAATTATATACTCTTTATTAGTGTATTATATGATTATGTAAGAAATTTTATAAAAACTTTTGATATGTTGTTGATATGTGTTATTAATTGAATTTATTTTAATTTTTTCATTTTCTTGATCTCAAACCTACAATGAAATGTTAAATTTGAATTAAAAATTTTAACTCAAATTTTTAATATCCAAACAAGTCATAACACTTATGAATGGGTTATTATTTCATTTTTTTGTATGAACAAGAATAACTGCTTATGTTGTTCTATTTATGACTGTGTGATTTTTTTGTAAAAAAACTGTAAATCGCCTTCAAAGTTGATCAAGTGTTATTAATTAAGCGTATCCACATTTTTTATTTTACTCGTTAAAAACTACAGATGAATTAATTAAATAAATTTAAAAAAATTCACTCAACTCAGATTTTTAACATCCAAACAGGGTCCTTGTTTTTTTTTTAAATTCACCTCACACCAAACACTCAACTCAACTTAAACTTTTCAACTCAAATTTTTTTATCAAACACTCAACTCAACTTAAACTTTTCAACCCAAAATTTTTACCAAACACTCAACTTTTAAATTAAACTAAACTAAACTTAACTCAATCTAAACTTAAAAATATCATTTTAAACCACAACAACAAACACACTCATATATATATATATATTGTGTACAAACTTCGACATGGGAAACCCTAACAGGCCCCCGACTCGACACTGTTTAATTGGGCCAAGTTCAGAAGTAGCCCATTTGCCCTTGGCATGACCATCAATCCACTTCGGATAATTTGGGATTATGTGCAAAAAAACAAAAAGAAAAAAAAAAGAGAAAAAAGAAACACCAATTTAAATATCATTGCATCAACATTATACAAAAACTTAAACTAAAGTTATTAAAAATTTGTATAATGTTGATCAAGAATGAGATGTCACGTTGATTAATATATGAAAAAAAATGTGGTTATTTAAGTAATTTTCTCATGCAAAGAATGTTATAGATTGGAGGGTTATATGTAAGAATGCCATAAATTTGACACCTTCTTATATTTATGCCCATCATAATATTAAAATTGATAATTTTTTTCATTTTATAATACTAAAATATTAACTTTAATATTATAGTAGACAAAATTATAATAAGGTCTTCAAAACATGAATTTTTACCTAATTTTCTCTGAACTTTTTGACACCTTTTATATTTATGCCTACCATAATATTAAAGTTGATAATTTTGTCATTTTATAACAATAAAATTATCGACTTCGATATTAGAGTGTGTAAAATTTCAAAGAGGTATTCAAAATATGGCTCTCCACCTAATTTTCTCCAATTTATATGTCACAAAATCAGGGAACTTAAAAATAAATTTTTATGCAAAAAAAATGCCATAAATTTGACACATCCTTATATTGATGCCCATCATAACATTAAATTTGATAATTTTACCAATTCATAACACTAAATTTATCAATTTTAATGTTAGAGTGTGCAAATTATAAAAAGTTACTCAAAACATATCTTTTTACTTAATTTTCTCATAAAAATGCTAAAAATAATATCTTGGATTGATTTTTGCCCAAAAAAATGTTGCAAAAAATATCATAGATAACATCATTTAATATTAATTATGTGAAAATACCAATTATATTTTTAAGTTACCAACTAGTGTCAATTAGTATCCATGATGAAATGAACTGGTTACTGACCAGTAGCACCCTCCTCCTGTTGGTTACGGATTATTCTATTTCATGGTGATTAGGCATATCCTTGGCCTCTTTAATCCGTTTGGGAGATGCTTTGCAAATAATGTCCTTTTTTTTTTTTTTTTTAAGTTGTACGCTTATGCGCCCTTACATTTCTTGTACTTGGTTTAATGAGACTCCAAGTGGTGCCTCTAATATGTAATGAGCGACTTCCCAATTATTTAATGAAATCCATTTTTATCCCTTTAAGAACAAAAAAACAAAAAAAAAAAAAAAGATTTTGTATGACTGTGGATTATCTAATAGAGAAAAAATAGTGAAAATAAAAATCTCTTATTGACGATTTCTTTTTTCCAATTATGAATTCAGGACATTAACAAAATGTCATATCAAGATTTATCAACGACATTAGTTGAAAAGTGTTTAATAGTCAAACCATAACATGTCTAAATTATCTTTAAAAAAATATTAAGAAGACAATATTCTGATGTCATAGTAAATAATAAACAACATACGTAGACCATGACATGTAAAATGTGTCATTAAAAGTTTAAGACTTTTCACGGCACCCCCATTCAACAACATTTGTAAAATGTCGTGGAATCACTTTCACAACATTTTTTAAATGTCATTGAAGGCATTAATTGTTGTCGTACGATGGGCTGAGATCTCAGTGATGGTGGGGTTGTGGGCGGAGAAATAGCGGTGGCAGTGTTGCGGAGTGTGGAGTTAAAGGCGACAATGAGCCAGAGATCATAAGGCCTAAGTGGAGATTGTGACACTGGGCCGAGAATGCGATGCTATGGAGGAGATCATGATGTGTGAGTGTGCTAAAAGGAGAAGAGATCGTGCGATAGAGATCGCAAATGAGTGAAGACATGAAAAATTGCAAGGGTAGCAGTGAGGCTGATGTCACGACGGAGGTGGCTTAAGGTGGTGGAGAGAAAGAAGTAGGTGGAAAAGGGGGAGAAATAAGCCTTGGAGTTGTTTTTTTTTGTTTTTTGGGGGGGGGGGTGTGGAGAGAAAAATAGCAGAATTCGAGAGAGGGTGGAGTGGAGGAACAAAGAGGGAAAGATAGAGAGAGGTTGTTGAGAAGGAGAAAATGAGAGAGAATAGAGGCAAAGATGAAAAAAAAAAATGGAGGGATGTTTTGATATTTTTAATTTAAATTATTACATAGAGGATGTCATTATTATGACATTTTTTGCTAGTGTTGTTTAATTGTGGCAAAAATCAATATCCACATCCTACTTCTATGTCATGTAGCTTGATTATCCCTTAAACTAAAGTGTGGATTGATTTTTGCCTTAAACACAATTGGAACAAATATCATAATTAATGCATGACATCAACAATGACCAAAATAATCTTTTTTTTTTTTTCGCTCTCTCACTTTCTCGTTCTCTCTCTTCGCACGATCTAGTTGTCTCCGACAATCTCTTTCTCTCGCCACCTCTCTTAGTGTCCGTCACTGATTAACCCTGTGTCCATTACCGATGGACAATCGGCAGTCCTCTCACTAACCGGTGATGGGCTCCTCTCCAAACAACGGCGAAGTTTCCTCCAACACGACTGATCTTGCGACGCAGAAGATTATGAAGCCAATTCATGAGCTAGTGATGTCAATCTTCCGAGCTGTTGAGGATCGGTGCCGGGTCGGCAAATGCAGTTGGAGTGGCGGTGGTGGCTAAGATAGGGAGAGAAGTCAGGGGAAGAGGGACGGAGAAGAGATTTTATTTTTAAAATTTTACTGTTGTTAAGAAATAAAAAGTCCAGGATTCGAACCCTTAATTGCACACTCATACACTCACGCACCCAACCATTTTAGCTAGCCCTAAGTGGTGTTGAGAGGAGAATGAAACAGTCAAACAGGTTAATTTGTAGATAAATTGATGATTTAGGAGTAAATTTGACTTATGACTGGTATTAGTGAGATGCATCAGAAAATTAGAAAGAAAAAAGAAATGATAAAAACAATTAACTTACTCTTAAAAGGGACATTGAGCCTATCACAGCCCCTAATCCCATACCAATAACCATGGATATTGGAAGGTTAGCAATTAACTAACTCTTAAAAGTGACATTTTGATTCTTCTGAAAACGGGCTCGGTTAATCTAGTGTCAGCTTTACGTAAACCACCTTCATTAGGAGAAGAAGGAGGGGTGTTGGAGGACAATGTTCAACTCCTTCTTTCTGGTATTAGTGACTTTTGTTGTCATGTTGGTCGTTATGGGAACAGAGTTACTCATCTCCTTGTAGCTTTTGCTTTTAGTTCTCGGTTTGACTCTGTTGATTGTTGTATTAGTCCCCTCTTTCTTTTTTAATGCAATTTTAGCTTATTTGGTCACTCATTAATATTATGCCCTGAACTAATTAAAATTAAATATATATATATATATATATTTTTTTTTCCTTGAACTTACTTGATCTCTGATATTTTGCATTTATTTGATGTGGTAAATAATCACGTTTCTAGAAAGGGGAATATGTAGTTGCACATCTGATAGCTTGGTTTTCCTTTTATATTCTGCTAATTATGCCGAGATATGTTGCCACTGCTGTTCTAGCAGATTTATCTGATTTTTTTTCTTTTTCTTTTTCTTTTTCTTTTTTTGCTGAATGTAGCAATTTATCTCATCAATAATATTCACAGCTCCCCCCTCCAAGTTATTTTCTTATAATTAGCAAAAATAATGGATATTAAAGGGATGTTTTGTGTGTTATACACAACAATTTTATTTGGATGTCTGTGTTTTAATGGATTTTATTTGATTCTTTAAAGTTATACTTTTTTTTTCACTTATTAAATGTTAACTTGATCTTGTCGATTAATATTGTTGTTTATTCTTGATTGCATAAAGTTTACATAAAAATTTAATTCAGTAAAAACAAGGGGAAAAAAAAAAAAACAAAACAAAAACAAAAACAAAAACAAAACAAAACAAAACAAAAAAGCAAGAAAATTTAAGTAAGTACTGAACGGTTTTTTTTTTTTCCCCTTTTATAAAATCACCAAGTATATGAGTTATAACACAAAAGGGACTAGAACTACAAGTAAACTGCCTGTATAAAACTTACTAGCAAGCACAAAATAACACTATAGATAGCCAAATTACCTATAAATCACCAAGTACATGACTTAAAACATAAAAGGGACTAGAAATATAAGTAAACTGCCTGTATAAAACTTACTAACAAGCACAAAATAACACTATAGATAGCTAAAATACTCTAAATGGGGATAACTCCTTTCAAAGGAAAATCTCTTGATATCCTGCCATACCCATTTTCTCCCCATTCTTCGCCTGCACTGTTTTTGACCTCATAATAGTCCACACCCCTTTCAGTAGTACCATGTCCAACAAGTAGCATGGCATGACCAATATCACCAGGAGGACCGTCATCTTCTGGTAATTCACATATCTCCTAAGTCATTAAAAGTAGTCAAAACAAAGAAAAAGAAACAAGACTGTTTAGAAACAAATAGCAGAACTATATAAAGCATTAGATACATCGCAACGATTTTAAGTGAAAGTTCAAAAACGCAAAGAGACTGGGAAAATATAATTAAATAGATAAATAGATCCTTCTCAACTCACAACTCACCCAATCGTCTATTGCTTCAAAAGCGTGAAAATACGAATCAGGCCACGCGGAGGTTGCTGCAACAACTGGATGGTCCTCAATATGTTGAACAAGCTCTTCTTCACTATTGATCACAATAGCTTTGGAAAATTCTGGAAATCTATATCGTGGTGAATATATGGGAACCTTGAAAAAGAAAAATCTCGATTAAGCATACATATTAAACAGGTATAAAAATGATCACAACGAAAAGAAAAAGATGAGATTTACCCTGCTATGCAGCTCTCTAGAGTGTTCAAATATAGAGTTCGTCAGAGGCCAATCCTTCTCATACATCAATCCATTAGACATAACGTAATTCACATCACTCAAAACATTGTAGCCTCCAAAGTCAAAAACTTCTTGCACAGACAACTTAACAAAATCTCCTCTTCGGTGTGCATATGACTCAAATAGGTTCACAACAGCTACTGCGGAGCAACAACCAAAAAATCAATCAAATTAATATATTTCAATATTAAGCATTTGAAATAAAAAATGAAAATGAAAATAAAAATATTTATGCTTTGGCAATTGCTTCTACAAATTATATAGATCATAGGTTTTAATCTTGCAAAAGTGTTTCCCATTTCTTATTAATGGAGGTAATAGTACTAATTTAATAATATTCATGAGATTTATTAATACTCTCGTAAATAGGAGATTCATTACTGCTCTAATCATAAAATTGAGACTTATTAGATTAATGTGAAATGCGAGAATACCTCTCTTTCCTTCATCCCTGACGTCACCAACATATGGTTTGCCTCTATGTGTAAAAAATGACATATTTGACTGCAGCAGGATTGCAAGATATATTCACTGAATTGCAACCCACTAGTCCTTTAATACTTCTTTATACTTTCACATTTTTCATGTTTAATCAATGTGGGATTTCTTTAGAAGGGAGGAAAAAAAAAGTATGAGACTATTCACTTTTGTTTCATGTTTAGTAGACGCGGGACCTCTTTCAAAGAATAGTGCTAGATATGTCCACTTTAATCATAACTTTTAATTAAGTATTCACTCATGCAACGGTGAGTTGTCATTTTTCATTTTTATCATTAATAAATTCAATTAATTGATGATACAATCTTCTAAATACTTTTTAATTAAAGAATGATAAGTCACATCTTAAATAAATTGATATTTAAAAGTTGATATTAGATTGATATACTTAGCATTTTTCTATTACAAAAGAGAAAATGTGTGGTATCATTTTCTGATGTTTTCTCACATTTTTTAAATACAAGTGTTTAGAAAATGTTTTTAAAATTGTGTCTGTTTCTATTTCGGTCAAAAAACAAAAATGAAAAAGAAAAGAGTTTTATATTTTTATTAAGGAAATGGAAAACTCTTTGAAGTTGTGATCCTTTGTTTTCCATCTTCTAATATTTATATTTTCAACTCAAATTTTCTTAAATGTATACAAATGCAATTTTATTTATTTATTTATTTATTTTTATATATTCAAATCAATTTCTTTTCAAACACAGTCAGTACAATTTCATAAATGATCCTATCACTAAACATTCATTTCTATCTCATACCCAAATTAAAACCATTTTCAAAATACTGCCAGATAAATTGAGATCATATATCAAGTAACTATAACATTTAGTTTTGTAAATAAAATCCTATTATTAGGATAGCAAATATTCCACTTTCTACATTCCTCATTTTATTTTCGTTTAATTTCCTATTTTATTGACTGATTTAGCTTCTTCTTTTTATTTAGTTTGCGTATAAATTTAGTTCATTAGAATTTCCTTTCAGCTGATGGTCATTGAATATATCAATATTAGAAGCGGTTCCTTTCTCTCTTGAGTTCTTGTCTCTCAAATCTGTTTATTTCTCCCTAGTGCCTTGTCTTCTCTATTCTGATCCTATTCGTTTTTATCTTTACTCTTATCCTTTTCTAGGTCATACATCAATGTGTGGTATCACAGCCTCATTCTTTTCTTTAGTCGAAAATTCTTTTTTTTCTGTTTTTGTTTTTCCCTACAAAGTCAAAGATTGCACATCTTGTTTCCATATATGTTTATATATACCAGTTTGTGATAAAACTTGTAAACTTGTTCTTGATGAGGATATACAGTGGGATTAATGTGGTGTCTGAAATTACCCAACCAAATTAATGTCTGAAATATTGAACCTCACCGATTCTGGCATACGCTATATTCAGCAAATCCATCGGTTTTCATAATGCAATTCGAGTTAGGATCTGTTTCACGAATATCTAAAAATAATATTTTGAAAATTAAAGTTAGAAATATACGTTTTAAGAGAAAAATTTTTTTAAAAATTTTGTGATAAAAAAATATAAAAATTTAAAATATATACGAAAAAAATACAAAATAGATTTTATTTTTGTTTGTCTCGTCGTTATAAGTATTTTAATATAAAAATTATCTCATTTCGATTTGAAATGATTATAAATAATTTATTTGATGAAACGATTAAACTCAAGTTAAACTGTACTTTTTCATCTTAATTTATATTTTTTTTTTGAAAAGTCAACAAAAATTATAACTAATTTTAAAAAAATCAATCAACTCAAATTTAAAAATTTCAACTAAAATCGTTTTACCTAACAGACCCAAAGTCTAAGTTCTTTGAAAAAAAAAAAAAAAAAACAGAAAACTTGGCATAAAATTAGATTTTTGAAATCCACGTGAACATCTACCCCAAATAGACACTTAATTATGTGTCTTGATTTTAATTAATTATTTCTCAAATCATCTTTTGAAAACTATTAAAGATTTTTTTTTTTTTTTGGTTATTTTGGCTGAAGTCTCCCACCTTTCACAGAAAGCCTTCTGTTGCCAAAAAAAAAAAAAAAAAAAAATAATAATAATAAATAAATAAATAAATAAAATTCCTCTCTCTACATCATTTGCTCTTATCCCATCAACTTTTAAAAGTACCAACCTACTAAACTAGCAAGCTCCTGTACCATCATTACCCATTTCCTTTTTTTTTTTTTTTTTTTTTTTCAAAGAATACTCATATCCCATTATGGTTTACAAAAACTATTTGAAAACCCATCTTGCATGTATAGCTTCCATCTTGTATCGCACCCAAAAGCTTCCATCGTCACCCATTATAGCATACAACAAATCCATCTGTTTTCATAATGCAATTTAAGACATTTTGCAAGTTAGGATCTGTTTCACGAATATCAAAATATGACATTTTGAAAATTAAGATAGAAATATATGTTTTAAAATTCATTTGATGAATAAGTTTGAGTTAAAAATTTTAAGTATCAATAATAATTTTATTGACTTTTCAGAAAAGATAAAAAAAAATTTCAAAAAAAAACAAAAAAAAATTTTCAGAAAAAGATAAAAACTGAGATAAAAATTTTGAGTTCGAACTCGCGAGCCAAACGAGGCCAAGAGAAAAATTTTTAAGTAGTTTGATAGTGGCATTACTGCGGCACCTGGAGGACAGGCTTCTCCAAGCGGCCCTCTTGCTACTTGTGTGTCTGGGTCAAGTTCTCATGAGGGTCTTTTTAGCCTAGTGCAAAGGTCACATTAGATGGCAAGTTTGTTATTCAAGTGGGAGCTCTGTTATAGTGCATATATATCACGGTGGTTTCATGAATCTGGTCAGGTTGGTCCTTACGTGGTTACTCATGATTCTGAAGTGTTGTTAGGTCATCAATTGGCCTATGCTGAACCTTGTATTCCATATTTCATTGTAAATTAACTTGAACGAGAAAAAGGAGTATTTTGATAGCTGTATGCTATCCTTCTCTAGGATTCTGTTAAAACACTCTTACGAAATCAGCAACGTTTAGAAGTCTTGCATGGATACATGTACTAGCTAGCTTAAACTTTTTTTCTTTTAATGCTTTTCTTTACACTTAAATTCATTTTCAATATTATCTTAGATACTTTATATTTGTGATTGTTGTCATTTTGTTTTCACAAGCTCTTAAGGGGTGTTTGGTGAATGAGTTTAGTTTAAAATTTTTAAATTTCAATAGTAATTTTTTAGAAAAAACAAAAAACTTTTTCAGAAAAAGACAAAAATCATGATAAAAAAAGTACAATTTAATTTAAAATGAGATGGTTTCCAAACATGCCCTTGAAGTGCCAATCAAAGTTCCCATGAGATTTTACCTTAAATTTCATGCAGCCAAAGATTTAAAATAAAGGTCCTATTAGCTCTCTTTGCCAATCACATCGGGTTCTAAAAGCTACATGTATTCAAATGCCTCTCTTTTTTTCCTTTTTTTTGTTAATTTTAATTTTATTTTTTATTTGTTCTGTAGATGTCATCTGTCGGAGGATAGTACCAGAGGCAAAGGAAGTTACCCCTAGCATTTTGATGAAACAAGAATTGGTTGACCGGTTTGAGAGCTATTGAAACCAAATGTGGTGCAAAAAGTCTGCATTTGTGATTGAGTGTCATAACAAAATGATATACAAAGGATGCTTAAATCTTTCCAAGTTTCAAAAAGTTGAGCGTCAACGAATAGAAAAACGTTGAGCAAGAACTAAAAATAGAGAATTTTATGACATATAAGCTCTTGGGAGTCCTCTTTTCTAGTGCCCAGCTAGCTACCTATCTAGGATTCATGAAAACAGAAACAAAAGCTAGCGCTCTAACGAATCTAATGTTACCCGAATTCGAGCAAAATGAAAGGTTGATTACCCATTCAAGTCCATTTCTTCTTCAATCGATTCCTCTTGGCCATAAACTGCTACTGTTAGCACATGGTTTGCACCTGGACTGTCTATCTCTCAATAAATGTACACGTGCATCTCGAAAGAGTGAAAAGAAAATTTCTCTCAAGAGTACTAGTTTGTAAAATAATATGGATTACGATTGATAGTATCCCCATGTTCAGGAACAATCATCAAAATAAGAAAGATAACTGAATTAATTCTGTAAGCAGTGTTCTATATCTATATCGGAAATTATATGGTCATACAATATACTAAGCTTGGTTCGAATTAAATACTAAACTTTACTGTATTTTGGCCTTACTACGTGATATATGTACATGTATAATTACACATTTATAGGATATCTCTTTTTTTTCCCCCTTATGATAAATATATATTTCTTGTTTGTATATTAGTTTATACTATTTCCTTGCGTCTTCAGATATAGAGGGTTTTCCCATATGGATGATTGTGAAGTTGATGCTGCATGTGGATGAAGATGATGAATCAAAAAATGAAATGCACGAACAAAATGAATCAACAAAACAAAAAGATGAACTACTTCTCTTCAAGGCCTGTTCTCCCTGTCCGGGCCAGTCTTTTCCTGAAACTGTAGATGGCAAACGACCCAGAGGGGACTTTGAAGATGGGTTTTTCTTTATTCTGTTCCCACTTGATTCCTGACTGTTAGCTTCATATTTTCAATCAATCTTCCTTTTTTCTTTTTTCTTTTTCTTTTTTTTTTTTTCAAGCCACAGCTATTGGCGATGTTGTTTCTGGGCAACCATATTGAGAGAGTGGAATTTTATAGGGGAGTTTATTACGGGGATTGTTGAAGGAGAAAATGTCGAAGAAGAAGAAAATAGATTTTTAGAGGGTGTTCGGTGTGTAAGTTTAAGTTGTAATACTAATTTTTGTAGATTTTTTAGATAAAACAGACTTTTTTTTATAAAAAAGACAAAAAATTTTTTGAGAAAAGGACAAAAATTTTTATTCAAACTTCAAGTTTGAACTTTGTAACCAAACTTTGGCCAACATTTCATTTTAAATTAAACTGTATTTTTTTCATTATAATTTTTATCTTTTTCTAAAAATTTTTTTTATCTTTTCTAAAAAGTCAACAAAAATTACTATTAAAATTTAAAAATCTTAAACTAAACTTATCCACCAAACACCCCATTAGTTTCCGTTTAACAAAATCATCTTAAACTAAAATTTTTCACATTAATTTTTATTTTTTTTAAAAATTAATAAAAATTATAACTAATTTTTAAAAATATAATCAATTTAAATTTAAAAATTTTAATTCGAATCGATTTACTAAACGGATTAAAAAAAAAAAAAAAAAGCCATCTGAAATTGTGAATCTGAGATCTATAAATGAAGAGAGAGGAGGCATGCGTGTGAGGAAGAGAGAGAGAAATTGGACATGTAACCCATACTGAAGCCTTGGCATAGTCTCTAGTTACTCTAGTTACGAAAAGTAACTGAACCAGAAAATATCCGTTTGGAAAAACAGTAAAATAAACTCATAAGCTTACACCTGCCAATATAAAGCAGGGAAGCTAGTTGGTAAATTGGAGATCCGTACTTTTTATATTGGTTAGTTCACTCTCTCCCTTCATTTACCTCTCTCTCTCTCTTGTTTCTCCTCTATCTTATTTCTCTCTCTCTCTCTCTCTCTTCCCGTCCTCTATCCGACCAAAAGGGTACCTCTCTCTCTCTTGTTTCTTCTCCCTCTCCCTTCATTTACCTCTCTCTTGTTTCTCCTCTCTCTTATTTCTCTCTCTCTCTCTTGTTTCTTCTCTCTCTCCCTTCATTTACCTCTGTCTCTCTCTTCATTGACCTCTTCATTTACCTCTCTTTCTTGGCGCCAACCCCAGATTGCCGTCGCTGCTCGACGGCCGACACGGCCACAGCCACAGCCACAGCCATGGCCACTACTTCTCCGGCGAACCCCCCGGCGAACCACCACCACGAGATTCCCCATCGGCCACCGACCAGCCAAACCCGCCTCCAACCCCGAGAGACCGTCTACGAGCACAAGTAGAAGAAGGAGACCACCTTCGACATTGCCGACGGTCACGGGGTGTCGCGTGGACGACTCCGAAGCTCGGAGAAGAGAAACAAACAAATGAAGGAGAGAGACAGTAGGATTGTTAGAGAGACAAACAAACAAACAGAGGAGAGAGAGAATGTTGGGCTTCTCATTCGAATCCTCATGGTCGTCGACCTCCTCCCTGTTTGACCAAATGCTGCGCGGCGGCGCCATTCTCGAGGTCACCGATGTCGACTAAGCCAAGCTCGCCGAGGACGCCGGAGCTTGCACGATTTCCGAGCTCTGTTCGTCTGCGGGTGTCGCAATCTCGGCGAGGCCCTGAGGAGGGTGAGGGAAGGCGCGGCGATGGGCGAGGAGGGAGGGAGAATTCGGGCGGTGGATGAACAACAGATGGGCAACAAGGAAACAAGGACAGCTTGTGGCCGCACAGTAAACCAAACTTGGTTTACTGTATAACGGTCCAAATGAAAGTTGGAACCCGACTTAACACCAAACAAGTTTAGTTGAGTTTGAACTCAAAAATTTGAGTTCAAACTGTGATACCAAACACCCCTAAACATTTTCTTTCTCTCAGACCAGAAGAACCAAAACTTGGCCGCCTTTAAAAAAAAAAAAAAATTCTTGTAGCGATCCAAGAAGATCAAGATCTGGGGGTTTTGATAGGAGGTATGTGTCTAATAAAGCTTTTGTTTTCATTAATGCTTTTTGTTTGGTTAAAAACTGTTGCTTTTGTTCTTCCCCCTCCAACAAAAAAAAAAAACACCATTTTTGTTGCTTCTTTGCTTTGTTATACATCCCCTCAACTCTTCCTTTGTTTTTCCCCTCTGTGTGTACGTGTGTGTGTGTTTGTATGTGTGTGTATGCTTAGAAAAGCTCATTATATTGATTTCTTCACGTTGGCAACTATATTGCTTTCAATCTTACCAAAAAATAGCCACACACACACATAGTGATTTCAAACTATTACGTGATGTTCGAGAAAAAGACCAAACACCATTTATTACGGAGAGAGTGTCCTCCGAAAATAGGTTTGAAACATATATATATATATATATATATATATATAGAAGAATCAAAGTATATAAGAATCTGGGTTAAGGATTAGATCGAAGCTTTTTTTTTTTTCCCTGGAATATTTTCCCCATTTTCAAAACAAATGGCTGACTTTTTTTTAAATAAAAAAACATAGAAAAAAAAAAGAGAATAGGCTGAGTTTTTTTTTGGGGAATATTTTTCCCGATTAAAAAAAAAGCTGACTTTTAATGTTTCATTTTTTATATTTTGTCGGACAGAACTGTGGAAGAGAGAGGGGGGGTGGGGGGGCGCCGGGGGAGGGGGGCTGGGGTGGGTGGGGCGCCGGGCGGGCTGGGGGGCCGGCGGGGTGGTGGGGGGGGGGGGGGGCGCCGGGGGCGGGGAGAGAGGAGAAGAGAGAGAGGGGGTGGGGGCTGGCCCGGGGTGTGGTCGCTGGCGCGTTGGGCAGATCGTGTCGACGGCGGGAAGGTTGCCGGCGACGGATAAGATAAGGGTTGAATGGGAAGAGAGAGAGGAGAGAGAGTGGGGGGTGGGGGGTAGGGGGCTGGGTGGGGGCAGGCGCCGGGCTGACTGGGGGCAGGGGGGCCGGCAGGGAAGAGAGAGAGGAGAGGGAGGGGGGGCGCCGGGGGAGGGGGGCTGGGGGTGGGGGGTGCTGGGTGGGCTGTGGGCAGGGGGGTTGGCGGGGGGGGCGCCGGGGGCAGGGAGAGAGGGGAAGAGAGAGATAGGGGTGGCCGGGGGTGTGGTCGCCAGTGTCAGGGGTCGCCAACGACGGAGAAGATAAGGGTGAGAAAGTTTATATGAGATAAGATGTATGGTAACTATGGTACATTAATAATATATTAACCGTTCGATTAAATCGGTTCAAAAAAGAATTCTACTAGTAGTTATTCTGGGAGAGGTTTTACCATAGTCTCTCCCTTTTTTATCATATGTATATTTATAAAGCTGATTGGTGATCCTTATCTTTACGAGCTCTTGTTAAATTTTGTTTTGCTAAATGATGTCTCGTCTTGATATATAGTTATAGTGTTTAACAAAGCTTTCAAATTGAATTTGTTAGTTCTGTCTTCAACAATATCGATCCTAGGGAGTTGCTAGTTCCGCTAATATAGCAATTATATATATTTTTTAGGTAATATTGTTTGGTTTTTCGAGATGGAAATGTAAATTAATTTCAAAAAGTTCAAATCAGGTGTTGATGGATTGAAATACTCTGAAAGACATGTGGAGATGAGTTGGAATTGTTGGCCAGCATCAAAATCTGTCGCATCAAAGGATTGGGAGTGGATTTCATTTGGTGTTTGCATTCGACCCATTAGACCTCTTAACATGATGGAGGTAGGTAGTAAAGTTATATTTGAAAGTGATAAGGTAAGCTCTCAGTATATTTACTTATATGACCAAGATGATGTTAAGAAATATGAAGGCGAAATTGAATTTGAGAAAAAAAGTGACTTGGAAAGTAATGGGGATTATAGGGAGATTTACTTAGATTATGAAGATGATCAAGAGACAAATGATGAAGAGAAAATGGAAATGGAAATTGAAATTGAGGAAGAAAGTGAAGAAGAATATTAATCAGAATTATATTCATTACAAAGGGTACCAAAATTCTGTCATCGTTGTTCAGTTGTGATAAATTGTTCATGTGTGTTTGCAAGGAAAGAGTTTGAATCACCATTTTCTACCTTCATCAAGCAGAGGTAAAAGATAAAGAATGTTTGTGTTTTTTGTTCACAAGATTATCCGACTTTAAGGGAGTCAACTGATAAACTCCCATTAATTACCGAAAAACGTGACACTTATACGTCAGAGCACACAACGGAATATGTATTTCTAGATCGTACGAAAGAATGAAGTGTGATAAAAAATGTCCTTGAATTTTTCAACCGGTGAGCCATTACTCATATTCACCACAATCAAAAAAATCGGAAGGCCTTCACCATTTGTAGTAAGTAAAATCCATTCTTTCGTACGATCTAGAAATACATATTCCGTTGTGTGCTCTGACGTATTATTGTCGGATTTTTCGGTGATTAATGAAGTTTATCAGTTGAGTCCCTTAAAGTCGGATGATCTTTTGAACAAAAATCACAAACATTCTCTATCTTGTGTCTCTGCTTGATGAAGGTAGAAAATGGTGGTTCAAACTCTTTTCTTGCAAACACACATGAGCAGTTTATCACGGCTGAATAACGACGACAGAATTTTGGTGCCCTTTTTAATGAGTATCATTCTGATTCATTTTCTTCTTCACTTTCTTCCTTAATTTCCATTTCCATTTCCTCTTTATCATCTGTCTCTTAGTCATCTTCATAATCTGAGTAGATCTCCGTATAGTCCTCATCATTTTCCAAGTTACTTTCTTTCTCAAATTCAATTTACTCTTCATATTTCTTAAGATCATCTTGCTTAAATGAGTAGATGTTCTGAGAGCTTTTCTCATCACTTTCAAATATGACTTTGTTGCCTGCCTCCGTCATGTTGAGAGGTCTAATAGGCCGAATGCAAATACCAAATAAAATCCACTCCCAATCCTCTGCTGCGACCAATTTTGATGCTGGCTAACAATTCCAACTCATCTCCACATGCCTTTCAAAGTATTTCAATCCATCAACACCTGATTTGAACTTTTTGAAATTAATTTGCATTTCCATCTCGAGAACCAAACAATATTACCTAAAAAAGAATTATATATATATAATTGTTATATTAGAGGAACTAGCGACTCTACCATTCGAACCCTTGCCCCTGTGTGAAATTTCGGAAGAGCAGGCGAGCAGAAATCCAAAGTGCTTCTTCGGAGGGAGGAGGCTGCAACTCAGAAACCCACTATGAATCGGTATTTTTTAGTTTTCGAAACTAATTTTTCATAAAATTATATTCCTTACATGTATAGGTGCTTATGTTTAGATATACAATTTGATGATTTCTGTAGTTTTCTAACAAATCATAGTTTCATGATTTTAATGATACAGGAAGCTTGATAATGATAATTTTGATGCTTTTAATCTGAAGAGGTCAAAGGTAATAAGTATTCTATACATTTACTTTGAACAAATATATATGTTTGTTAATCCTTTTATTTTAGATTACAAGGTGGAATGACACAACTGTACTATACTTTGGTTTATCATGGCTTGATCAACTACGACAATTGCAGTTGAAAATCTGTCCAAAAACTCGTGTGGGCAGTTGTCATATATAAATGCAAACCCATTTATATGGTTTCAATGGTTTTTTTTTAATCATGGATACTTACAGACAAAACTATAAAAAAAAAAAAAAAAACAATTTTCAATTACATGTGATGATATGACATTTTGTGTAATTTTATGACTATTACAGGTTACATAACTTGCTAACCTTATAAATATATTATTATTTATTTATTTATTTATTTTTGTACTTTAATTATTAGTAATTGATATAGAATGCATATTAGGGAATGGAATCAAATTGTTTTTTTAAGGAAAATCAAAAGTTGCAGAGATAAGCTCCCGTTTCTTTTATCTTCAAAAAAAAAAAAAAAAATCTCTTTTTTCCTTTTTTGGATTGTTTGCACACTACATTAATACTCCTTGTGTTTCACTCTAAAAAAAAAAAAAAAAAGGGATTTCTATAATAGCATATGCGCATTTTTTTTTTCCTACTGATATGGATTTGAATTGTAAGCCATTTAATTCAAGTCAAATGGTTATGATTGAGGGATTTCCACATACAAATTCATATTACAGTGCAGCAAATTTTTTCTTCTCCAGTGAAGAAAAAAAAATGTTAAAAAAAAAGAAAAAAGAAAAAGGAAACTCGTTTTTCATCTTCATCAACAAAACAGAGAGAAAAAAGCTCTTTCTGTGTCTTGCCTCCTGTTACCCGGTTTTGGTTTTTTCTTATTTGGGATTTTTTGTTTTGTCGTTTGCTGTTGGCCTTTGTTAATTTAAATTTCATCAGCAAGGAAAGAAATAAATTTCTTCGGCAAATTGAGCTTCTCAACTATAGAAAGCCTTTTTTTTTTTTTCTTTTCCTTTTCATTTCCTTTTCTTTCTCTTTCTGCCTTTCCTCTGCAGGTTCGCACGTGAGTCTTGGGCCAAATCTCCTTCCTTTCTCCAGCTGGGCGTGTGACTTTAGGCCCTTGTCTCCAGCAGAAGCCTGCAAGCGCAACCTCAACTCCTGCTGACCAGCTCCTCTGCCCTAAGTGTCCAGCTGATTTACCAGTTGTGAAGCGGATTTCTTGGGTTGAGCATCGCTCCAAAGCGCTTAGACCTTAGGCCCATGTAAGGCTGAGTTTTCAGTAAAGCTAGGACGTTCTTTTTTAAGCATTTGGCTGAGTTTGTAGTGTTGTTTTTCCTTGTATTTTCGCTTATTCTTGCATTTTTCATCTCATATTTTCTTGTTAGAATTCTGTGAGATGAATTACAAGTTAGGTTAGACAATTTGATGAGGTTAGTGATGAACTTATATATCGAGTGATACAATTTGAGTTTGATTTTCGTTTATTTTGTAAATATTATATGTTTTAGTGGATTAAATATCTTCATCTCATGTTCTATTTAAAATTATTTTGTGTCAATCTTTTATGTAAATTCAGTCCTGCGTTCTTTATGTAGTATTGTCACATTTTATTTGACATGATTTGTTTTATGAGTTGTCTTTTATTGTAATTTGTTAAGAATAGTACTTTGTCAATTTTGAATAACTTAAAAGGATAAATGCATTTGGTTCAAAATTGAGATTTAATTCACTAAAACACTTTCATTATTTTTATTAATTTTTAATTCCATTTTTTCTGGTTGTTTGTTTGGAATGGGAAACTTACAATTGGGTCATAAATTGAGGATTTGATTCAAATTGAAAATGAAGCATATTAAGGATTCACGACGTCTTATCTCATTTATTATTGAATTTTCCTCTACTTAAATCTTCTCTTTTATATTTTCTTTATTACAAAAATCTCCAAAATTTTTGTTTTTTTTTTCTTCCTTATCTTTTTAAAGTTCATTTTCATTGATATTGTTTGTTTTTCTTGTTGCCTCCTTGTGAATATGACCACGCAATCTATACAAAAAGTGCATCTTTAGGTATTAATCAATGGTTCGTCTAAGTGGGCTCTACACAATTTGTAATGGGTTAAATGCAAAAATGCTATAAGTTTGACACCTCATTATATTTATGTCAATCATAACATTAAAATTGATAATTTTACCATTTCATAATATTAAAATTATCAAATTTAATATTAGAGTGGGTAAAATTATAGTAAAGAAATACTTCAAACATGACACTCCACCTAATTTTCAACTCCTTTTCTTGTATTTCAAATTTCAAAGCAGAAGATGTATGATAAACAAGTATTCACTAATAACCCAAAATAGAAGACGATGAGTCAGGCTCGAGTCAAGAGCGACCAACTTCTCAGCCGCAACCTTTTGCGAGCCCCCTGCAAGTCTCCCACCGCGAGCCCAGTATATCTAGAGGTGCTCCCTCTTACCTTCTCTAACAGAGAACTTTGTTAATTTGTCTAAAAAAAAAAAAAAAAAGAAGAAGCTGTCTTCAACTGCCAAAGCTTTGGCACTTGCATGTGTTCTTTGGAATGGTCTGAACTTGGAAGAAGAGCATGCCGAAATTCATCGGCCAGTGAAAACTTGTTTTTTGTTTCGTAAAGTGCAGAGGAGAGACGTAGTTGGAACAAAAACAAAAAAAAAAAAAAAAAAAAAAAAACCCTGTTTGAAAGATATATCTAATTTTTGAAGTTGAAAAATAAAAAAAAAGGGTATTTGTCTTAACTTTTTCAACAATTTTATTTTCAAACTTACTTTACACAATATTATGTTGGAAAAATAAATGAATCCTTTTGAAATATTTTCACAATTCACTATTTCCTTTCTCATTCCAAATAAATTTTTTTTTTCAAAAAGAAAATTTTTTACAAATCCAAACATCATCTTATTCTCAAAATGCAAAGACTTTCTCATTTATAACAATAAAATTTTTCTTTTTCAAAATGGATATGTGATTCAAACGAAGCCTTGAGTTTTCTTTTTTGACCCAAAAAAAAAAAAAGTTCTTTTGCAGTAAAAAATATTAAAAAATTTTGAAAGCCAATTGGCTTCGCGTGACATAATCAAAATAAAGCAAGTGCTTTGTATATTTGCCCACTCAGGTTAAATAGCAAGCCCCATATTTCAAATACTTTGTCAATAAAAAAAAAAAAAAAACAATTTATATATCATATAAGTTGGTATTCAAAAATTAATATTAAAGTTTGTATCCCTAACATTTTTCTTTTCTATTTATTATTATTTTTTACATTTCTAATTGACCAATTGTACTATTGGAAGTTCAGACCGAAGTAATAAAAAAAGTGACACTTGGAACCATATACTAAACGGCACCTCAATGATATTTAACACCAATCAAATACATTAATAATAAATAAAAATGGTCTCACAACAAATATGAAGCAACACTGTAGGACTCAATATTGGTGTACCGGAAGCATTGTTCTTATAATGACATCATAAAAGCATTAATTAAGTAGGCACAATTAAAACTAGATAAACATTGCACATAAATATAAAACTACATACCTGTAGTCCTGTAGACCTAGACTTTGTCACAGAGGAGGTCACTTTGAAGTACACTTTATTCCAACCACACACGACAAAACAAGCACCACCAAGAACCCATTTATTTTTATATATATATATATATGTATATATATATATATTCAAGGTGGGCATGATCACACAAACATCAAACTCTAGAATTGTTCACACACAAAAGATGAAATTCAAACGCCCAAAGCACACAAATTTAACAGGAGTAATATCATAATTAAACATATATATATATGTATATATATTATGATTTCAGACTTTGGGATCGGCTTGATTAGCCTGGGCCTGAGTGCGAGCCTTGGCAAGGAAGAACCCTAGGGTATGGCCAGCCACAGCAGCTATGAAGATTCCCACGTTGAAGGACATGACAGACAGCATGACCAAGTAGGCGAAACCGATGCGGAAGGCGTAGACGCCAGCCTGGATTGCGCCGGCCTTGGCCGGACTCGTGCCGGCTTTGACGGTGGGAGAGACGGACAGAACTTCAGCAGCAACGGCCATAAGAAACACAAAGAAGAAGGCCAAAACATACATGCCAGTATTCTTGTCAGGCCAATTAGGGAACAAGACTATGGCCTCTTTGCCCCAGTAGAAGCTCGAGTGCATCGTCTTCTGGGTTGTGTTTCTCAGGTCGCCGCCCATGTCGGACATGTCACCGCCCGTACCGGCCATGTTGCCGCTCGTACCGGGCATAGTCGATCGCCGTTCTGATGTCCCTTATCAGACCCTTTTTTTTTTTTGGGCTCACGGAGAGATCGGAGGCTGATTAAGGTGATTTGGGGTTTGACATAGTTATTAACTAGCCTTAGTTGCTTGGTGTTTTGTTTGTATATAATATATGAATGGAGAGAGGACCTGGAAAGCAATATATTTTGGAGGTGCTGACGAGGTTTGAGAATACAAAAAGGTTAACATATTTCATTGGTTACATATATGTTTATTTATTTATATATATTTGTTTCAATTCTTTATCATTCATGGTTTTTGTCTGTTGCTTTATCTGTCTATTACTGTGTCTTTATTCTTACTTCGGAACTCAAGGGAATTAATAAGGTAAAGTTTTTGGAGCATTAATTAAAAGGAAAATTAGAACAATGTTGTCTAGGTACGATGAACAGAAATAATTATATTGTGATCAAAACTGATAGACATTTTATTAATTTAGTCGTAAACTAGTTTTTTTTTTTTTTTGATAAACTTAACTACAATCTAGTTAACTTTTCCTTATTGTATTATAGAAACTAGGGGGAAAAAAACACTGTGGGGTTTCTAAACAAAGTTGTAATACATAAAAGCGTACGTCAATTAATATTTTGGTGGAGTTGACACTAATTTTGTTTTTTATACCAATTTTACACTTTGCTTCACTTTTCAGATTTTTTTGTTTATTATCTATTATTTTATTTTTGTTAAAAGCTTCTCCTTTCAGATGGTGCTTTAGGATGGCGATAAACTCAGAAAAAGCTTGCAATAATAGTGATGAGAAAAGGCTGATCATAAGTCCAAACGACTTTTTTTAATAATAGTGGGGATTTCCACCTGTGAGTGGGATCAACCCTGTGTGGTCCTCTCTTGTACATAATTTTGGAAATATCTATTTATTTTTAATGTTTATATTTAATTATCTTTTTTTTTCCCCCTGAAAAAATGTAATTATCTAGTTAGTTTACAGGTTTTGATTTTATTTGATTTGTAAAAGTCTTTGATTTAAGACAATTGGCCAGATTAGGAAGATTTGAATTTTGTACAAAGTGAAAAATGAAGAATTGTGATGACCTCTTGTGATCACGTTCAATGAATAAGAGGCTGTTTTGCTTATGTTGTGTTCCTTTTTTTTTTTTTTTCCCACCCTTTATTTGATATGTGAAATTTTTTTTTTTTATTCTGAGTTTTTGAACTTTACCCTAACATGGTCCGGTAAATATTATTATTTTTTAAAAAAAAACCCATATTATTTTATCTAGTCTTGACAACATTGGAATTGCATCGATTTGGGTCATGACTTCAAACCAACTAGCTAGCAAGACTATAGAAGATTTTATTGGTGCTGAAGAAAATGCGTGCCAGTGCCACCTCCATCTGACAATCAGTACCATTTGCTTCTTTTATAATTGCCATGAAGACAAAAATATATAGTTAATGAATAAAGATACTTGAGACACTGTCACTATCAAATAATTAACTATTAATAAAACGTGAGCCTCATATTATAATATTTATCTTTTATTAATAGGTGATATTTAAAACCAGTTATGCTCTTTATAAATGCTGTTTTCAAATATAAAACAAAACACGAATTAAGTATCAACGTTAGAAAAATATGTGAGGCAAATAATTTACGTAAATTAAGTGTCATGAAGCAAGCACTAATGGGTTAGTGCCTCTTACATATAGTGAGCACATCAGAAATGGTCTGCATGTGTCTCTATGACTTATCAATGGGCCGGCCGCAACTCCATTCAATGTTAATATAAAAAAATTTAGAGAAAATTATCTAAACGACCATCACGATGTTTTCAATTTTTTCATCTATTGATCAATATGACATAAATTCTCCGTTCTTAATTAACATGACAAAAATTTTAGTTAATTTTAGTTTAATTTTATATTATATTAATCTAATGTTAATTTTTTAGGTCGTGTTGATATAATGCTCTTTAAATTTATGTTAATTCAAGTATTTTTTCCGTAAATATATTTCTATACAAAAGGCAAAAACTTTTGTTAATCATTGTGACAAACGACAATTTTTGTTTTTATTATATTATTTTTTGGCTCAAAGTACAAACGATCATGTAGATCATCAGAGGCTCATGTAAATTGTGAGCTCTTTTTTTTTTTTTTTTTTTTTTTTTCATATTTATTTTAAATTAACAAGCAAAAATACAGAAATACACAAGCTAGCATACATTATTTTCAAGCTAAGCAAAATTAAGCTGGGGATTGGTACTCCTCTTGGTCGGACTGCCTAACAGCTCCGTCGACCTTCGCCATGAAGAACCCAACGGCGTGGCCAGCGAGAGCGGCGATGAAGATTCCGACGTTGAAGGACATGACGGAGAGCATGACTAAGTAAGCCAAGCCTATGCGAAGAGTGTAGACGCAGGCCCGGCTGTATGCAGCCAGAGTAGGAATAGTGGCGGCGGCTTTGTCGACGGCCGCCGGGAGGGACAGAAGCTCGACGGCGACCGCCATCAGAAAGACAAACACAAGAGCCAAGAGGTACATGGGGAGGCTCTGACCAGGCCAGCCTGCGAACAAAATTATTGCATTTTTGCCCCAACGAAAGCGCATCTCCATATTCATGGTCTTGTTCTTGTCCATGTCCATGTCCATGTCCATGTTCATGTTGTTGTATTGATGATGATGCTCGTGAAGGGACATTTCTTAAGGTGAGATATGAATTACAGATCTCTTTGGAAGACGATTATTTGATCAGTTAGGTTTTCCATGATCTCGTGGTATCAGATTGTGTAATAGAAATATAAAATGAATGGAGAGAGTTGAAAACAAGGATATCTTGGTGTTAACGAAGAGGTATAGGAGATAATTAAAGCTAAAGACGCCATCTAACTGATAGCTTTGGATTCTTCACCAATGTTGTTGTCTTGTTTTGAGTTGCCATTTATTACAAGGTTAACGAAATGTTGTCGTTTTTCAAGCAAAGAATGATTGTCGTTGTTTTGGGTTGATAAATGCAGATAACCGCTTCGGGATTAACTGCGGTGGTCCACAAATTACGTCTACTGATGGTATAGTACTTTATGAGGGGGACGATAAAGCTCTTGGTCCAGCTACATATTTCGTAATTAGGTCAAAGAGATGGGCAGTTAGTAATGTGGGAATTTTAAGCGGGAACATTTATCAACGAAAAGCTTCAAAATCTGGAATATTATTGCAGACAGCAAGGCAATCTACTTCTTCACTGAGATACTTTTTCTTGGGGATTGAGAACGGTAACTACATTGTAAATCTCCAAATCCTCCTGCTCAGTTGATAATTAAGTGTCGGCAGACGTGTGTTTGACATTTACGCGCAGGTATTATCTTCACTTTATTTAGCTTTTAGTTTCTAAAATCTGTTTTCCGCTCACTATAACATAGTTATGTGTATGTATTGTAGGGAAATCTTGTTCTGAAAGATCATGTTCTGAAGGAATTTTCTGTACAAAAGGAGGCCGAATATTGGATCTCTTCCCATCAGATCCAGAAGAAATTTAAGGTTCAAGTAACAGAAAACTACCTTGAAATTCATCTCTTTTGGGCTGGAAAAGGAACTTGCTGCATTCCTGTTGAAGGTACCTATGGACCTTCAATTTCAACCATCAGTATATTACTCCAGGTGCCGTTAATTTTCCGAAGAATTTTGGTGATGGTCTAAGTTTTACTTTCTTAACTATGCGTTTTTTATTTATATGAATGACGAGAAGAAATAACCAGTGTCAGAATTCTATACATGAATATATCTACTTATATTTTTATTTAGTTAACTTTGCCTTTGATACAGATCGTTCATCTGCTGCAAAAGAACAAGAAGTCTCAAACCGATGGTGAGGCCTATGGTGATGAGTGAAATTTAGCCTATTTTTCGGATCATATTATTTCCATTCAAAAAATGTTTTATATCCCTTTTAATATATTCTCAATTATATTTTCTTAATTTTAATAATAGGGAACATTCGCTGATGGAAGAGCGATTGCTGTGAAGAAACTGTCAAAGATATCACGCCAAGGAACTAAAGAGTTCGAAGCCGAAATTTCAACTTTGTCTAAGACGCGACATTCTAACCTAGTGACACTATATGGGCGGTGTTTTGAGGAAAATAATCAGCTACTTGTTTACAAAGTATATGGAGAAAAAGAGTCTTGACCACGCATTATTCGCTACGTATGTGACATTTTTATTTTTGTTTTTAGTTTTTGAAAGGAGAATGCATAAATAGCAATATAAATATTAATATACATATGCCTACATATATATATATATGATCTATGTACATATATAAACAATAACAGAATAATAATCGTCTTATTATTCGTACATGGCCAGATGATGTAGGAAGGAATGACTTGGAGCTCAATTGGTCAGCACGTTTTGAAATTTGCTCACGTGTAGCAAAAGCTCTAGCTTATCTTCATGAGGACATAGAAACTCCAATTATCCGCAGGGACATTAAGCCTGGAAACATTTTACTTGACTCTAGTCTCGACCCCAAAATATCAGATTTTGGTTTGGCCAAGCTTTATGACTACGAAGAAAAGGACGTGCACTCATGGTTTTGCTGGAACATTGTAAGATCTGATGAAAACTTTAATTACTTTGTCCTTTTTTTTTTTTTCCCCTATTCCAATCATAGATCTAAAAATGGT
>CM046380.1:2004806-2060164 GCA_025413485.1 Ficus microcarpa
TCTTTTTACCTCCAAAAGTATTATTTTCTCGTATCAACTTGTAAATAAACCACTAAATTAATTTTCTTGCATAATTGTTGATAATGTAGTGGATATGCTGCACAAGAGTATGCCCTTTTTGGGCGTCTATCAGAAAAAAAAAGTGATGTATTTTCCTTCGGAGTTGTGGCTCTAGAGACTGTTGCTAGTAGGCGATATTTTGTACCCAACTCGGTAGAAGAAAAGCAATATCTTCTCCAATGGGTAAGCAAAGTTGATTTCATGCGTCCTACGTTTTTTTTTAAATGCACATGCAGGCTGCAGCCTGCATTTTTTATTCTGCTCTAAATGAACCTTTTTAGGGGGTGTTTGGTGTGTTAGTTTGAGTTGAAATATTTTAGTTGTAATAGTAAATTTTTTTGAATTTTCAGAAAAGACAAAAAACTTTTTGGGAAAAAGACAAAAACTTTTTAGGAAAAAGACAAAAAAAAGTTTGAAATGAGATGGAGTTGGAATGGGAGCCAAACTCAATCTTATTTTTTTTAAAATTATTTTAAACTTCAGCGTGAGAAATTTAACCGGCTAGACCTCAAAATTTATGGAGACAAGTAGGTATAGAATTAGCACTAACTAAGTCTAAATCCACTTCTAATTTTGAGGATTTTAAGGTCGGGTGAATTTGGCCATGCTCTCTGTTTTCCCCCTTTTTTGTTCTCAAAGTTTTGTTTTTAGAAACGAGAATAACTGGTCTTAATTGATTATTGAGAACAAAAGGTGTTTAGTAAGTTTTTTTTTTTTTTTTTTTTCCCCTAGAGCATTAAAAAACCTATTAAAAAAAAAGTTTGGATATGCAACTTTTGCTCGCTTCTATTTTTTGTCTACTCAGTTGCTTATTTACACCTTACGCTCTCTTCTCTTTATCCGATCTCGTCATTCTGATCTCTTTTACCAGGAAAAAAAAAAAAAAAGGTTTATCTATATATTTGTATATACGTGCATTTGTGTGCATAATATTCAAAGTTTATATACATGATCTTTATAAAAATTACTGGAGGAACTTATCCATGTGTAACTACAAATGTGTATATGTTCCTCAGTATTATTTTTGTTTACATATATTGATATGAAAACTGTTTCAAAAAAGGAATCTTTTCGGAAAACACAAAAAAATTTTGTGTGTGTGTGTGTGTGTGTGTTTTGTTTTTAAAAATTGTTCTAAACATGTTTTGTTTTTAGAGAACAACTTTTGAATGGAAAGACTATTTTTGCTACATGCATGATCAAACAGGCCTAATTAGTGTCTGATAGTGGCACCATAAGTGAGTCCATTAATGCACAGGAATTCACATTGATCCATTTATCACACTTAAATGCAGGCTCGGAAGTTGCACGATCAAAACCGTGAATTACTTGAACTGGTGGATCCAAAGTTGTCGGAATTCGACCAGGAACTAGTAAGAAGAGTGATAGGAGTATCTCTTTTATGCACTCAAGGATCGTCATCTGGCCGACCGTCAATGTCCAGAGTGGTGAATATGCTTAACGGAGATATTGAAGTGAACACTACTGGAATGTCAAGGCTTAATTATGTGGATGACTTGGATGCCAATACGGAAACTAGCCTTTCGACTGATTTTTCAACCAGAGGAACTGATCACTCTACACTGAATGAAGGATCTACAAGCATGTTGGATGACGGCGGGCTTGCTACTCATTGGACTGAAGTTATGCGCGAGAGCAACATTTCATGAGGCCTACGCATACGTATATAAGTACGTATAGATAATGGATTTTTTTTTTTTGGAGTAATCATTTTTTGTTTCCCTTGATCAATAACCTTGATCAGCAGATAGTACTAATTGTGGTTTTTCATCTTTTTGCCTAGTACTAGTCTAGTACGCTTGGATACAATATCTTTTGCCAATTGCTGTAACATCAACGAATATTTTCAAAGATAGAAGACATGGGCTCTGCCCTTTGCAGCTCTTAATGAATCTTCAAAGGGTATAAAGAATAAAACGACACTGAAGGAAGACAAAAGTGAATTCTACTATCTTGGATAACTCAGTTTGTTCCCTTAGACTCCCATAACATTGCTATATGTAAGCGTGTAATCGATATTGGCAAAAATAAGTCCATAATCCGAAGGTGCAGGGGTTCCTTCAAAAGTAGTACGTAGTTTAGGAAAGTGAAACTTGCACCTGCGATACCTGTATAATATTTTTGTAGTAGTTGGCTTAAATGATATGAAAATGAGAAGATCATGACTATCTTTACACGAAGATATTGTTAGGAATTTTATTCCTATTATTTTACTGGCACTCTATTATTAAAAACAGTGTGTGAATTCTGAATTAGTTATGATTATTTTGTTGACTATTCTTAAGCATTTTCTCGGTGTGAATTACGAATTAATTATTATTATTTTGTTTTAAAGCTTTTATATTTGGATTCTATGTGCAGTTCTTTCACATAGAGAAATTTATTTATTTTTTAAATTAAGGAAAGATTTTGTGCACCTTTCCTTTTGTGATGTAGGACTGATTTGACACTAACCATATTTTTTATTACATAGGAAATTAAGTTTTGTTGGTTCAGAATCCGTTTCCGGGCTCGTAATTAGTGATTGATGTATTTAAGGAAAGTTCAAGGACTTAATGGTTTGTAGGAGGCGGATTTAGGAAACCTTGAATGATTTCGTTGTTTGAACTTATTTGATTTAAACTAGATCAATATTGATAATTTATTTTCTGAAAGTTTTATGCTGTAAATTTCGTAATTAACATATATTCATATGATCCCTAGTTGAGAAATCCGAGTTTTCTTTTTGGTGTAGATTTAAACTTTTAGAATCAGGAAACCGTCAAGTCAATGCTCGGTTGCCGGAGACAAACATAACACTCTGCATGAAACATCGGACAATTCCAAAGTAACAACAATTTTGGAGTCAATATGCTACCGATGTTCTCTTTTTATTGTTTATGCATGGTATTTTTTCGCTTTGTGGTTTTGACCGTTAGGACTTATACTATCTTTGGGGGATGGAGAGGAGAAAAGATGAATTCAGGGGTGTTTGGTGAAAGAGTTTAGTTTAAGATTTTTAAGTTTCAATAGTAATTTTTCAGAAAAGACAAAAAACTTTTTCAGAAAAAGACAAAAATCATAATGAAAAAAAGTACAGTTTAGCTTAAACTAAACTTATTGCTAAACGAACCTAAAAGAGTTAGAGGAACAGAGAATATGAAGAATAGAGAAAATTGTAAGAATCTCTTATATTATTTGGTAAGATGGAGGGAATGTTAAAACTTTTTAGATGGGAAAGCTTACATCCTTTTATCAATGGAATGATGCAAAATAATGGGACTCAGGAAGGAGAGAGTCTCCCTCCACCTCTCCTCTTCCTCCTCAGTTCCTTCCAACCAAATAATGGAATGAGACTCTCTCTTCACGCCTCTCCCTCCCTCCATCTCTCTCTCCAACCAAATACACACTTAAAGATATGTTCCATAAGGGGGTGTTTTCAAAATGGTTTTATTTTTCAGTATAAAACTGGAATTGAAAATATTTTAAGAATAGTATTGAGATCATTTCTGAAAACACGCCCGGTTAATTTTTTGAGTAATCATTTTGAGAACTTAAAAAAGTGAAACTGTAGGTTTGGTTATAATTATTGAAAAACTGTTTTGGCCTCGTCATGTATTTGCTAAAAAAAAAACTCAGTTTTGTCTGATCACAAGGATGTTCCTCACCTTTAGTCATTTTAACAAGTTAGAATTGATAATCAAGCCAATTAAAACGACTTCTAAACAAGAAAATTAGGTTACAAGTGTTTTTGGTTGAAATTCTAGGCATACAAAAAATGCCTAAATTATTTACAGTCTAATAGAGTTCCAAGGTCTCAAACGTATATCACGTCCAAGATATAAAAGCAACATTGTGAATCTCAAAAAACAAATCTCAAAACAATAACACTCATCATTGTCCAAATACCATTTTCGTCTCGAGACCAAAACAGTATCATCCTGATCAGCTTACACAAATAACAAAAAAATAAAAATGACATCTCTAAATAAGGTATTGATTAAACTTCACAATTTAACACAAAATTGATGGCAACTTTTGACACTTTCGTCATTAAAATGTTAAAAAATCACCCATTTTCAATTAGCCAGATGCCTTCTACGTGATTATCCAAAGAACGACATCATCACTTCACAGAACGAAAGAGAGAGAAAACAAAACTCCAAAACGGCATCATCATTTCACATAACGAAAGAGAAGAAAAACCACACGTCCAACACAAAAACGGCATCATTTCAGGAAACGACATCATTTCTGCTCCCTCCGGCGACCCCACCACCCCCTCCCTCTGAGATGGACGACACCGCCCTACTCCTCTTCGCTCGCTCTTCCACATTTCGCCGATCGGAGGTTTGGATTTTCATCCTCTGTCAACCTTACTTTTCAATTCCCGATCACATCTACAAACCCTAGAAGCTCTGCTAAGTCCCATCTTCAACGAATTCCTCATTTCTGTATGTTAATTGGAGAAGAAATGAACCCTCGTTAATTTTTGAATCCGCTAGGGATTTGGGGTTTTTGTGGCTATTTCTTCCTATTATTGCTGTTCCCGATTCTAGGTTTTTGATGGGGAAAGTGGGAGAATTATCAAGAATAACCAGACTATTATAGTTTTGTAATGGAAATTTGTTGGTCATCTTTGGTTTTTTTGGTCTGAAAGTTCTTGCTTTTATTGACATCTTGGGGTAGAAGTCTAAAGCTGCCATCGATGAAAAAGAAGAGATTTTATTTTTTATTTTCAGGGTGAGGATCTTCTTGATAATATTGTATTATAATATTTAATTAATGAATTGAATTTGAGTTGAATTGAAATTTTTAAATTTGAGTTAAGTTGATTTTTTAAAAAATAATTATAAATTTTATTGATTTAAAAAAAAATAAAAATTAAGATGAAAAAGTATAGTTTAATTGGATTAGAATTTTGATACCAAACATTCTCAGTTATTATCCGAGGACACTGATTTTTGTCTACAATTGTCAACTGGTGAAAGCTTTCTACCATTTCCCTAAAAAAATAAAAATAAAAATGACAGTTTTCAACTTCAGTGCATACGAGTTTAATATCTGTACATTGTATAGGAAAGAACAAAAATAAATAAATAAATTGAGTATTATATGATAAAAACAGTTGGTTAAGATAAGTGTTATAATTATAATAAGTATAATTCTTATCAAAATTTCTCCCAACAGTGAAGATGTAAAATTAAAATGATAATAGTACTAATAATAATAAAAATGAAAACAAAAACAAAAAATAAAAAAAAAATTTCTGTAGTTATACTCATTTAAAGAAAAAAATTAAAACAAAAATAAAGCAGAAAAAAAAAAGAAAAAAAATCTTTAAACCTAAAAGAATCAGAAAAAACTAACCTTAACAAAAATATTATAACAAAATAAAATATATATATATATATATATCCTATTTTCTTCTTTTTATACTGTTTTTAAAAACAAATAAAATTTTTTTAATCAGGTTATATACATGTAAAAACTTAAAAAAAAAATGATTGTTAAAATATAAAACAAAACAAACAAAAAAGGAAAAAAAATTGCATGCAGAATCCTTAAAAAACGAGGGTCTTTAAAAATAGAACAAAATAAACAAAAAAAAACACAAAAAAATCGAAATAAAGATAAAAAAAATTTAAAGTAAAAAATCATTTAAAAATCAAAAAAAGACAAAGTGAGTAAAAACACAATATAACAATAGAGCAGAATCTAATGTCTAAAATTTAACGAAAAAAAAAGATACAAATAATCTTAACAAAAAAAAAAAAAAACTCTAGATAGAGGTAAGACCGGCAACACACTGGAGGAAAAAGAAAATGAACTAAAACAGAGACGTAAAACGGTAATTATACTATGTGGACAGCCGGCAATTTCTGTATAATAGGGATAAAAATGTCAACTCACTGTAGATTAAGGAAAACCAACTAAATCAGAGGGGCAAAAAAGTCTCTGCAATGTAGATAAAACAGTAAAATATGTGATGAAAAAACTGTCATTTTAATGTAGATAACCCAAAATCAGCACATAGGATAGAGACAAAATCGGTAGTTTAATGTAGAAAAAGCAACTACTGTGTATTATTGTAAAAAAAACTGTACAACAAAAGCAACAAAAATTTAAAAAAAAATAACTGTTAATTAAACAGTGAAATGTTGCATCATTTTACTGTAACAAAGCAGCAAAAGTTAAAAAAAAAAAACTGTAGCAAGCAATAAAAGTTTAAAAAAATACTATTAACTGAACAGTAAAGCAAAACAGTAAAAGTAAAAAAAAAAAAAAAAAACCTATTCACCGACTTACATTCTTTTAGTAAAAAACAACAATAACAACAGGAAAAAAAAAACAGCAGCAAAAGTTAAAAAAAAAAAAAAAACCGGCAACAACAGCAAAAAAGAAAAAACAAACAGCGGCAACAACAGCAAAAAAAAAAAAAAAAAAACAAAACAAAAAAGCAGCAGCGGCCACAAAAGAAAAGAAAAAAAAAAAAAAAAAAAGAAAGCAGCGGCAACAAAAGGAAAAAAAAAAAGCAGCGGCAACAAAAGTAAAAGAAAAAAAAAGAAAGCAGTGGCAACAAAAGAAAAGAAAAGAAAAAAGAAAAAAAAAGCAGTGGCAGAAAAAAAAAATTTTCAGTCAACACCCGGGTCAAGTACATCCCTTTAGTATATACAAGTTTAATACCCGTGCATTGCACGGGGAAGGAAAATAAATAAATAAATAAATTGAGTATTATATGATAAAAATAGTTAGTTAAGATAAATGTTATAATTATAATAAGTATAATTCTTCTCAAAATTTCTCCCAACAGTAAAGATGCAAAATTAAAATGATAATAGTACAAACGATAATAAAAACGAAAACAAAAGCAAAAAAGAAAAAAATTTTCTGTAGTTAGACTCATTTAAAGAAAAAAATCAAAACAAAAATAAAGTAGAAAAAAAAAAGAAAAATTTTTTTTAAACCCAAAAGAATCGGAAAAAACTAACCCTAACAAAAACATTATAACAAAATAAAATATATGTTCCATTTTCTCCTTTTTTTACTGTTTTTAAAAACAAGTAAATTTTTTTTTATCAGGTTATATACATGTAAGAACTTAAAAAAAAATGATTATTAAAATATAAAACAAAACAAACAAAAAAGGAAAAAAATTGCATGCAGAATCCTTAAAAAAAGGGGTCTTTAAAAAATAGAACAAATTAAAAAAAAAAGACACAAAAAAAAAATCGAAATAAAGATAAAAAATTTAAAGTAAAAAATCGTTTAAAAATCAAAAAAAGACAAAGTGAGCAAAAACACAATATAACAATAGATCAGAATCTAATGTCTAAAATTCAATGTAAAAAAAAAAATACAAATAATTTTAACAAAAAAAAAAAAAACAAACTCTAGATATAGGTAAAACCGGCAACACACTGGAGGAAAAAGAAAAAGAACTAAAAAACAGGCGTAAAACGGTAATTATACTGTGTGGACAGCCGACAATTTCTATATAATAGGGATAAAAATATCAACTCACTGTAGATTAAGGAAAACCAACTAAATCAGAAGGGCAAAAAAGTCTCTGCAATGTAGATAAAACAGTAAAATATGTGAGGACAAAACTGTCATTTCAATGTAGGTAAGCCAAAATCAGCACATAGGATAGGGGCAAAATTGGTAGTTTAATGTAGAAAAAGCAACTACTGTGTATTACAATAGAAAAAAACTGTACAGCAAAAGCAACAAAAATTAAAAAAAAAAACTGTTAATTAAACAGTGAAATGTTGCATCATTTTATTGTAGCAAAGCAGCAAAAGTTAAAAAAAAAAAAAAAAAAGAACGCAGCAAAGTAGCAAAAGTAAAAACAAAAAAAAAAAACTTATTCACTGACTTACATTCTTTATTAAAAAAACAAAAACAACAACAGGAAAAAAAAAAAAAAAGCAGCAGCAACAAAAGTTAAAAAAAAAAAACAACGACAACAACAGCAAAAGTAAAAAAAAAAAAAAAAGCTGTAGCAAAAAAGAAAAAAAAACAGCGACAACAATAGCAAAAAAAAAAAAAAAAACAAACAAAAAAGCAGCAGCGGCCACAAAAGAAAAGAAAAGAAAAGAAAAGAAAAAAAGAAAGCAGCGGCAACATAAGGAAATAAAAAGGCAGCGGCAACAAAAGTAAAAGAAAAAAAAAAAAGAAATCAGCTGCAACAAAAGAAAAGAAAAGAAAAAAGAAAAAAAAAAGCAGCGATAGAAAAAAATAATTTTCAGTCAATGCCGGGGTCAAGTACATCCCTTTAGTATATACGACTTTAATACCCGTACGTTACACGGGAAAGGAAGAAAAAAAATAAATAAAAATATTAAGTATTATGTAATAAAATAAATTAATTAAGAAAAATATTATAATTATAATAAGTATAATTCTTGTCAAAATTTCTCCCAATAATAAAGATGCAAAATCAAAATGACAGTACTAATAATAATAAAAGAAAAAAAAAAAAACAAAAAAATAAAAAATTATTCTGTAGTCAATACTCATTTAAAGAAAAAAATTAAAACAAAAATAAAACAGAAAACATAAAAAAAAAAGAACAAAAATCTTTAGACTCAAAAGAACCGGAAAAAACTAACCTTAACAAACAAAATTATAACAAAATAAAATATATATCCAATTTTTTCCTTTTTTTACTGTTTTTAAAAAAATAAAAAAAAATTTCAGGTTATATACATGTAAAACGTAAAAAAAAAAAAAAAGATATTTAAAATATAAAATAAAACAAACAAAAAAGACACAAAAAAAATGCATGCAGAATCCTTAAAAAAAGGGTCTTTAAAAAATATAACAAAAGAAACAAAAAAGACACCAAAAAAACCCAGAAAAAAAAATCCAAAATAAAGATAAAAAATTTAAAGGAAAAAATCGTTTAAAAAAAAAACAAAATGAGCAAAAACACAATACAACAATAGATTGAAATCTAACGTTTAAAATTTAGCGTCCAAAAAAAATGGCAAAAACAATATTAAGGAAAAAAAAAAAACTCTTAATAGGGATAAAACCAGTAACACACTGTAGGAAAAAAAAAAGCAACTAAAAAAAGGTATAAAACAGTAATTGTACTTTGTGGGCAGTCGACAATTTCTACATAATAGGGGTAAAAAGGTCAGCTTACTGTAGATAAAGGAAAAACAATTTAATCAGAGGGGCAAAAAAGACTTTACACTGTATATAAAACAGTAAAATATGCGGGTGTAAAATCGTCATTGCACTATAGATTAGCCAAATTCAGCACATAAAGTAGGGGCAAAATCAGAATTTTAATGTAAAAAAGCAGCAAAAACCTGTAGCAACACTGTAGATTACTGTAACAAGCACTGTAACAACATTGTAGATCACTGTACAAATATTATTCATCACTGTACTGTGCGGGACTGTTAGTTACTGTGAAAACAAAGAGAAAAAGATGAAAAAACACTGTTCATTACTGTACAAATACTGTTCATCATTTTACTGTGCGGGACTGTTTATCACTGTAGCTAACCCGTGAAAACAGAGAGAAAAAAAGAAAAAAATACTGTTCATTCCCTTAAAAAGAACGATAAAAATCATCTCTCCTTTAGTATATAGTAGTAATAATAATAATAATTTCAAATGTCTTTAATTTTTGCAATAAAAAAATGGTTGAAAAATAAGATGGTAATATAAGGAAGGGTAGTTTGGCCATTTGAGAAAAACAACAAATCCAAATAATGCGTCCCATGCATCAAACATACCATATGGGCTCCCATACACATCTGGCAAAAAGCAAAATCACCTTTTACCATGTTTGTCGTCCCAAAAAAAGAAGAAAAAGAAAAAAAGAAAAAAAGAAAGAAAAAAGAAAAAGAAAACTGGAAATTTTTTTTTATTATATTTTTATTTTCATAAAACGACGGTTGAGATTGTGATAGTTGAGAGAATAAAAGGAGAGACCCTAATACTTTCAGAGACAGAAAGAGAGAGAGAGAAGTATTATAGAGAGAGAAAGCTTCGTAAAAGCCTGCCTCTGAAGCTCCGTAGAAGTACATACATCTTTCTCTCTCTCTCTCTATTTCTACTTTTCTTTCCTCCATTATTTTTGATAGACGGACACTGCACTTTCTCTCTCCTCTCGTGGACAACGTTCCACCGACATACATACACAACACCACTCTCTCTCTCTCCTCTCTCTCTCATCATTTTCTCTCTCTAAGCTGGCATGGCCCAGTGTCAGGTGTCTGCTTTTCACCCCCCTCCACACTCACCGTTTCTCTCTCCTCGCAAAAAACACTTTCATGAGCTTCGAATGGCTTCTCTCTTTCTCTCCTCTCCCACTAACTATACTCCCACTCCTACCACGGTCGTCGCCGCTGCCGTCGCAGCAATCGCCGGCAGATGGAAATCACGGGCTCGAGCTCCGGTGGGTCGTCCTCGTCGTCGCCGCCGAACTGCTCCACCGAGTCCCTCAACGGCCTGAAATTCGGTAAGAAAATCTACTTCGAGGACGTGGGTCCGACCGCCCCCGGAAAATCCGGTTTTGGGTTGTCGTCGACTTCCTCCGCCACCGTGACGCAGAAGAAGCTAAAATGGACTAAAAAAACCAAGAAGCACTGTTCAATCACTGTAGAAAGAACAGTGCAATCACTGTTTCACTGTAGAAACCGTGCCGGTTCCGAAGGAACCCAGGATCAGTCGGCCCTCACAGCATTTTGGGGGCAAAATCGCCTATTTACTGTGGCGTGCCCACCTGGTAGGCAAAATTATAAAGGCAAAAAAGTAATTACACTGTACGGAACCGTGCGTTACCGTAGACAACCCTCCGAAAACAAAAAAAAAAAAAGCAAAAAAATACTGTTTATTATTGTTAAAAAACGTATAATATAATGTTCTTGATATTTTACGTAGTCAAAAAAAAGTTGACTTTGTTGTTACCTTGTAAGTTCTGAATTTGGTATTTTGATCTAAACTGCATAATTATAAAGTTTTCGTCGTTTGGGGTCTTTGTGTATCAAAGCTCTCTATTACTTCTCTTTGTTAGTTTTCGACTTCGTGTGAATCATGTCTGAAGCCTCATCAGCAGCTGTTATCCTCACTTTCTATGTTGCCTGCACTTTTGGTCTCACTTCTTTAACAATAGCTCAGATCCCTCGAGAAAACTCCATTACCGATCCCTCGGAAGGTCTTCTCTTTCTCTGTGCTTGCATATTTGTATATATGCCTTTTTCCCTTTTTGATGGGAAAGTTGCAACAACCCTTGTATATATGATGATATGGAAGCTATTAGTTTACTGAATGAGAATTAGAAGTTTGAATATGAAAACTTGTTCTTTGGCTTCATAATGTTGTTTTCTGTGTGTCACATGAAAAGACATGAGTTGGATGTATGTTGGTACTCTCGGCTGTGATCAATAGTACAAATAGCATGCTCAAGAAATTAGAGGTATTCAAGGAAATTACCAGACCGATCAAACGGTTAAAAAAAAAAAAAAAAAAAGAATTCATATAGTTTAGTTTGGTTTGGCATGGTATGGTTTATTACTTTGCAGAATTAAATTTTTACTTTGGTTTGTGGTTTGTATGTTTTTCAAAGCTCAAAAGATATGTTTGTTTTGTGACCTTTGATTTGATTTCGTACTATAAAAATTCCAATATGATTTTGGTTGGATCTGTAATTTGGCTATTAAATTGCAAAAAATTAAGGCAAACACCCGTATGAAAAAAATTTAACTCATGAGAACTTTACTTGATTCTTAAATATTTTAAAACTACTCTAGACAGCCTCATGACATCTGTGTAATTATATGAATCTGCTTTTCTGATTTCGATTTTCTTTTGTTATTGCTTCACAGTGGGAGCTTTGAATTCTATCTTTGAACAATGGAACGTAAAGGCTAACACTCAACGATGGAACATAAGTGGGGACCCATGTAGTGGGGCCGCCATAGACTCCCCTAGCTTTGACAATAGTCCATTCAACCCCTTTATCAAATGCGATTGTTCATTCAGTAATGGCTCTCTTTGCCACATTACACATTTGTAAGCCGTTTTTATTAGTTAACATATATCATCTTTATAGTACTCAAATCCCAAGTATATATAGTTACAACAAAAGTTCCTAGTTTCTTAATTGTAGAGAGCATGCATATATATATATATGTATATATATATCTAGGACTTAATTGCTAATCACATTCTCAAGAAACTATGATCGCCTGATTTGACATGTTTTGGAGACAAACTTCTTTTTCAGGAAAGTAACTGCACTGGACGTTTCTGGTCCAATTCCAGAAGAGCTATGGACTCTGAGCTTCCTCTCGAACCTGTAAGGGATTCTCTGGTCATTTTCATCACCGTTCTCTTCATACTGTTATTCAAATTTCCTGTCTAAAATCCATCTTACAATTTCCTTCCTGTCCCTTTTCCATTCTACCAAACAAAGGCTAAGGGATGAATAACCTATCAAATAATTGCTTTATATTCCTTTTGTTGCAGGAATTTAGAAAAAAATTACTTGACTGGTTCTATTTCTCCATCCATTGGCAATCTTACTCGTTTGCAAAACTTGTAAGCCTATCCAAATTCGATCTTGCAAATAACAAGGCATATATTTCTGTTAAAACTACTCACTTTTTTAATTTAATTTTCTTCTTTTCACTTTTGGTGCTCTTAATTTGTTTGGTTCCCATAGGATCCTTGCCAGAAATGCCTTGTCAGGGGAGATACCAAAAGAATTTGGACGACTAACTGAGTTAATAGTTTTGTAAGTTGTTGCCATTCTAAAACGTCAGTGCCAATTTTGTTATGTATTTAGGGTGTTTTACAGCTAAAATTTAATTCAAACATAAATTTGTTGTCTATATGCATGTTACTTTGAACCTGACTTGATCTTTGGGACCATACTCTACTTGTATGTTAATAGGACATTTGGGACCAACAACTTTTCTGGTCCTCTACCATCTGAGCTAGGAAATTTGTCAAAATTAAAAGGACTGTAAGTTCATTAAAATCTTTTTCTTTCCCCTTTTATTTTCAGATTGCCATGTAAAGGAGTTTTGTAAGTTCTTGGCTTCCTCTGATTGCAACTGAAAAAGAACTTTGCAAAATTGCTCAAAATTATACACGGCATCTTTTATCTTGGTGGAAAAATACTATTCTAGTCAAGATCATGGGTGGAACTTCATAGGGTGTAGTGGGATACTGTGATTTTAAGACATAATTTTACATCTATTTTAAAATTTTTTTTAAATGAAATTTTGGTTATACTCAAGAGGTCGTACTCAATAAGAGAAATTCTATTATGTTTCCCACTCAAAGCCTGTGCTTCTGTACAATCATTCATGATGTTTTTCTATGCCATGGAGTGAACATTGGAGCGGGATCTATAAAGCCAAACCTTGTGTGTACTAAGCATGTAGCCAAGCTTTTATATGCAAGTTATAATTCATACCGGAGAGCGGCCTGCAAGTTTGAATCCTACTCAAAACCTTGCTTTTGCCAGGGTCTAGCTTAGGGGTAGGTCACAGAAAACTTCCATTATGTGCTAGTTATCCATATCAGAAAGTTTGTTCGTCATCTCAGCGTTTGTTAAAGTTTTTCCTAGTCAAGTCATTAAGTTTCTGAAGTCAGATCTAAATAGTCTGATTAAATCTCAGACGTTCATTGTACAGAACGCACACGCATACACAAACGTGTGTGTGTGTGTAAGTATATAATCAATCAATAAGATTGCTCAAAGTAGAGACATTTTCATGAACTCATTCTTAGCCTTTCTTTTCAGCTAATGAGTGAGATTTGAGTTTGATCCCAGTATGATACCTCTGTTTCATTTCCCCCCTTTAATTTGACAGTTACATCGACAGTTCTGGAGTTAGTGGTGAGATTCCTTCAACATTTGCTAATCTACAGAACTTGACAATTTTGTAAGAACTTTATGATCCTCTTGTTTTCTCCAAGATAGTAAATAAGTATATGCACAAATTTCTTTGATCACCTTCTTTGAGGGAATACTTTCATCTGTTGCAGCTGGGCTTCAGACATTGAACTCACGGGCCGAATACCCGACTTCATAGGAAACTGGTCAATGCTTACGGACTTGTAAGACAATCTGGATAATTACTCAACACTCTAGGTCACTTATTTTAGTGGTGGAGTCAGAAAATTTTTCCAGTTGTCATTATTTCATTTATTAAGGAGGGGATATAATTTTAATTTTGTTACACTTTTAGGCACAATTGAGTTTTATAAAAATTTGGGGTTGAAAATTCGAATTTTAAAATTTAAGTGGAGGTGCCTGCACTCGTTGAAATGTACACTGGCACTGATTAAGTTATGCTATAACAGAGGAGGAAAAACCATAAAAAAATATTTCTCAGTTTGTCAAGTTGTGTCTCTAACTTTATTTATTTATTAATTTTGAAAGCAAATCAGTTCTGTGATATTGTGCTCTTTGTTTCTAAATAGCAGAAGTACGTTGTTGTTTCAATTTTGAACAAATTTCCTTTTCAGTTTTGACCATCTGCACTTGGTGACCTCTAAAATGTTTTGCATTTTAGTATTAGTATCTTCATCAATTTCTAATTATATGAACAGAGGGGATACTTTTTATAGTTATCTCTGCAACAACTTTATACTTCAATAAGTTTAGGGGGAAAAAAAAAAAACTCCACTACATGATTGCTATTAATAACTAATTGTAAACGTTTCTGTAGAAGGCTATATGGAAACTCCTTTGACGGTCCTATACCATCGACATTTTCCAATCTGGTTTCTCTGACAGAGTTGTGAGTAGCTAGTTCTAGCTATTAGTTTCTTAAACATTTATATGTATTTATCCACAGCCGGTTATTCTTTGTTTGATACACGTGTAGGCACTTGGGTGAAATATCTGAGGCGGCTTCTTCACTTGAATTTATACAGAATATGAAGTCTCTAAATGTCTTGTAAGCAGCACGCTTACTGCTTATCCTATTTTATTTTGTTATACTATTATCATTTGGAAAAGTTGATGAAATTGTCGATGTTTCCTTGAGAAGAACGAAGCAGAAATCAGATCTACGATGAATATATAGTCAAAATGTATTATTGGTACTCGAGACATATAACAGACAGAAAGAACTATATATTTCTTCCGGCACTGATATTTTCATCCATAATTCTTCTGAAACATATTGTTGCTAATCATGAACATATCCTGCATGCAGGGTATTGAGGAATAGCAATATCTCTGATTCAATTCCATCTAACATGGACCAGTTTCGGCGTTTGGTACAGTTGTAAGTTGTGACGTACTTGTGTGGACTTGAGATTGTATTAAGTTGATTTCATTCTTTAACTTGCAAATATATTCTCTTTTGTTTTCAGGGATTTGAGTTTCAACAATTTGCATGGGCAGATTCCTGAATCCCTTTTCAGCATGATTTCACTCTCAACTCTGTAATACATCATATTTCTTTTATTACGTCCCATTCTTCTTTTATTACGTCGCTTTCATATGTTAAAACATGTAATCCTCATGTAATTGGAGCATCTATTTCTCTTCATGTAATCAGGTTTCTTGGAAACAATAAATTAAGCGGTACCCTTCCTCAACAAAAAAGCACCTCTCTTCGTACTATGTAAGCACATAGGCCATGTTTAAAGATGATTGTGGTAATTATTCATGACTCTATACTCTATAGATTAAATGGTAACTTTGATGCTCTTGCTTTATATGTTACGCTCCGCAGAGATTTGTCCTACAATAATTTAACGGGGAAGCTCCCTTCTTGGGCCAATGAACAAAATTTACAGCTGTAAGTCCTGATATTGTTCTAGAAAGTTAATATCATGTATACGTGGTAATCAAGTTAATTGTATCGTATTTCTGTTTGCAACTTCTTAACATACTAAATGTTGATATAATTTTGTAAACATCTATTAATGGAAGGATGAGAACTCATTTATTCTGTCAGTAACTGGTACTGATTAAACAGAAAATAATAGTCTGGACTTCTTAATATTATTTTTTGTCACAACATTTTGCTTTCTTCCCCCACTCTCTCTTTGAGGAGTGCACTCTCTTCCTGAGCATGATGTTTTGGTATGAAACTTTTGTATACTTTCCTAGTCAACACTTCTGTTTAATCTTCTGCACTTGGTAACGTTTAATGTGCGTGTGCTTGTAGCACCAGTCTGCTTTCTTTATAATAACATAGGAAGAAAATATAATGAATATATTCTTTTCTTTCTCCGTCTTTTGAGCGATATGCAGCAATTTAGTGGGCAACAACTACACCAAAATAGAAAGTTCAAAGGGCAGGTGATTATCTGCACGATTGAACTTTTTAAACAGCAATGGATACTAATTTTTCAATGTGATTATTTTGATTTACCATTGTTCTCTTTTTTAAATATTACTTGTGAAGCATGGTACTTTTGAGGATTAGAAGTTCCATGCTGTTTCGATTTATCAAGTATATTAGATTAAGCTTCTCTTTAGTTTGTTTCACTATATAACTGGTGCATTCCTTTCGTTGGCTTTTAGCGGCCTTCCTTCAGGGTTGAATTGTCTTCAGCGGGACTTTCCTTGCAATCAAGGCAAGGGCATCTGTGAGTATTATTAAAACTTTTCATTATCTTATATATGGTCATGAGAGCAGAAGCCATGCATAAGTTTGCATTAAGGGGGTTAAAAAAAAACAGAAATCCTAAAGATACTCATCCATCAAAGTTGAGATGTCATAAGTTGTTAGTTCTGTAGCATATATTTCATATTCCACTCACCCGGAATGTCAAGACAAAAGAATGAGTTTTTATGATCGGGTCCTATGGAATATTTCATATTCCACCCTTGCAAAACCGGCATGCAAGGGGAGGGGACGCAAGGGATGTTATCCAATAATCTTTCAATGATGACGTTTGGTATCTAACATCATACAATTAATGGCTTCAAACTTTGAAACGATTTCTTTCAACAAGGCGATAAATGCACAACAAAAAAGGCTTGGGAATGGTCACAACATAGTTCTAGACTCATAAAGTGTTCAATTTCATGCATGAACAAAAAAATTTTATCCCATCATCAAAAAAAATCCCTGACAAAATGTTTAGACAAATCAAATTAATTCCGTTGCTGTAATGATTGTGACTAAAAGAATATTAGAGAATAGTTATGATACAACTACCAGAGCTACGTTTGGTGACTTGTATTGTGTTATATTGAAACAGTTAGGCCATGTTTGATAACTTTTCTTTAGTGAGAAACACATTTTTCTTTTCTCTTAAAATACAGTGGTACTGTTGGTGTGTAGATTATAACTTTCGGATTAACTGCGGTGGTCCTGAAATTAAGCTTTCTAATGGAACTTTGTATGAGGGGGACGAGGAGGATCTTGGTCCAGCTACATATTACGTTACCGACACCAACAGATGGGCGGTTAGTAATGTTGGATTCTTTGCTGGGAGCAGCAATCCTCAGAATACTTCAGAATTAGAACCCTTCCAGTCAACAAGACTTTCTGCTTCATCTTTAAGATATTATGGTCTTGGACTTGAAAATGGTAACTACAGCATAGACCTTGAATTTTCAGAAACAGCTTTCCTAGATTCTGCCATGTGGAAAAATACCAGAAGGCGTGTATTTGATGTTTACATCCAGGTGTGTATTATACTATTTGATCGTTAAAATTGTTTCTAAAAGCTGATTCCTGAAAGTAGTTCTTGTTTATTACTTCTTTTCTTCTCTTTGTGGTAGAGCTCTTTTTGGCCTAGTAGTTAGAGCATTTAGGCTTCTACCCATCAATCTTTTCGTGGTCCCTTTCACCCTCACATATGTCTTGTTTATTCCTACATGGCACATCAATATCTTTGCCAAATCTAGTACTTGCCCTCTATGGCTCAAAACCTGTGTATCTTACAGGGGAAACGTGTTCTAAAGGATTTTGATATGCGAAAGGAAGCAGGTGGAGTCTATCCTCGATACGTGGATAAGCATTTTGAGGCTCGGGTATCAGAAAACTACCTAGAAATCCATCTCTTTTGGGCCGGAAAAGGAACTTGTTGCGTACCTGTGCCAGGTGATTTTGGACCCTCTATTTCAGCCATCAGTGTTACCCCAGGTAATATGGTATATTTTAGTTGCAGGTGGTTTTAAAACATGGCTTTTATCTTCTCATGTTTATATATTTAGTTGACTACTCTGCGATGCTACAGAATTTGCACCCACTGTTAGTAACAAACCTCCCAGCAATAAGAAGGATAGGATTGATCCGATAGTGGGGACTGTTGTCGGTGTTGGAGTACTTTTTTGCTTTTTGTCTTTACTTGCGGTTTTCTATTATCTTCAAAGAAGAAAGAAGCCTCAAACTAAAAACAATGAAGGTAATTATTGCTTGATCTGTTGCATCTTTTGGGTGGTTTCTTTGTACTTCTAACTTTGTTTAAGATTGCGCACCATCTCGACAATTCCTTTTGTTTGCTATTGTGCTTGGTGCATCTGCTGATAGACTGTAAAGGAAAGAGGTTTTAGCACTTATGCTTCTTGAACTACTTGTAGTTTGAAATTTCTTTGTTTATTTATTTATTTTTGGCTGGCAACTCAGTCCATGACTATCTAAAACAATGGCAAATTAACTCCAATTATTAAAGGTGGTTGAATGTTAGGGAGTTCTGAGATTTTTCATAAACTATGAACCCCCTCAATCACTGGAGTTGATTGCCAATGTTTTGGATATTGGTGTAACTTGTCAAGGACATAATCTTGAGGTCAAAAGTGCAAACTACGAGAAGTTCAGGGGGCATAGATGAGAAGAATCTAAAATGAAATGAAAGTGAAAATAAGAAAGTAAAAATAGTATTGATTCCTGTTGCTGGAAGAGAGAAGAACGTGTGTTTCAATTGCTTTCAAGCATGTAATTGCAATATTAATATGACATGGAGTGCTATATGTTTTCTTTACAGAGCTTTTAGGAATAGATGTTAGACCATTCACTTTCAGTTATGCTGAACTAAAGACGGCTACTAATGACTTCGATTCTACTAATAAGTTGGGAGAGGGAGGATTTGGAGTTGTCTACAAGGTAAGTCGTTTCTCTAATCAAATCTATTAACCTTGCACCTCAAGTTTGATCGTTGATGCCATAAAGTTAAGCTAGACAAATATATATATATATATATATATATATATTTTAATGCGGAAAAGGTTAATTTGTGATTGAACGATCAAACTTAAAATTTGAGTACTTAACAGGGAACGCTTGATGACGGAAGAGTAGTTGCCATAAAGCAACTATTAGTGACATCCCGTCAAGGGAAGAACCAGTTTGTGACTGAGATCGCAACGATATCTGCTGTTCAACACCGAAACCTAGTGAAACTGTATGGGTGCTGCCTCGAGGGAGATGAACAGATTCTTGTCTACGAGTACTTGGAAAACAAAAGTCTTGATAAAGCACTATTTGGTATATGAGAATAATATTACTGCTATAGACAACGTTGTTATTAGGACAAACAATATGTATGGGTTCTAGTGTGTGGTATAAACAACAGGAACTGCTAATGATATTTTAATATATTTATACTTTGCATGGGTCAGGAGACCATAGCTTGAAGCTCAATTGGTCCACACGCTTCAACATTTGCTTAGGGGTAGCAAGAGGTCTGGCTTATCTTCATGAGGAGTCGCATATCCGAATTGTTCATAGAGATGTAAAGGCCAGTAACATTCTCCTAGACTCTAGTCTCAACCCCAAAATATCGGATTTTGGTTTGGCCAAGTTCTATGATGATAAAATGACTCACATGAGCACCCGTGTTGCCGGAACATTGTAAGATCTTGCAGATTTTACTCAAACTGAAAGATTTCTTGATTAATTTCATGTTTCAGTAACTGTTGGTAATAATTATTTCACTAATTTTTAACTCTGTAGTGGATATCTTGCACCGGAGTACGCTATGAGGGGACACCTTACAGAGAAAGCTGACGTGTTTGCCTTCGGCGTTGTGGTTCTAGAGGTTGTTAGTGGCCGGCCACGCTCTGACATGACCTTGGATGAAGAAAAGAGTTATCTTCTTGAATGGGTATCATTAAAAGCTACTCGCATAAAAATCTTTGTTTTAAATTGATGGATGACTTATTCTTCTTCTTATAGCTTTCACTAAAATTGCTTTTTAATGTTAAAATAAAAACAGCTTGTGTTTTGGATCAAATGACTGAATGGCTTGTTTTCATTTTTCCTGTATCCAGGCTTGGAATCTACATGAACAAAAATGTGAACTCGAACTTATGGATCCAACATTGTCCGAGTTCGATGAGGAAGAAGTAGGAAGAGTCATAAGAGTAGCTCTTTTATGCACTCAAACATCACCACTGGTTCGACCATCGATGTCCCGCGTGGTGGCAATGCTTTCAGGAGATATTGAAATAAACAAAGAGATTTCAAGGCCTGGTTTCGTCACAAACTGGAAATTTGATGATGATAGCGGCTTAGTAAGTAGTAGTATTGCTACTGAAGTCAATGTTACTAATTTCGGCTCTTACTCGTCTGCAAGTACAGACGCTGTGAAAGATGTAGAGCCGTCGCCAACAAATGCCAGTCGGCCTATGGTTCACAGCACCATCAGATGGGATTGAATAGCCGGTTGAAGTTGGTTTGTATTATAGCGTGATTTGTGTATGTTTCTCAACAGTAACAAGTAGTGCTTGCGTCCACGGGTGCTCAATTCGACAAGATGAAGCAAGTGTTCTATTGCATTTTTATGAAATCAGATTACAAAATAAAACATCCCACCCGAAATCTAATTTTCTGATTTCCCTTCACCTTTAACTGCATTTCGGGTAAGTAAGATGTATTCCTAGACTGATACGTGAAGAGAGGGAAGCATAATTTTTTGCATCCGAAAACAATGCACAAAAATTGCTTCATTGGAACGGAACCTTGGCATGTTTTATCATTTGCATTAAGAGGGTGGCCTGGTTTGGCTGCTTTCCTGTTTCTAAAGATTTAAAAAGCCATCTAAAAACGACATTGAAAAATAAACGGGAAGTGCCTGTTCGGAAAACATGAAATCATGAACGACAAAACTGAAAAAAGTAAAAGACATGCTTGAAAATTTCATAACAAAAAAACGACAATAAGTTGAAAATCACAACTTGACATTTTCGCCATTAAAACGTAGAAATTTACAACGAGTCATTTTTTTTAATCACCTAACCTAATCTAACAGATGACTCTACTTTTTTTTTTTTTTTTAAATTCAGAAAAATGACCATTTGTCATTTTTCATATTTGATCAATTAATGATTAATTGTGAAAATTGGTGATTTACTGATTGATTATTACGTGATCAATTACTGATTAACTATTTAAGAAAATTTCTTAACCATTTTAGAAAAAATGATTTTTTAACTAATTTTTAAATACTTTAATAATTTATTTAAAAACTTATTAAAAAATGACTATTTAGCTATAAATCCCAATTTTTCAATGATTTTTTTTTTATCGTTGCATTTTTTTTTTTTTTTTTTGAGAATATAGAAGCTGTTAATATAAACATGAAGCGTCTGATACAATAACAGTTTTCGTAGGTGACGGTGAGTATTCCAACCAAATAAGCTCATCATTTATATTAAGAGCATAAGTTGCCAAGGAATAGGCAGCCCTATTAGCTTTCCGATGCAAATGACGTAACTTAGTATAAGCTAGACACATTTGACAATAAAAACTCAAACTCATAAAAAAAAAAAAAAAAAAAAAAGGGAATTCGTCAAAGGTTGGACAACTGTCAATGCATCTGACTCCGTAAATTAGAGAGTTAGACCAACTTCACGGGCCCAAGAGGATTGACAGAGATAGCTTTAGCTTCCGCTTGGCAAATAGAGAAAGCTCCATCAAGCTTTCTAGCAAGAGCAGCCATAAGAAAACCTTCTGAATCTTTGATAACAGCGCCAACTACCATAGCTTTCTGTGAGGAGGAGATGGAAGCATCCACATTAAGGCTTCAGTTGGAAAGCCATTTCAAATTTAAAATTTTCATTTCAATTTTTGTTTTTTTCTAAAAAAATTTTTTGTCTTTTCTGAAAAGTCAACACAAATTTACTATTAAAATTTAAAATTTCCAACTCAAACTCATTCATCAAACGGACCCTAAGTTTGTAACAGAAGTGATCAGGAGGGGCCCATTTTGAAGCGTGTCTCGAAGTTTTCTTCTCTGGTATCACTTTTGTCTTTTTCTGCGCCTCGTGGTATTCAAGAAGATAAAAGGGTAGACCAATTGACTGGAAAGGAAGGTAGTCTCATTGGAGTGCCATGAATGAATCTGTTCCTTTCCTCCCATATTGCCCAAGCTAAGAATAGAAAAAGCTCCAACTTTTTTTTTTTTTTTTGAAAGACAAGGCTGAAGAGTGGAGAATGTCTGAGAATCTTAAAGAGATAATGGAAAAAAAAGGGAAGCGAAAGGGAGAAGATTTCCACACTTGTTTAGCAAATTAGCAGTGGATGAGAATGTGGCCCATTGATTCCCAAGCACAAGGACAGAGAGAAAAGTTGATGAAGTAGAGCTCTATTCCACATGCCAGGACTGATGACGAGATCCGCTACATGTAGGTTTTCATGATTGGGATTGATGATTAGTGGTCTGAATGTTGTCGAGCCTGAATAGATAGAAAGAAAAATAAATAAGCAGAATTTAGTTGAAAAAAAAAAAAGATGAAATAAAGTGAATTAAGGTGAGAAAATGTAAACTATAAGGACATTTTTTTTTAAGGACATTTAAATATTGAAAAGATAAGATTAGAAGTGAAATGAGGTAAGAATATCCTGCAAAAGCAGAAGATATGTTAGTAGCAGAGAGAGGAAAGGATAAGTAGAGATATTCATTCCTTTTGTATTTGACACAAAAGGAATGAATAGACCGTTAATTTATATTCATTCCTTTGTTAGCTCATGCAGAGTTGATGGATTGACATGGGATTCAATTTTAAAGATCTTATCAAATGAGAGATTAGATGTTTGAATCTTATGTCAACCCAGAATAGTTGTCTTTGTCTGTGTCAAATATAGAAAACGGAAAATGAAGAGGTCACTGCATATTCTGGAAAAAAGAAAAAAAAAGATAATATGCATCGTTAAAATACGATTATATATAGATGACTAAGGGGGTGTTTGATAAATGAGTTTAGTTTAAGATTTTTTAAGTTTTAATAGTAATTTTTCAGAAAAGACAAAAAACTTTTTAAAAAAAGATAAAAAACTTTTTAAAAAAAAGATAAAAATCATGATAAAAAAAATACAATTTAATTTAAAATGAATTGGAAACCAACGCCCTAAAGACAGATTTGAATATGTATGTCAACCCTTATCAATCATCTACAAAGAATTAGAGGATATCAGGCGTACTGGTTGAGTTACACATGCGATTCTAATAATTAAAAAATCACTTTATCCATTAACCACGTGACTTATAGGTAATTAGCCAAACGATGACATCATCATTCCACGAAACGAGAAAACAATACCACCACAAAACGACATCATCGTTTCACCAAAACGAAAGAGAAAGAAAGAAAGACCAACGCAAAACGGCACTATTTCAGAAAACGACATCGTTTATGTTCCTTCCGGCAACCCCACCCACTCCTTCCGACACGGACGACACCGCCCTACTCCTCTTCGGTAGCTCTTCTACATTTCGCCGATCGGAGGTATGGATTTTCATTCTCTGTCAACCTTACTTTTCAATTCCCCTGCACATCTACAAACCCTAGAAGCTCTCCTATCTTTCAACAAATTCCTCTTTGTTTTTAGAAATTTTATTTGCTTCATTTCTGTATGCTAATTGGAGTAGAAATTAAACCTGAAATTTGTTGGTTTGTCGGTTGTCTTGCTCTTTTTGGTCGGGAAGTGCTTGCATTTATTGGCATTTGGTGCGGAAGTCTGAAGCTGCCATTTATGAAGATGATACCTTTTTTTTTTTTTTTAAATATATAATTTATGTTTTGAAATTAAATTTTAATATTAAATTGACGGATAGGGTGATAGTTTTAGACAATAATTTCACAACTTTTTGCCTAAAAAGGCCCAAAAAAAAAAAAAAAAAAAAAAAAGAAACACAGAAAAAGTCGACTTAGTCAACTTGTCGGCTCTGAGAATTTGGACTTTTACCTAAAATGCAAGCATAAAATGAAAGTTGAATTTAGGGTCTCTCTATAACTTCTCTTTTATTAGTTTTCTATTTCGTTTAATCATGTCCGGAGGCTCGTCATCAGCTTTTATCTTCACTTTCTATGTTGCCTGCACTTTTGGTCTGACTTCTTTAACAGTAGCTCAGATACCTCGACAAAACTTCATTACAGATCCCTCTGAAGGTCTTCTCTCTCTCTGCATACATATTTGTAGTGTGGGAAGCAGCTTACATGTTTTTTTTTTTTTTTTTTTTTAACGTACATGTGTGTGTGTGTGTGTGTGTGTGTGTATTTCTATGATGATATAGATCCGAGCAGTATGAATATGAAAACTTGTTCTTTTGCTTCATAATATTGTTATTGGTCTGTCACATGAAAAGACATGAGTTCGATTGGTGTTGGTACTCTCAGCAATTATCGTTTATACCGAATAGCATGCTCGAGACATTAGAGTTATTCAAGGAAATTACCAAACCGATCAAACCGCCAAAAAAAAAAAAAAAAAAACTTTTTTTTTTGTTTATTTATTAATTTATTTTTTTGGAGGAAAAAGTTTAGTTCGGTTTGGCATGCTATGATTTGTTACTTTACACAGTTAAACTTTTAGTTTGGTTTGTGGTTTGTATGTTTTTTGACCCTTAAAAACTAAGTGAATAGGTTTTTTTGGTTGAATTGATTTGGTTTGGCAAAGTTTTTAATTTAATACTTTTGGTCTGGTTTGTAATTTGGCTTTTAAACTGGAAAAGGTCAATCCACACACCCCTATGAAAAAATTATAATTTATGAGAACTTTACCCCATCCCCCCCCCCCCCCCCCCCCCTCCACCCTCTTTTTTTTCTCTCTGAAGTATATGAGAACTTTACTTGATTCTTAGATATTGTAAAACTACTCTAGACGGTCTCATGACATATGGGTGATTATATTAATCTGCTTTTTTGAATTTGATTTTTTTTTTTTTAATTATTGCTTCGCAGTGGGAGCTTTGAATTCTATCTTTAAAAAATGGAACATTAAGGCTAACACTCAACAATGGAACATAAGTGAGGACCCATGCAGTGGGGCCGCCATAGACACCACCAACATTGACGATGGTACATTTAACCCCATAATCAAATGCAATTGTACTTTCAACAATGGCACTCTTTGCCACATTACACAGTTGTAAGTCTTTTTTATATTAGTTAGCATGTATCATCTTAATAGTACTCAAATCCCATGTATATCTTGTTCCAACAAAAATTTCTACTATTTTCACTCTGGATTAGTTGGTATAGATATTGTAGAGAGCATATATATTTATGGTGTCTTTGGATCAAACCATAATAGGACTTTATCATTTTTGCAAACCACATTCTCAAGTAAATATCGTCACCTGATTTGACATGTTTTGGAGACTAACCCTTTCTTCAGGAAAGTATATGCACTGGATGTTTCTGGTCAAATTCCAGAGGAGCTATGGACTCTGAGCTTCCTCTCCTATCTGTAAGGGATTCTCTGGCCATTTTAATTTTCCATTCTCTTCATACTATTGTTTATAACATCACAAACTAATACTGTTTGTACATGGTAACTAAACCAACCGAATAAATTTTTGACGAATAAATGCATGGGGACGGGTGACCAGCCATAACTATGCTTTTGGTCTGACCAGTGGGGGAGCCTCCACAGGCTGAGTAATGTCCACATTGCAGACCAAACGTGTTACCTCAATCAGCCTCACTAAGGGCTAACTAACCTATCAAATAGTTCTTTAGGGGAAAAAAAAAAACCTATCAAATAATTGGTTTATTCCATTTGTTGCAGGAATTTAGCCCAAAACTACTTGACAGGTTCTATTTCTCCATCCATTGGCAATCTGACTCGCTTGCAATACATGTAAGCCTACCCAAATTTGAGCTTGCACATAACAAGGCCTATATTTCTGTTAGACCTACTCCCTTTTTGTATTTAATTTTCTTTTTTAAAATTTTGATGCTCTTAATTTGTTTGGTTCCTACCAGGAGCCTTGGCATAAATGTCTTGTCAGGGGAGATACCAAAAGAACTGGGACAGCTTACTGAGTTAATAACTTTGTAAGTTGTTGGCATTCTCAAATGTCAGTACCAATTTTATCATGTTTTCAGTGTGTTTTAGAACTACAATTTGATTCAAACGTACCTTTGTTGTCTGTAAACATACTAATCTTAGCCTTACATTGATCCTTTGGACCATACTCTACTTGTATGTTAATAGGTCATTTTCGACTAACAACTTTTCTGGTCCTTTGCCATCTGAGCTGGGAAATTTGTCAAAATTAGAAGAACTGTAAGTTCATTAAATTCTTTTTCTATCCCCTTTTATTTTCAGATTGCCATGTCAAGAGTTTTGTAAGTTTTTGTCTTCCTCCGATTTCAACTGAAAAAGAACTTTGCAAAATTGCACTAAATAATTCACAACATATATATGAGTTATAATTCGTACCATAGAGCCACCTGCAAATTTATATCTCACTCAAAACCTCTTGCTTTGCCAAGGTCTTAGGGAAATGTCAGAGAACTTCTGTTAAGAGTTATCCGTATCAGAAAGTTTGTTTGTCATCTCAGCGTTTGTTAATTTTTTCTTAAGGCAAGTTGTTAGCTTTTGAAATCATATTTAATTAGTCTGATTAAATCTCAGGCGTTCATTGTGCAGGGCACAGACACACGCATACACACACACAAATATTATATGTAATCAATCAATAAGATAGGTCAAAGTAGAGCCATATTAATAAACTTGTTTTGCAGAATTCTCTGCACTCTTACTCTCCCTTAGCCTTTCTTTTCAGTTAACGATTGAAATTTGTGTTTGGTCCTGGTATGATTCCTCTGTTTCATTTCTCCCCCTTTAATTTGACAGTTACATTGATAATTCTGGAGTTAGTGGTGAGATTCCTTCAACATTTGCTAATCTAAAGAGCTTGATGTTTCTGTAAGAACTCTAAGATCTTCTTGTTTTTCTCCCAAAAATTTAACAAGTACACGCGAAAATTTCTTTGATCAGCTTATTTGAGGGAATACTCTCATCTGTTACAGGTGGGCTTCAGACATTGAACTCACGGGCAGAATACCTGACTTCATAGGAGATTGGTCAAAGCTTACAAACTTGTAAGACAATCTGGATGATTATTTTTTCAATATTCTCAGTCACTTAACTCAGTGGTGGAATCAGAAAATTTTTTCCGTAGGGGACCATGAAACTTGAAAGGGTTTTTTTTTCCTTAAAAATAAAATTTGGGACGTAGTTATATGTTTCAAATATTAATTAGGGAATGTAATTGTAATTCACTTGTACTTGCACGCACAACTGAGATTTAAAAAAAAAAAATTGGTGAGAAAATTCAAAATTTTGAAATTTAAAAGTGGGATACGTGTCTGCAATCAGTGAACTGTGACTCTGCCACTGATTGAGTTATGCTACAACCATGGAAAAATCACAAAAAAAAAAAAAAAAAGAACTCAGATTGTCATGTCGTGTTCTCAAACTTCTCTTATCTATTCATATTGAAAATAAATTCTTTCTATCAAAATGTGCTCTTTGTTCCAAATAGAAGTATATTGTTGTTTTCTCTTGCAGCTTGAAAGATAAATGGCCTCATAATGAATTTCGATCCATTCATAAACACACCTATTGGTAACATTCCAAAATTATGTTAGTTGCTCTCCGTTAATCAGCAATTTACTCTCAACAAATTAGATAAACTATCTAGTTGTTCTAGTGAATAGTTAGTTTACTTTAAAAAAAGAGAGAGAGAGAGAGAGAGAGAGAGAGAGAGAAGACACAAACCTTAAGAACACAATTTTTAAAAAAATTTCTCTAAAAGACAGATCAGATAAATTATCTAGTTATTCTAGTAGGTAGTTGGGCCATTTGGAACATTGTTTCCAATTGAAAATTTTCAACTCAACACCAAAACTCCCAAATCTCTGTCTCACTTTCCCTCTCTACCATTTTTAAAAAAACTCAAACTTCAAAAGTCCTGAACGTTCTTATTTCAAATTGAAATGCAATGAGTTTATATATAATATATATATATAAATATAAATTTAAATCGCACAGAATGATGACAGAAACAAAACAAGATCCATGTTGCATAATTTTTTCTGAACACATTACAAATTTTTACATTATTTTCTATGCCACAATTAATTTTCAATTTGCACTTCAACCAGATCCACATTTCAATTCCAATCGACAAAATCCATCTCAACCATTGTTTCGAATGGGCCTTCTTTATTTAATCAAAAATGGAATTAAAACTTAAGAACAGATTTTGAAAAAACATTAGCAACAAAAAGAAAGGTAAATTACTAGGTTGGTCCCTGAATTTTGAATTTTATGCAACCTTGGTCCCTTAACTTTTTTTCGCAGTTGGAATGCCCCTAAACTATTAAAAGTTGCTACAATAGTTCTTTTTGTTAATTTTTGCATGGAATGCGTTAGTTAGCATAAATTTTTGACCAAATTACTAACAGATTTTGTCTAAAAATTAATGGAAATGACTATTGTAGCAATTTTTTAATAGCTTGGGGGCATTCCCTATTCTTTTTTCACAACTGGAATGACCATAAATTATTGAAAACATTATTACAATAATCATTTCTGTTAATTTTTGGATGGAATCCATAGTTAGCTCCATTTCTCGACCAAATTATTAACATATTTTGTTCAAATATTGATGAAAATGACTTTTGTAGCAACATTTTAAAAGTTCAGGAGCATTTCAGCCACAAAAAAACTTGAGGGGCCAAAATTGCACAAGATTAAAAGTTTAGGGACCAAATGATTAATTTACTAAAAAAATATGATAAATTAAAAGGGACATTCATGATTCATTATGCTTTTTTGTTTGAGAAACAATAAGCGTACTTCGGCCATTTGAACAAATTTGCTTTAAATTTTGACCATCTGCCCTAGGTGGCCTTTTAAATGTATTGCATTTTTGAATTAATATCTTCTTCAATTTCTAATCATACGAACAGAGGGGAGACGTTTATGGTTATCTCTGCAACAACTCTGTACTTAAATGATTTCACAAAAAAATAAAAAATTAAAATTAAAATTAAAAAAAATGAAAAAAGAAAAAAGAAAAAAGAAAAGAAAAGATATACTCATCTATATGTATGCGATTATAAACTAATTTTAAATGTTTCTGTAGAAGGCTACATGGGAACTCTTTTGGCGGTCCGATACCTTTGACCTTTTCCAAACTGGCTTCTCTAACAGAGTTGTAAGTAGCTACTTATAGCTATTGGTTTCTTTAACATTTATAGGCATTATTTCACTGCCGTTGTTCTGTGTGATACACTTGTAGGCGCTTGGGTGAAATATCCAAGGCGGCTTCTTCGCTTACATTTATACAGAATATGAAGTCTCTACGTGTCTTGTAAGCAACACAGTTCCTGCTTATTTTATTTTTTATATTATTATCATTTGGAAATGTTGGCAAGAACGAAGAAGAAAACAGATGTACAATAAATATATAGTCTATCCAAATGTGTTATTGATGCTCGAGACGTAGATCAGAGAGAAAGAAATATTACTCTACAATATCATTTAGAAACCTTGATACTTCTATTGATATTGATAGTTTCATCTATTGTTCTTCTGAAACATATTGTTGCAAAATATGAATATATCCTGCATGCATGCAGGGTATTGAGGAATAACAATATTTCTGATTCAATTCCATCTAACATCGGCGAGTTTCGGGAGTTGGAACAGTTGTAAGTTCTGATGTACTTGTGTAGCCTTGAGGTTGTATTAAGTTGATTTTGTTCCTTTAACTTGCAAATATATTCTTTTTCCTTTTCCGTTCTTTTTATTATTTTCAGGGATTTGAGCTTCAACAATTTGCATGGGCAGATTCCAGAATCTCTTTTCAGCATGAGTTCACTCTCAATTCTGTAATACATCATCTCTCTTTTATTACATCGCATTTGTACGTTAAAACATGTAATCTTTATGTAATTAAAGCATCTATTTCTCTTCGTATATTCAGGTTTCTTGGAAACAATAAATTAAGCGGTACCCTTCCTCAACAAAAAAGCACGTCTCTTCGTACCATGTAAGCAAATAGGCCGCTTAACGAGATTGTGGTAACTGTTTATGACTCTATACCATTAAATGGTTATCTTGATGCTCTTGCTTTATATGATATACTTTGCAGAGATTTGTCCTACAATAATTTAGCCGGGAACCTCCCTTCGTGGGTCAGTGAACAAAATTTACAGCTGTAAGTCCTGATATTGTTGTAGAATAATTAAAAAAAGGAAAACCCAACTTGAAGTTTAAACATTTTAATATCAACTGTTGTGATAATCAAGTGAGTTGTATCGTATTCTCTTAGCAACTTCTTAATATAATAAAAGATGGATGTAATTTTTTAAACATCGATGAATAGAAGGATGAGAACTCATGTACTCTGTCGGTAATTGGTACAGATCAAATAGCAAATAATAAATGGGACTTCTTAATATTATTCTTTGCTGATCACATTTTTTTGGTACGAAACTTTTGTTTACTTTCCTAGTACAGCACGTCTGTTTCATTTTCTGCACTTGGTAACATATAATGTGCATGCTAGTCTGCTTTCTTGATATTATTATAAGAAAATCTAACAAAGAAATTCTGTTCTTTCTCCCTCTTTTGAGTGATATGCAGTAATTTAGTGGGCAACAACTACATCAAAATAAAAAGTTCAAAGGGCAGGTGATTATCTGCATGACTGAACTTTTTAAACAGTAGTGATACTAATTTAACAATGTAATTGCTTTAATTTTCAAAAATTAATTCTATGGCATAGTACTTTTGAGGGTTAGAAGTTCAATTTTTGTTTTATTATATAACTGGTGTATTTCATTCATTGGCTTTTAGGGGCCTTCCTTCAGGGTTGAATTGCCTTCAGCTGGACTTTCCTTGCAATCGAGGCAAGGGCGTTTGTGAGTATTATTAAAACTTTCCATTATCGTATATATGGTCATGAGAGCAGAAACCATGCATGAATTTTGTATTAAGAAAAAAAAAAAAAAAAAAGAAATCCTACTCATCCATCAATTTTGAAATGTTATGTGTCATTAGTTTGTAGCATATATTATATACTCACTGTCACCCGGAATGTCAAGACAAAAGAAAGAGCTTTTATGAGCAGGTCCTATGTCAATTGGTAGAACTCGCCCTTGCAAAACTGGCTTGCAAGGGGAGGGGACCAAAGGGATTTCATCTTATAGTCTTTCAATGTGGGGGGTACACAACATCCTACAATTAATGGCTTCAAACTATGAAATGACTTCTTTCAACAAGGCGACAACACAACAAAAAAAGACCTGGGATTAGTCACGACATCATTTGAGACTTATATAGTGTACAACTTCATGCATGAACAAAATAGTTTGTATCCCATCGTCACAAAAAATCCATGATAAAATTGTTAGCCCAGACAAATTAATTCCATTGCGGTAATATTTGTCGCTAAAAAAGAAACAATATATTATATATATATATATATATATTAGTGAATGGTTATGGTACAACTACTAGGGCTATGTTTGGCAACTTTTTTTGTGTTATATTGAAACAGTTAGGCCATGTTTGATAACTTTTCTTTAGCGAGAAACACATTTTTTCTTAAATTACGGTGGTCTTGTTGGTGTGCAGATTATAACTTTGGGATTAACTGCGGTGGTCCTGAAATTAAACCTTCTAATGGAATTTTGTATGAGGGGGATGAGGAGGATCTTGGTCCGGCTACATATTACGTTACCAACACTAACAGATGGGCAGTTAGTAATGTTGGATCCTTCACTGGGAACAGCAATCCTTCGTATACTTCAGAATTAGCACTCTTCCAGTCAACAAGACTTTCTGCTTCATCATTAAGATACTATGGTCTTGGACTTGAGAATGGTAAATACAGCATAGACCTTGAATTTTCAGAAACTGCTTTCCTAGATTCTCCCTCGTGGAAAACTACTGGGAGGCGTGTATTTGATATTTACATCCAGGTGTGTATTACACTAAATGGTCGTTACTATTATTTTTAAAATCTGAATCCTGAATATAGTTCTTGTTTGTTAATTCTTCTTCTTCTTCTTCTTTTTGTGACAGTTCTTTTTGACCTAGTAGTCTGAGCATTTAGGTTCCTACCAATTGATCTTTTCCCTCATACGTCTGGTTTATTGTTGCATGGGCACGGCAATATCTTCGCAAAATTTCACATTATTTTCTGTGTTGTGATGTTGATCATCAACACAACCTAGTACTTACCCTCTTTGGCTCAAAACCTGTGTATCTGACAGGGGAAACTTGTTCTAAAGGATTTTGATATGCGTAAGGAAGCAGGTGGTGTCTTTCCTCGATATGTGGATAGGTATTTTGAGGCCGAGGTATCAGAAAACTACCTAGAAATCCATCTCTTTTGGGCTGGAAAAGGAACTTGTTGCATACCTGCACAAGGTACCTATGGACCTTCTGTTTCAGCCATCAGTGTTACCCCAGGTAATATGGTACTTTAGGTGCAAATTCTTTTAAACATTTTATGTCATTTGGTTAACTATTGCGCTATGAAACAGATTTCACACCCACTGTTAGTAACAAACCTCCAAACAAAAAGAAGAAGAGGATTGGTCTGATTGTTGGGACTGCCATCGGTGTTGGAGTACTCTTTTGCTTTTTGTCAGTTCTCGCTGTTTTCTATACTGTTAAAAGAAGAAAGAAGTCTCAAGAAAATAACAATGAAGGTAATTAGTACTTGATCAGTTGCATCTTATGGGGTGGTTTCTTGGTATTTGTAACTTTGTTTACGATTGCACGCCAACTCTATAATTCTTTTTGTTTGCTTATGTGGTAAAGAAGGAACTGTATTCCTGTAATTTGGGTTCTTACATCTACATGACAAATGTGTCTAACAATAGTAGGGCAACTATAGCTGAAATATGGCTTACTAGCTATTGTGCTGGGTACATATACTGATAACTGATAGATTGTAAGAAAAAAGGCTTTAGGACTTTTGCTCCTTTAACTTCTTGTAGTTTGAAATTTTTGTCGCTTGAGATTTTTCTCGGCACATTTAGTCTATGAATTTGGTAAACAATAGCAGTTAACTCCAATAATTAAAGGTGGTTGAATATTAGGGAGTTCTGGGACTTTTCAGGTACTAGCTAACATGATAGTTTTTTCAGGGGGCACTAGTGCTAATCATTCTATCCAAAATTAACCACCCTCAATCATTGGAGTTAAGTTGCTAATATTTTGGAAACTGATGGAGTAAATTGCTGAGAATATAATTTGAATGACAAAAGTACAAAACTACGAGAAGACGAGAAGTTCATGGGACATAGATGATAAGAACCTAAAATGAAATGCAAAAGTGAAAATGGAGGGGGAAAAAAAAAAAGGAAACTATTATTGATTCCTGTTACTGGGGAAGAAAAAGAGAGAGAAGAGCGGGTGTTTTGATCACTTAGGAACATGGAATGCAATCTAAATATTACGTGGACTGCTTTATGTTTTCTTTACAGAGCTTTTAGGAATAGATGTTAGACCATTCACTTTCAGCCATGCTGAACTAAAGACGGCTACAAATGACTTTGATTCTACTAATAAGTTGGGAGAGGGAGGATTTGGAGTTGTGTACAAGGTAAGTCGTTTCTCTAATCAAATCTATTAACCTTGCACCTCAATTATCGTCATTGATGCCATATGTTGATCTACAGTCCATTTTTTCCTTGGAAAGTTAATTTGTGATTGGACGATCAAACTTAAAATTTTAGTACTCGACAGGGAACACTTGATGACGGAAGAGTAGTTGCCATAAAGCAACTGTCAGTGTCATCCAATCAAGGGAAGAACCAGTTTGTGACTGAGATTGCAACGATATCTGCTGTTCAACACCGAAACCTAGTGAAATTGTACGGGTGCTGCCTTGAGGGAGAAAAACGGATTCTCGTCTACGAGTACTTGGAAAACAACAGTCTTGATCAAGCACTATTTGGTATATGAGAATAATATTACTGCTGCATACAATGTTATCAATAGGATGCAAACAATATATATGAATTTTAACGTGTGGTATAGACACAACAACAACTACAATAATGATAGCAATGAAATTTATTAGTCATGACTTGAATGGATCAGGAGACCATAGCTTGAAGCTCGATTGGTCAACGCGCTTCAGCATTTGCTTAGGGGTAGCAAGAGGTCTGACTTATCTTCACGAGGAGTCGCATATCCGAATTGTTCATAGAGATGTAAAGGCCAGTAACATTCTCCTGGATTCTAGTCTCAACCCCAAAATATCTGATTTTGGTTTGGCCAAGTTCTATGACGATAAAAAGACTCACATAAGCACCTGCGTAGCTGGAACGTTGTAAGATCTTGCAGATTTTACTCAAACTGAAAGATATTTTGATTAATTTCATGTTTCAGTAACATGTTAGGAATAATCATTCCACTAATTTTTAATTTTACAGTGGATATCTTGCACCAGAGTATGCTATGAGCGGGCATCTTACGGAGAAAGCTGATGTGTTTGCCTTTGGTGTTGTGGCTCTAGAGATTGTTAGTGGCCGGCCACGCTCTGACTTGACCTTGGTTGAAGAAAAGAGATATCTTCTTGAATGGGTATGATTAAATACTACTCAATAAGATGCTTGGTATTACTTTTTCTTGTCATTGAGACTGTTTTTAATATTAAAGGTGAAAAAAATGGTAAAAACTAGCCTGTGTTTTAAATCAAATGTGAGAATCAACTCAGGTTGTTTTCAAAAATTTGATAATCGTTTGTGTGCTTCTAATCTCACAAAATCCATTGATCTTGACGTAAGATTTATTCTAAAATAATCAAACGACTTTTTGCCTTTTATGAATCAAACAGTATGTGTTTGATTTTAATGATAACAACTTTATGGAGTTTTCACCAGAAATCAGTTTTTTTGTAGACACATTAAATTTTGTATGATTTAGTGGAGGAAAATCGGAGAATCATTGTTATCTATAAACTAAACAGGATAGGTTCCCGCATTTCAATTTTGTATATATATATATATATATATATATATGAGGATTTTGTTACCATCCCTTAAAATATTATATAACATAAATTCTGAATTGCTTGTTTTCATTTGCTGCATTCCAGGCTTGGAACCTTCATGAACAAAAATGTGAACTCGAACTTGTGGATCCAAAATTATCAGAGTTCGATGAGGACGAAGTAAGAAGAGTCATAAGAGTAGCTCTATTATGCACTCAAACATCATCGCTGGTTCGACCAGCAATGTCCCGTGTGGTGGCAATGCTTTCAGGAGATATTGAAGTAAACAAAGAGATTACAAGGCCTGGTTACTTCACTAATTGGAAATTCGACGATGTGAGCAGCTTAGTAAGTAGTAGTAGTGCTACTGAAGTTAATGATACTAATTACGACCATTACTCGTCCAATAATACTAACACGGTGAGGGACATAGAGCCATCGCCAACAAGTGCCAGTCGACCTATGCTTCATAGCACCAGTAGAGGGGAGTGAATAAACTGGTTTAAGTTGGTTTGTAAATTTACACAGCGTGATTGCGGATGTAGGGATTGTATTCAAAGGTGCTCTATTCGACAAGAAGAAGCAAGTGTTCTATTGCATTTTTATGAGATCAGATTACAAATAAAACATCCACGCGGAATCCAATATTCGGAATTGGCTCTTTTAACTGTATTTTTATAAGAAAAATGTATTCATTTACTGATACATGATAAGAGGGCAAGATAGTTCTTTGCATCCGAAACAATGACCTACGTTGCTTTATAGGAACGGAACCTTTGGATTCTTTGAATTTTTATCATTTCATTTGAGACGGTTGCTTTCCTGGCATGGTTTGGCTGCTTTCCTGTTTCTAAAGATAAAAGTTATCGGGAAAACGACATTGAACATTAAAAAACGACATCAAGATAAACAGGAAGTGCCTCTTTAAAAAAAAGACCCCAAAAAAAAAAAAAACGTCGGGCTAAAAATATGAAAACCATGAACGACACCAATTGGGAAAACGAAAAGACAAGCTTGAAAATTGCATGTTCAAAAATCACGATTAATTGAGAAACGACAAAAAGGTAAACAAAAAACAAATACTGTAAACGACAACGAGCTTTGAAATCAGCAAAAAAAAAAAAAAAAAAAGTAAGAAGAAGAAGAAGAAGAAACACGTTAGCCTAATAATGCGGCATGAATTTTAACAACGATAATAAATTATTAAAACAAATTGAATGCTTCATATAGCATTATATCTTAAACTCAAATTTTTCATCTTAATTTTTGTTTTTTTCTGAAAAATCAATAAAAATTATAATTAATTTTTAAAAAATCAAACAATTCAAATTTAAAAATTTTAACTGATTTACTAAACAGGAAAGTCGGCAACTAAGCAAACAACAATGAAATTATAAAATGACAAGAACTCAAGCAAACGACATAATTGCAAACCGACAGGAAGTTAATAGGCGACAATACCTGAAAACATATTATCCACTTTAAAAAAACATACTAGGAAAAATCTTAACATCTATAACTCCTGCTCTCATTTACTTCTTCAATTTTAAAAATTCTTTTATCAGAATTTCACTTAAAAATAGATGATAAATTAAAAATATCAATCTTATTAAGTATATTTTGTTAGGATTTTTGTTAAAAATAAATGGAAAGAAAATAGTTAACTCATTTTTCAATTTTACTTTAAAAACTCATTTTTTTTAATTCAACTGATTTTTAACTAAAAAATAAAGTGAAATTAATTCAAAATTTAAGAGGTAAAATTAAAAACATAAATGAGAATAATTATATATATATATATTAATTACAGCCTCCCGCCACAACAAGTTACAAACACATCCCCATCAACCGTCCTTCGCCGGTGCCGCCGCCAACAGGAGCGCGATCCACCAAGCCTCCCACCCCGCGACATCACCCCAGGCCCCTTTCTGTAAACGAAATAGAGAATATACACATATCTATATATTTTAGGCTCGTAACGACTCGACTGGCTATAGTAATATATTTTTTAATTCTTATTTTATTTATAATTATTATATAAAGGAGAGTTCTATTCTTTTTATTATTTAAAATTTTGGTTCAACTATTTTGTCCTCTTGTACCTTTTCTTTCTTCCTTTCTTTTTTTACTTTTTCACTATGTCATTTTTTGTATTATTATTTTTTATCATTTCTTTTCATAAGAAATAATTAGAAAAGATTTAAACTTTTCATACAATTTTTTTTATTGGTTTCATGCGCATGCCATCCTACTAGTATCATGTAGGAGGTGTTTGGTGAATGAGTTTAGTTTAAAATTTTTAAGTTTCAATAGTAATTTTTTAGAAAAGATAAAAAATATTTTCAGAAAAGACAAAAAATTTTTTCAAAAAAAGATAAAAATTATAATAAAAAAAATACAATTTAATTTAAACTAAACTTTCAACCAAACACCCCCTTAAAAATAAAACCGGTTAGATTTCTCTATCTTATTCAACTTAATTGTGAAAAAAAGAGAAATTGATTGACTTTCTTTTCAGTAAGGAGCAAATTCGCAAAATTAGGCAAATTAATCAAACTCAAATTCCTTGTTTTTTTTTTTTTTTTTTGTTTTGTTTTGTTTTGTTTTTTTTTTTGAATTATTAGTCGGAGCTTTGTCGGCAATGTCAAACATGGCGGAACTGGTGAGCAAGCCTTTTCTCTCCGCCATGTTTGAGAAGCTATATGAAAGTCTGAGTTCCAGAGAGTTGGTGAACTTGTTCCGGAAAAAGAAATCCGTTCATGAACAGCTCAGGAAATTGAATGACAAGTTAAAGATGGCAAGATCAATGCTGAACGATGCGGAAGAGAGGCAAATCGGCGAGCCTGATGCGAGGGAATGGCTCGATGAGCTTACAGACGTAGTAGTCATGAAAGCCGATGACTTGGCGGAGGACATCAACAATGAGGCCCGATCGAAGTAGGGACGTCGATCGGGAAGCAGATTGAGAATGCTATGGAAGTTAGTTTTCACTTTCGTAACTGAATAAGACCATCCTTGCTCAGCTCGTGCACAACGATGACAGATTGACGGAACGTGATTTTCAGCTCAAAGCACGGGTTACTGCTTCCTCTGATTTTGATATATCTAGAATTGCAAACGCTATTTTGCGACAGGTTAATAATTCGAAGAGTAGTTGTGAGTTCGGGGAAACCGGCGGAACTTCAACTTAGATTGAAAGAGGCTATGAGAGGCAAGAAAGTTTTAGTTGTTGTCGACAACATTTGGGGGGAGAATTATGACGGCTGGGATTTCCTATGGAGCACGTTTACTTGTGCAGACAATAGAAGCAGGGTTATCACGACGACGTGGAGTGAAAATGTTGCATCAGTTGTAAAGACTGGGGAAGTAGCTTACGAATTACAGCGACTATCGGACGCCGATTGTTGGAAAATATTTGCGGCGCATGACTTCAATGGAAAGTTGGACGCAGATCCAAGTTTGCAACGAATTGGTATGCAAATTGTTAAAAACTGCGGTGGCCTCCCATTAGCCGTAAAATCAATGGGTGCTCTTTTACGCTTTGAAAGAAATCCGAGTAAATGGGATATCATTCGAAGGAGCCGTGTGTGGGAATTCGATAAAAGCCGGAGCAACAATATTCTCCCGTCGCTATGGTTGAACTATCATCATCTACCTTCTTGTTTGAAGCAGTGTTTTGCTTTTTGCTCGATATTTCCAAAAGATTATGAAACACAAAAAGAACAAACAGTCCTGCAATAAGTGGAACGCTTTAGCTGTCTGCTTTTAGGTTGGGCAGTAAGGGTCTGAGAAGGGCAATCACTCATTCTTAAAACCAGCATTCTTAAGACCAAAGAGTTGGGTGTAAAAGGGGGGAAAGCTCTCCATTGCATTTTGCCATCTGGTCAGAAAGAAAAGAGAATGAAAGATGTTGGTGAAGAGTACGTCGAATAACTGTTATCAAGGTCGTCAAAGATCAAGTCACAGCGAGTCGGCAGTAACGATGCATGCCCTTGTTCATGATTTAGCCATGTTTTTTTCAGTTAAATTTTGTTTGAGGTATGATGATAATAACGACGTTAAGCACCTTGACAGTAAGACACGTCATTTATCACACGACTTATCAGTTGATTATAACCCATGGACAAGTTTATCTAAAGCTGAACATTTACGCACCTTCATAGGATCACATGCGTACTCATCTGCGCTGTTATTTGTAAAATTGCTAGAAAAAGGAAAAGATCTGATCAGGTATTTGACAGTTTGATAGAAAGTGGAACACATTTAAGAGTGTTCTCTCCGTTGACGATAGTTTGGGATTGGATGATGCGTGATCCATTCAGTAATTTGAAGCATCTCAGGTATTTGAACTTTTCTGGCAACAAATTTGAAGAGATACCTCGTTCAGTTTGTAGTTTGTCCAATTTGCAGACACTACTGTTGTCATATTGTCGAAGACTTACTCGGTTGCCAACCGACATGAGAAGACTAAACAATATGCGTCATCTTGACATCACTTCATCACCTTTAAAAGAGATGCCGCCACCAATGTGTAGTTTGAAGCAACTGCAAACGTTAACTGATTTTGTTATGGCTGAACGAACTGGTAATAGCATTAGCGAGTTGGGAGATCTTCAACATTTGGGTGGAAAGCTTCAATTTCCGGGTTTCAAAATATTGATAACGTTCAGGATGTCTAAAAGCCAATTTAAGGGAGAAGGCGAATCTCAATGTGCTACATTTACGATGGAGATGAGATATTACTGATAGAAGAAGAGGAAGAGAGGTACTTGACGCGTTGCAATCTCATGCAGACTAGAAGAAACTCACTATTTACAAATATCCAGGTTCATTTTTTCCAGAATGGGTTGGAGATTCTTTGTTTTCAAATGTAGTGTCATTGCATCTAATTGAGAGTGAGTATTGCTTGTTGTTGCCGCCAGTCGGGCAGTTACCTTCTCTTCAAAAGCTTTCTGTTAAAAGCTTTCATGCGTTGGAGAGAATAGGTGCTGAGTTTTATGGTAGTAATTCTTCTATTACTCCATTTCAATCTCTGGAAACTTTGTCGTTCAATGGTATGCCGAGATGGCATGAGTGGTTTGTTGGAGATGATAACGAAGTTGGATATTTCCCTCATCTCAAGCACCTTCACTTGTACGACTGTCCCGACTTAACAGGGGGCTTACCTCATTGTGATTCAATGGAAACTCTAGAAATTTAATTGTGCACCAAACTAGAGTTCCCAGAAAACTATCGTTATGCATCTCTTAGAAAGTTGAAGATTGAAGCGTTTGATTCTTTATCGTCCCTGTCGTTAGACTAATCTCCCAATGCTTAAGGAGCTTGTGCTGTGGGAATGTCGGGATCTGAAGTCGCTTACCTGTTCAAAAGAAACTGGCACTGTGCTCCACTATCTCGGTTCACTGAGACTAGATTTTTGCAAGAATTTCGAGTCACTGCCTGATCACATGCACAGGCTTCTTCCGTCTCTTGCTTTTATGGAACCATCCACTTGTCCAAATTTTGAGTCGTTTCCTGAAGGAGGGCTCCCCTCAAAATTAGATGAGCTTTTGATCATCAAATGCCGCAAACTCCCGACTCAACACAAGCATTGGGATCTGCCAGGAGTAACCTCGCTAAGATCACTAAATGTTAGCGACTGTGATGCAGTGTTGGATTCATTTCCAATGTACTTCCTAGCTCCATAACTTCTTTCGAACTTCATAATCTTCCGCACCTTAAAAGCTTAAATGGCTACGCCTTTCAGCGTTTTGCATCCCTTAATAAATTATCATTGGTTCGCTGTGGTGAGCTCCAGTTTTTGCCCGGAGAAGTTCCGCCCACTTCTCCTCACCGGTTGAGAATTTGTAAGTGTCCTTTTCTTGAACAATGGTTCCAGAGAATAAAAGGGATTTCTCACATTCCCGACATAAAGGTTCACGGCGAGCCAACTTGAGTATCCTTGACATGCCCTTTCTCCTTCTTTTCTTTTCAACAGTATCTGCAAGAATCAAATGTGTCGTCTCAAGAAAAAAAAAATGAAGATAACATGGGATACCTTTTTTTATGCAGTATATTTATGTTTTATCTACTCAAATTCTCTCTTTTGCAACAATCAAACCAGCTAACGTATATAGTTACATCTATAGAGGAGTCACTAATGATATATTTCTATCCTTTTTTAATGGTCTTAATCAGGATAAAAATGATGAACCAGAGGATTTTGAATCTGCATACTGTTAGAAGATACCACGCCCCGGGCAGGTCTGTGTGATACGTACGTAGCATGCCCACGAGCAGACACTGCAAACGGATGATGAAGAAGGCAAGTCTTTTATTGTACACTTGCAGGCATGGTTACTCTTGATACGTTTATGATTTCTTTTATCTGTGATGTTGGTCTGCTACATAACACTTGGTCATAGTTTTTAATTATCTTATTTATACGACGAAATCATGTATTCAGCCGTGTGATTTTCATCTTGTTTGAAGTACCACTTTACTTGTTTTCATGATGCAGGCTTTTACAAAGAACTCGGCTGCTGTTCTGTATTGGCTGTTTTTTTTTTTTTTTTTTTTTTAATTAATAATTTATTTATTACCTCGTTTTCATGATGGCTTAAAGAAACTGGTTAACCTCTTGCTTTACGTGCAAGTGGTTTTTTTGTGTTTGAATAACTGTTGCGTAGGTTTTTACTGTCATCTTTGATGTGGACACCTAGGATTGATAAGAGTCTGGTTATTGATTTTGTTTCTTTGGCTCGTTCCTTGTGCACTTGGCCCTTGGTCTAAGTTTTCTGTCAGGGGTGATGCGTAAGATTACCCGTTAAAAAAGCACGTTTCTGAATTATTACCTCAGTTATAATAGTTTTTTTTTTTTTTTAACTTCTAATTAGATAAGTATTAGAGGTCAAAAATCCAGACAAGGATTAAAGGATGGTAAAAAATATAAACATGTCTATTTGATTGGTTGTTTCCATGATTTTCTCATGTGTGTGCATGTGGGCTTTTCTAGCATATGGGGATCTCCTTCCCCCTGTGGTGGCCCCCTCGATTTTTTTGAGCCAGTTCAAATGGAGTCGAGATTCGATATCTTGAATTTCTTTGTCCCATGTCCCATTTGAAATAACAATAAAACGGCATAAAAATGGAAATAACAATATCCCAAAAACAATGATACATGACAAATAAAATTACAATACTTTGTGGTTGCAAGCATAATTTAATAATCTATACCCTTAATATTGAAGTTTATAGTTTGAATTCTCTCATCTATAGTTTCAGAAGGAAAAAAAAAAAAAAAAGTAGTAAGGGTTTAAAAGCGATGATAAACTTAAAGAGTGACATAAACATTAGAAAAGGACAAGACCTAAAGAAAGGACATGAACGAGGGAAAACTGGAAAAAACAATAACCACAAAACCATACCACCACAAGATCACGACAATTACTTGTATACCCGACAAGAACATCAAAAATAGACATCGTCTTGTAAAACGACAACAACTAATGCCATGTTAAAAAAAGAACATCATCAAACGTCAGTAATGACGTGAATAACTTAAACGCAACGACCTGAACAAGCAAGAGAGATTGTAAAAACGCCAAAATAAAAAATTATCATAATTTAAAAAGATAAAAGAACCTAAACGAGCGACATAATCTTGAAGTCAACAAGAACCTAAAAAAACGACATAAACATGGAAAGAACAATATTCCAAAAATACATCATTACAGGACAAATAAAATTGACAACGGTAGGTGGTTGAATGGATAACCTAATGATAAATCCACATATTTAAGAGACCTAGAATTTGAATTCCTTCATATACAAATCAAGGAATATAACTTTTTCATCCATACCCGTTTTAAATTATGAATGTTTTTAACTAAAATCATTAGAGGAATATAACTCTTTCTTTTTCTTTTTCTTTTTCTTTTTGTTAATTTTTCTGACGTTCATATATAACATTAATTACAAGCGAACATAACATTCAAACAACATTCTAATGAAGCCCAAATTCTCATTTACTTAGCTTGTGTTTGGTTCGTTGGTTGGAGATAAAATTTTTAAGTTGAAATTTATTGACTTTTAAAAAATTAATTATAAATTTTATTGATTTTTCAAAAAAAAAATTTAATATGAAAAAATATAATTTAGTTGGAATTAAAGTGAAATGTCAAACAAAATATTAATGTTATTTGTCCCAAAGTCTCCAAACTAAATTAAATTTAAGTCATTATTATTGATTGAATCAATATGATCATGTGGTGGAACTTGAATGACCCTGACCGTTTCAAAATCTCAGAAAAAAAAAATTCAATAAACTTATATATGTCACATCATTATACTTATATAATAAACGCGTTTAATTTATTATTTAGATGACTTGTCTAGTCCCGCTTTTATAAAATAATATTTCTCTTTCTTTGTATATTAACATTAATTGTTTCTACTTTTGTCTTCGAGATTACTAAAACACAAGTACTATTTAGTTAAATTTCTGAAAAATAAAAACAAATAATAATATTGTGACATTCAATTTTTGATAATATTCGCATTGTTCACAGGAAATATGATAGAATTGACTTTGACGATGAATTTGAAAATTGATGTTGTTAGCGCGCCCAATATATAATCAGCGCTTGATTCAGCTTGAAATTTAAGATGTACAGTGTTTCCGAAGCCAACATAAGTTGTAAGCAGTAATTAAGCACTTAAATTAAAAAACGTACGTTCTCTGAAAAATAGTACTAAAAAAGAAATATAATACTAAACGTAGGCGACATGTCGTTTTAAAATTTCAGATATGCATTTGTTTGGTAGGAAAGATGGATTGTAGATGGAATGTAATAGCAAAACACAAAGGCAAAGAAAAGAGCGTGAGTCACATATATAAGATAATCTTACCAGTGACATTGAAGTATAGCAAAAAAAAAAAAAATTTGGAATATTTTACAAATAGCTAAAAGTCAACCCAGTACAGTATTTACTATGTAATTTTATAGTATAAAATTAGAAAATCGTTATAATTATTATTTTTGAAATGTTCCAAAAAAAATTTTCTATATTATTTCAGCTCCACACTTATCAGCGTGCAATGTAATATAATATCTTTTATTATAAATGATGAATAAAGCTCTTCTTTCATATTGTTTGATAAAAGGACAGAGAAGGAAAAAAGGAAAAGAAAATATCTAAGTTAGCTTATTTTATAACTATATCTCTATACAAAATAAGAAGATACGTTGTGATTAAGTTTAACATTGGTAATTTGAGATCATAGTAACTTCTACTTTCTTATATATTTTATAAGAATGATAAGAGAAAATAATTAACACAAAATTCTCTCTAAAATCATGTTTAAATTTATTTTTTGTAGTTAACTTAAAGTGCTCTATAGTTACAGACTTAACAATAATATCGCATTCAACGTCATCATAAGATATAGAGTTCAAATCCATATCCCATAATGCAAATAACCAAGACAAGATGGATTTGTTTATGAGGATTAATGTTGGTATTGAGAGGTGCTTATAAATATTTTGTTTGGTTTGGCTGCTAATTTTTTTTATTCAAGGGAACAAGAAGTCCCAAACCAATGATACTCACAAAGGAATAGTTGAATTAAGCAAGTAAATAAATAAGTTAAACATATAAATGCAATAATCAAAATCAACCATAATGTATGCTATCTATGTGCGTTGGTGTTTATGTTCATTAAGGTAGTTGATTCATATAAGTCTTCAAATTGGATTTTATAAGTAATTTGCAGAGCTCTTAGCTAGAAATATCGGACGTTATTTTAAGTTATGATGAACTATGCATATCCAACAAATGACTTCAAATTCTACTAATATACATGGCAACATGTCTGTTGTTTTCATTTCAATAGGTTTTTTCAACTGGTTCAGCGTCGAGCTTACGAGTTGATGAAAATGGAGTGTTCGATTCTATCAAGACAATTTATAAATGCTAATATACATGTATATATAACAATTATTTGAAAATTTTCAAATCGAAATATTGACTAATTTGTGGTTTTCACATGAAGTGAGAGAACATTTATAATGTTACTTTATATTTAGAGTGATCGTGGTAAGAACTCATTAGTCCTTTTTATTGTGTAGTTTCTACTCATTGACTTTTGCGAATTTTAAAGTTTGTAGATACATAATAAATGTTTTTGTTAGAATAAAACAACAATATTTTTGGATTTGTAGCAAGGGTATTAGATTTTATTATTCTTTCTAACTAAATCACTATTTATTTCTCTCATACTTTTCAACGATGTAGTGGTTATGTTACACAAAATAGTGTTATGCGTTTGTATCTCCCATATAAAACTGATATGAAAGACTTTTTTTAGTGAGTGACCACAGTTGATTTCATGCTGTCTGCAACTTTATTTTGTTTTAAAATAGACCTTGTCTTCTCTTTTATTTTTTAAACTCTTTAACGTAAGCTATTTAAAATACAATATCTAATAATTTATGCAGATAAGTTGATAAAGACTTAACACTAACTAAATATGCAACCGCTTCTAATTGACTTTTAATTTACATTTTGTTCAAAATTGAGTTGGAAGAACGTTCATAGCACTGTTTTATAAACAATGTTTGAGGTAGGAACTCATTATCCTTATCCGATGTAGGACTTCTCCACAAATGGTGTTTGTTTAAATTTGTAAATGCGTAATAAAACAACATTAGAGTTTGGGATTTCCTTATTCTTTCTAACTAGCGTTTGAGGGAAACTAGAAAAATGTTAAAAGACACTAAGGGGGAGTTTGGCAAAAGTATCATTTCCAACTCATTTCAAACTTTTTTTTGTTTTTTTCCTAAAAAGTTTTTGTTTTTTTCCCAAAAAGTTTTTTGTCTTTTCTGAAAATTCAAAAAAATTTACTATTACAACTAAAATATTTCAACTCAAACTAACATACCAAACACCCCCTAAATCTGATTCTAACTTTTTGAAAAATGTTTTAGAATATCAGTAATGTTAAATATCACACACATAGAAAAGTGAGCTGTACTGGTAGACCTCATGTTGTGGGAGCCACACTTTAATAGTGAGTGATGTTAAACATTTTTGATGTTCCCTAGCATTGTTCGTTTTGGTCATAACAGAGCAATCTAATGTTTTGAATTCCTTTGACCTTTAACTTTGTTTTAAGGGCAGGATAATTTTCCGCAACTGGAGCAGTACCGCACTATAGTGCTCTAATGATCGAGATTTAGATGATTAAGAAAGGAAGTGTCAGACGCTTAATTCGAGACACCAAATCCTTGATTTTTTTTTTTTTTTGGAATTTAAAAAAAAAAAAATCTTTCAAGAGGGCTGTTTTGTAGGCTTGGTTTGGCTGCTTGTCCTAGATTAATATCAAAAACGACATCAGACAAGGAAAATGACAGTAGAGTACCTCAAATTAAAAACACACACATGCGAGTAAAAGTGATGAAAGTAGAATTGATGCCAACGGAAAAAATAAAATAAAAAATGAAAAAAAGGATAAGCTTGAAAATTGCTTAAAATAAAAGACGACAATACCGTAAAAAAACGACAATAAGTTATTAAACCACACTAACATAGAAACGACAATATCCAAATAACACGGCACCATCCGTAAAAATGAGAATAACAATGCCACCACATCGAAAAATCTAGAACAATCTTTTAAAAACAACATGAACTGCATAAACGACAATAAAAATGAAAGATGACAAGGACCTAATTAACGGCAAGAAGTCAAGAAACGACAACAATCTAAAACACTATATCAGCTGTAAATTAAAATAAATATACTTGAAAAATCTTAAAAGCTTAATTTTGATGAACAACAAAAGTTTAAGAAACATTATTACAGCATGAACAACAATGACCTCCTCATGATCTTGATTTTCGTTCCAAAGTACGTTGTTTAATTTTTTTTGTCTTTGTTGTTGTTTGGACCTCCTCGTGGTCTTGCACACATGTTGTATAGCATGAGTGACGCGGCCGCATCCAAATCTCTCAAAGAAAGTATTATGTAAATCGGATAGGTATATATCATATTATTATAATATATTCGTTCAATAAAGATTAATATTTAGATGGTTTAATCAAGTTGATCTTAATTATATATGTAATATATATATATATGTATTAACATTAATTGTTTCTTTTTTCGAGGTTATTCAAACCCAAGTGCTATTTAGTTTAAATTATCCAAAAAAAAAAAAAAAACAAATAATCTTTGTGCAAATATTGTTGTACACAAGTTGCCAATTTGGCATCGTTCCCCAGAAATTAACGATAGAATTGTCTTTGAGGATGAATTGAAAACTAATATGTTGATAGCCCTATTCACTTCAAATTTAAGATTTAATAGTGATTCCGATGCTTCTCATAACATGTTACTAGTTACTATTTAAATTAAAGTTATGTCATAATTTAAACGAGTTCATTAAATTATATATTAGTGAAATAATACAACTTGTTCTGCATGTCATTGGCTAAGGAAATATATATATATATATATATATATATATATGTAACTCGAAAGCTTTTCCGGTGAAAATTTATTCCAATTCAGCCAGATTCGATTAAGAATATTCCAAGCCAAAAATAATTAAAAATAAAAATAAAAAAACTCGAATAAGAAAATTGTTATTTCTTTTTCCTCAATCTTTTTTGTTGGGGGGCTGAAAAATCCTCAACTGTGCAACTTGGTCCTTGATTTAATAAATCATTTTTAATTAAAACAAAGAACTTTAATTATGTTCTTTAATTTGCTTTTAATTTAAGTTCAATCTGGGTGATTATCTTTATCTTGATCATCCTCTTCTTGATCTGTTAGTTGAGCTACTTTCCACCTAAGAGAGAGAGAGATAGAAGAGGGAGAGGCCAATCATATAAACCCAAACAAAAATACAAAATAATCGGTATGTGATAAAGACAACCATTTTTAGAAAAAGAAAGTTATCAGGATTTAACCTTTTTTTAATGTAAATAATTAGAAGTTGACTAAATTGTGAACCCGATACAAGTTGGTTTTGTGACAGTTTTAAATGTTCGTATAAGAATATCTCATATCTGATCCTTATACCAGGTCAATTTATACCTTAGTTGTATTTACGTATTTCCCAAGGAAATTCCTTATCTTACATTATCTGTTTACATCTATTAAAATCGAGTTTCGTTGTATCATATGTTCAAATTTATAACTTGCATATTAGATTTAAACTTTTGTAAAAGAAAATATAAAAATTTAAAAGAAAATACTATAAAAATTTAAAAGACGAGTTTCAAATAGAGTAGCTTGAAAAAATGAATTTGGGGATGATGAACGGGGATCACGTGTGAACATTTTATTTGACCTATGTACGGAGCACTCTTCTTATTTTTTTGGGTATTTTTTAATTGACTTTTTTTGTTTATTTTTTTAATTTATTTTTAATAAATGAGGCCTACATAGACTTTCCTAGTATATGAAACATCGTCCGTGTGTATATATATAATTATGCACATACTTACTAAAAAAAATAATATATCATTATACCATTATGATACAAAAAAAAATAATCTTAGACCTATATAATATAACATTAAATGAAAATAAATTAAAATTTGTGTTATATTATTAAAATAAAAAAAAATTTAAATTACGTAAAAAAAAATATAATTATTTAAATACTTTTCTTCGGAATAAAAATATCAGCTGATGGTTTAATATGGTGGGGGCCTTTTAGCTTTTAAGGACTGGCTAGGGAGTTTTGAATAGAAGTCAACCTTGAATGGCGTCGTTTTTTTTTTTTTTTTTTTTTTTTTTTTTTTTGGGTTGAAACGGCTCGCTCCTTTGAACTCGTGGAACGCCCCCAAAATAATTGGCCATTTGGCCTAATGTTAACCTCATCACATCATTCACATCACATTCAATAAACAACTGCCCCATAATTTTGTGGCATGATTTTTCAACTCAGTTGTCAACTTTGCTGCCCTTTTGAATTTTAGCCCTGAATATTTATTCATTGGAAGTTGGACATTTTCCTTCATATGATTTACATGGGTCCTCTGATCTTCAAATATCTCAAATAATATTCTCCCAAAAAGATATCATCATCTCTTTCATATTTTTCCTCTATTTGAGTTTTGGAGTTCTTCATATTTCTAAGCTGTGGCGGAGAATTACAAGACTACTACCAAAGTTAATACATGTCAGGAGTTTCATCGTCTTCAGCTAGTTCTGTATTCACTTTCTGTGTTGCCGTCTTTCTTGTTCTTGCTTCTTCAACAAGGGCTCAAAACGCCACCACAGACCCAGCTGAAGGTTTTCTTTTTTCTTCTTTTTTCCCTTTTACAATTAGTCGCACTTTTGCAGAGTTTCGATAAACTTATTTATATATCAAGGAGTTTTTGCATCTTATAAGTCTCCGTGGGATTGTAAATTTGTAGCTGCTCATGAAACTCGGTTTATGCTTTTTAAAAGCAAAATCTTGAACTGGCTTTTGCTGTACAACTCAAAAAAAAAAAAAAAAAAAAAGGTTTGTTTCTGCAGAAAGAACAACCTGTGAAAGAGAAGAAAGAATTTGAGAATATTAAGAAATTGAACTTTTATCTTAAAATGTCAATGTGTTAAGTGGAGTGACTTAATATCTTAATATGTCTGTTATTATTATTATATGTTTTCGATATGAAATTTGAATTTTCTTTTACCATTAACATGCCTCTTGAGATAGTGCTTTTTTTAGAGTCATCAATCTTATATCGGATGAATCGAACCATTCGTTTAAGCTTGTTAGGCTCTGATATCATGTAAAAGAGAAGAATGAATTTGAGACTGTTAAGAAATTAAACTTTCATATTAAAAGATCAACATATTAAGTGAAGTAATCTAATATCCTTATATATCTATTATTATTATTATTATTATTATATATTTTTAATATGAGATTTGAATTTATTTTTTTTATTTTTTTTTTTACACCTGTAACAAAAGGTAGGGGAAAAAACCATCTTCTTAAGATTCACATGAATTTGATTGGGATATGAAAGCAACGATGGTCCTCGTATGGATTTTGTGCTTATCTTTTACTTTTCGCCATGACATGTTGTGATAGTTTTTCAATTTAAGGAAAAAAAAAAACATAAATAAGGTATAAAAATTTCAAAGCCGACGAGAGACTTTGTTCCTTTTTTTTTTTTTTTTTTGGTACTTATTTGATCTAGCTTTTTGACGTTGAGACGCCTATATAAATAAATATTTATTTTTTTCGCTAAAGATATTTTTGGTTATTTATTTGGTTGTAGTAAGAGCTTTGAATTCAATATTTAACCAATGGGGCATAAAGGCAAACACTCAACAATGGAATATAAGTGGGGAGCCATGTAGTGGAGCCGCCGTAAACTCCTCGACCAGCTTCGACGATGGCACATTCAACCCCCTTATTTTATGCGACTGTTCTTTCAATAGTGGCTCTCTTTGCCACATCACCCAGCTGTAAGTCATCTATAAATATATATATATATATATATATATATCCACATAAATATGCTCTATGAATAAATAAATGTTACTGATAGCTGAACATGAGTTTGAAAATATTTTCAATGAGGAAATTATATGAACATTATAAAATTTTATAATTAACTTTGTTAAACGAAGACATAGTTATACGTTTTCACTACACAGTGTCATTTGGATTATAGATTACAAATTAAATATTCATTTAAACCGAAATGATAACATAATAGAAATTATTGAAAAACAATAGGAAATAAAAAATTTCTAAGCATATGGCTCCACAGAATCATGAGTTAGTATATTTGTAATATTCATTCAAACTGAAATGATAACATAATAAAAATTATTGAAAAATATATAGAAAATAAAAAAAATTTCGAAATTTCGTGCATATGGCTCCACAGAATCATGAGTTACTGTATTTGTAATATTACCAGAGACGATGCCATGGATTTGGGATTTGGGGGCCTTAAGTTAATTTAAAATAAAATTTGTAAATTTCTCAAAAATAAAAACTGTAAATGAAGATTTTTTTTTTTGCTTTTTACATTTTTAATAAAATTTTCAAACTAAAAAGATATTAATGGGGGCTAAATACCAAAAGAAGGGACAAAATAAAACATTATTAAAGGAGTCTAATGGAACTACTACATATTAGTTAGAATTTTTAGTACCTCGCAGTGAGTGGATTATCATGTCAAATGATAAATCTCTTAATCTTTATAGCAAGCTGTAGTTTACTTATAAGCTATACGTACATATATTTTAATATATACGTATGTATTCATCTATGTACGTATGTACGTATGTTTGATTGTATAGTGCTAGCAGCTGAGCATTAATTAGGATTCTATTACATATGCCAATAGAAAACTTGATGCAAAGTTTGTTTGCCTTTTAAAAATTGACAAGTGATTTGCCACCTAGTATTTCCCTGTACTAGTCACATTTCTTTCCATCTTCGAATAAGCTTGAGAGAATAAGTAAGAAGACTACTAAAATCATTATAGAATTCTAATGTCAAATCCGTCTAATTTGAATATAAAATTGTCATCAAAACTTTGTTTTACAGGAAAGTATATTCAATGGATGTTGCTGGTCCAATCCCAGATGAGCTTTGGAATCTGACCTTCCTCTTCAATCTGTATGGTTTTCTTTGTCCATTTTCTTCGGTTTTTTTTTTTTTTTTTTTTAACGTCATACTGGTGTTTGTCTAATGGTAGAAAATTTATGTTCATTTTCCTTTTGTTGCAGAAATTTGGCCCAGAATTACTTGACGGGTTCTCTTTCTCCATCCATCGGCAATCTCACTCGCATGCAATACCTGTAAGTCGACTCAAAATCGCAGCTTGTATCTAACAAGAAAATGTATTTACGTTTTGTTAAAAAGTAGTTATATTTTGTTTACATTTTTGGTGTTGTTTGTTTGGTTACTACCAGGAGTCTTGGTATAAATGCCTTATCAGGGGAGGTACCGAAGGAACTCGGGCTACTCACCGAGCTAATATCTTTGTGAGTCATTGCCATTCGCAAATCTCAATAGCAATCTTATTATGTTCTTTTCAAATTGTTCTTTTTCAAATGAAAAATGTACTTAATGAAATGAACATGACCTTACTTATCTGAACAATTCGCCATTTTGTATGTTTTCATAGGTCGTTCAGTTCAAACAACTTCTCCGGTGCTCTGCCATCTGAGCTTGGGAGCTTGTCGAAACTACAAGGACTGTGAGTTTGTCAAACTCTTTTTCTTTCATTCTTTCTTTACTTGTCACTGAGATCGAGTTTGGTTCAATTCTAATTCCTCCATTTTGTTTCCCTTTTCATTTGACAGATACATTGATAGTTCGGGAGTTAGCGGAGAGATTCCTTCAACATTTGCCAATCTACAAAGTCTCAAGACACTGTAAAAACTTCATTACTTGTCCCACATAAAGGGGGAAAAAATCTTATACATAGTTTTTTCTAAGGGAAATGTTTCGTCTGCTGCAGGTGGGCATCAGACGTCGAACTGACAGGCAGAATACCCGACTTCATAGGAAATTGGTCAAATCTTAATGCCTTGTAAGACAATCTGACCAGACATTTTCCCGTTCTCGTTGGAATGATTTACTGATAGTGTGCTTATGCCCAAGAGTTTGTGCATTTTTCTGCAGGAGGTTTCAAGGAAACTCTTTCCAAGGTCCTATACCGTCGACATTTGCAAACCTGACTTCTCTAACAGAGTTGTGAGTATCTACACACACACACACACACACATATATGTGTATCCATCAGCAGATTCATGAAGATAACTATGTTGTGTTTGTTATGTCTGTAGGTATTTAAGTGAAGTATCGAATGTGAGTTCTTCTCTCTCGTTTATCAGGAATATGAAGTCTCTAAATAACTTGTAAGTAAAATATTTTCTTTCCCAACTCAGAATCAAGTTCTTCATAATTCATCTTTGAATGTAGTATAACAACTCGTTAATGCAAACCTGCAGGGTGCTGAGGAATAACAATTTTACCGGTTCAATTCCATCAGATATTGGGGAATACCAACAGTTGAAACAGTTGTAAGTTACTTGTAACTTTTGATTTAAGAGTTAGCTGGTTTTGGACCCCTTAGTTCTTTTCGTGTTAAGTACTAATGAAGTTGACCGTTAATTATTCGGTTATAAATTTTTGCAGGGATTTGAGCTTCAACAAACTAAATGGACAGATTCCAAACTCTCTATTCAACTTGAGTTCACTTTCTTCTCTGTAATACATCTTTCTCTCTTTGATTGTGTCTGATCCGCCTTGTGACGCCTAATCTTAACGTACTGAAGTTCATATTTTTGTTTACTAAATCAGGTTTCTTGGAAACAATAGCTTTAATGGTTCACTGCCTCAACAAAAAAGCACATCTCTTGTCACTATGTAAGTTATGTATACATGTCTGTATGTGTGTATATATATATATATATATATTACTCCTGTATTAATGCTTTTTCTTTTTGTACAATGTTATGGTTGCAGAGATGTGTCATACAATAATCTAGTGGGCACCATTCCTTCATGGGTCAGTGGAACAAGTTTGCAGATGTATGTCTTGCCTGCTATTCAAAAAAATCTTAGATTTTTTTTTTCCGGCTATTTTTTTTTTTTTTTTTTTTTGCCAAGTAAAAAGGTTTATTCTAAAGCAAATTTTTTTTTTTTTTTTCTGGATTACTATTTTCATTTTCTCTCTTGCAATCTTATGCATATTAGTATAAACTAATATTCTTTTTATTTTTTTCCCTTTTTTTAATTCTTTGATGCAGTAATCTGGTTGGCAACAACTTTACACTAGATAGTTCAGACAACAGGTGATACTTCACCAAGTACTTATAATAGTTGCACTGTTGCTCTTTGATGTAGTAAAATATGTAATACATATATATATATATATATATATATATGCGCTCAAGTGACACTACTTAACTTTCTTTATCTGTATTACTGCAAACGTATAGTGCTTGTTATAGAGTTATCTAAGTTGATTTATCTTCTTCTTTCAGTGCTCTTCTTACAAGATTGAACTGCCTCCAAAAGAATTTCCCCTGCAATAGCGGCAAACCGATATGTAAGTACAACTTCATATGTGTCCCTGTATATTTCATCCGAAAATGTGCAAAAGAAGACACCCTTTTGCCAAAAAATATGAGATAAATATTTAATAAGAACTTTTGCACTCTTATGCAGATTACAACTTTGGAATTAACTCGGGTGGTCCTCAAATTACAGCATCTGACGGTAGCATTGTGTACGAAAGTGATAATGAGACTGTTGGTTCAGCCTCCCACTTTGTGACCAGCAGCAGCAGATGGGCAGTTAGCAATGTCGGGCTTTTCACGGGAAACAGCAATCCTAGTTACACAAGTTATTCGTTGTCTCAATTCACGAATACTTTGAACCCGGAACTTTTCCAGACAACAAGGCTCTCAGCCTCATCATTAAGGTATTATGGCTTGGGACTACAAAATGGTAACTACACTGTGCAACTCGAGTTCGCAGAAATAGCTTTTGACAATGGACAGACCTGGAAAAGTGTCGGCAGGCGTGTATTTGATATCTACGTCCAGGTATTACTCTTCACTTAATTGTTCATATTTTCGACGAAGATAGGACAACTTTTTTTCCTCACTTTTTGTGTATACTCCAGGGAATTCTTGCTTTGAAGGATTTTGATATCCGAAAGGAGGCCGGCGAGATATCTTTCCGGGCTGTCCAGAAGGAGTTCACAGCTCGAGTTTCGGATAACTACCTAGAAGTCCATCTCTTTTGGGCGGGGAAAGGAACTTGTTGCATACCAAGACAAGGTACCTATGGACCTTCTATCTCAGCCATTAGTGCTACACCAGGTAACAAAATCGCGCCAACATTTTCATATGCAATATCAGTTATATATACATATATGTATGTATCATGTGGTTGACTAATGAGGTTTTGAAATTGACACAGATTTCAAACCAACTGTCAGTAACAATCCTCCAAGCAGTAAGAAGGATAACACAGGTCTGATTGTGGGAATTTCTGTTGGTGTCGGGGTCGTAGTTTTGCTGTCGGTTTTCGTGATCTTCTGCATTGTCCATAGAAGAAGGAAAG
>CM046380.1:2066736-2298736 GCA_025413485.1 Ficus microcarpa
TGGTCAACTCGGTTCGATATTTGCATGGGTATAGCAAGAGGTCTAGCTTATCTTCACGAGGAGTCACGGCTTAGAATTGTACACAGCGACGTAAAATCCAGCAACATTCTACTAGACTCTGATCTTGTCCCCAAAATATCGGACTTTGGTTTGGCCAAACTTTATGATGAAAAAATGACACACATTAGTACTCGTGTCGCTGGAACAATGTATGTTCTTGACAGCCTTAATTTTCTTTTTTAACTTGTGAATGTATTACTAATAATTTGTTAACTTAAACTTGTTGATGATGTTTTAGAGGGTATCTTGCACCGGAATACGCAATGCGTGGGCACCTTACAGAGAAAACTGATGTCTTTGCCTTTGGCGTTGTGGCTCTAGAGATTATTAGTGGCCGGTCAAATTCCGACACTAGCCTAGAAGAAGATGAGATATATCTTCTTGAATGGGTAAGTGATGTACTAAGTTGGATTATCGGCATCCAAAAATGGAACAACTTTCGAGTTCCTCAATGCAATTTAATGAATTTTCTTGCTTGTTAGGCGTGGAATCTACATGAGCAAGGCCGCGAAATTGAGTTGGTGGATTCAGAACTATCGGAATTCGATGAGGAAGACGTGAGAAGGATCATAGGAGTAGCCCTTTCATGCACGCAAACATCTCCCACAGGTCGACCGTCCATGTCGAGAGTGGTGGCAATGCTTTCGGGAGACATTGAAGTGAGCACCGAAATTTCGAGGCCCGGTTACTTGGCAGACTGGAAATTCAGCGATGCGACTACTGTAATGACTGGCATTGCAACTAAAGCAACCGACTCTAGCTTTTGCGACTCTTCCGCGAGTACAAGCATGGTTACAGATGCAGTGCCACCGACTCCAGATGGTGCTGAACGACCTATGCTTCGTAGCACCATTAATGAGGGAAGGTAAAAATTAGTTTTGAAACCTAAGTAGGATTTAAGTAGGAGTTAAGGTAAAAATCTGATTATTTGCATTTGGAACTTAAGTAGGAGTTTTGATGAACTTCTCATCTACTATTGAGTAACCTGCCAGGTCACTAGTGTTTCACAAAAACATGTAACCCGCCGGGTTACTCGTTTGAATTGCCAAAATGTTGGGGGCCCCTAATTTTGAGAATGTGATTATTGTAGTTGGAACTCCAGTAGGAGTTTTGGGGTACCTATTATTGAACTTGCACAAAATTATTGAGCCACTTTTTTTAAAGTTGGGTTTTACAAATCATGTGTTTTATTTATTTAAAAAGAACATTCTTTCAACAATAATGTGACGGCTACAAAAAATAGACAAAAAGGAGAAGAGAGCATCAAATGGCCCATAAATCTCTTTTACACAAAATAAAATCCAAATCAAAGAAGCTTTTGACACCAAGACAAAATCAAATTAATCACCAAATGTCCCACTTCTCATATACAAGACAAATTCCAAAAACATCTAAAAAAGAAAAAGCAGGAAATCCCAGACCAAAATTTTATTTTATTGATAATTCTTATACAATTTCAACTTCAAATATTCACTAAAAAGCAGAATAAGAGGATTCTGCCACAACCAATATAATTCCCAAAATACCCTTACCCCAAAAGAAAAGGTAAAAAGTAAAAATAAAAGAGAAGCTTAATCACACAAGATGACCCTTGTGATGACAAGAACAAAACAGGAAGCACTAAAGAAGAAGAGGGTGACAAAGTCCCTAGCGGACCACTTCCTCACGGGTTTCGCCTCGACTCGGAGACTCTTCGCCCGGCGCAGCGCGTCGACCTCCTTCAGCAAATCGAATTCAATGCCTTTCTTCTTCAGCTCCTCGACGCACCTCGCGAGGAGCTTCCCGTCCTCCTTCTCCCTCTCGAGCATCTTCTCGAGGTGCACCTCGGTGTCAGTCTTGTATCCGGACGGCCCAAATTAGTCCTAGGGAGAAGAGCAACGAGCAGAGCGAAGGAATCCACGATCTGCGGCAAACCGAGACGCCGCCTAGTGGGGCCCAGGAGGCGGCGTTGAAGAGGAGGACGAGGGAGAGGGAGTGGAAGAGGAAGAAGAAGACGTAGAGATTGGTGATCTCCTTTCGAACCGAATCGATTTGGGTCTCCTTGAGGGAGACTCGGCCGAGGATGAGCTCTTCCTCTTTCAGCCATTGCTTGAGGAGGAGCTTGTGGGTCGGCGTTTCGGCGATTTGCTGAAGTGGGTGTGGGGTTTTGGACTCCATTATTGACGTGCTTTGATCGGCCATGGAATTTTTGAAAAGATAGTGAGACAGAGAATAAGAATAGAGAGAGAAAGAGAAAGATAAAGAGAGAGAGAGAGAGAGACTTGGGGTTGAGGTTAACGGGCCAAAGCTAAGCGGTATTTAAATGTTGTAACGGTCGAATTTAGAGGAGTTTTGAAACGTATGTCACCGAAAATACCCCTGGATCGAGGATGTATTTCGGAGATTGCCAGCGGCTTTGTAACGGCCAAAATTCTTTCTGGATTCGTAGTGTATGAAATTACACATTCGTCCCTCCTTCGCTTTTTAACGCTTTGCAACGGTCGTATGAATTAAAAATACTCGTTATAATAGCTAGTACATATATTCGATTTATTATTTTAGGCTTTTTTTTTTTAACTAGTTTGAGATTTATGTTTGAAGTAAATAAATGATAATAAATCAAAAAATTAAATTACTAATAATTCAAAAAAAAATCTAATAATAATTTCACACTTAATTTTAATGTGACATTTTTTTTTCTTTCCCTCAAATTTTAATGCCATACCTCATTTTGAAATTGGTCGACTAATTATGAAGATGCAACAAATAAAAGATAGTTCCCAAATCCTTATGATGAATATGGGTCATCCTCGAAATAATTTTTGGGAAAGCTTCATGATGAATCTCATCGTGATTTTTTTTTTTTTTTTTTTTTTTTTGAAAAAATGGAAACTACATATTTGAAACTTGAATAGTGATAGATCACAAACTGACTTGTAGATCACAAACTGACTTGTAAATCACAAAGCTGCATTCAATAGAGGGCTCCTTTGAGTCTTTGACAAACGTAATCATATCTTTACTTTCTACTGTATATACGCTCCTATACACTATAACCCACTCTTTGTTTTGGAACTGTTTGATGATAATCCAAACTTTTTCACGTCTCTCTCTCTCTCTCTCTCTCTCTCTCTCTGTCAAGAAGTTGCGCCTGTTAACCCACATGTTATATATACCTTTTTCTGTTTTTCCACTTTGTTTTTTCTTTTACGAAACAACACCTTTATAGCTTTTCCAAAGTTTAGATATATAGCAAAATATGGAACTTGCAATCCTTCTTTTTGGTTTCTTTTTTCTTTTTTCACTTGAGAGAATGTCCAAAAAAAAAATTGCGCATAGTAGGTCGTGTGGGACAATCTTCCCTACGCAAAATTATTTTCTTTGTTATTTTCATTTCTAATGGATAACTTTGCATGGAATTTGAATTGACAAGCTCAGTACATTCATAAATATAAGAGAATGATTGAGTAGCATAGCTAACCATATATATATATATATATGTGTGTGTATATATATATAATCTCAATATTATCTGAAAGTGAAAGTGAAGGTAAATATTGAAATAACCAGCTATGTAAACTTCACTAAAAATCAGATTAAAGATCTGAATAACATATTCTCCATATATATATAGGCGGAACCAGACATATTTCGACGGGGACATATATCAATTTTTTTAAAAATAAATAACATCAAAATATAAAAACTAAAAAGTAAAATTATAATGGGCATAGCTGACAATTTTTAATTTTAGTGATAAAATAGGAAAATCAAAAAATTTTTGGGGTAAACTTTATTTTAGTCAGGGCTATGTAAAACTTTTTAATTTTTAATGAGGATAATTGAAAACCATAAATCCACCTCTATATGTATATTGAAAATATGTAATGTGTTTGTAGATATAATCTAGTGATAATTTTATATCTAATTCTATTATAAAGTGAAGAGTTTGAATCTCTCATTCCTAAATTTATTTAAAAAAAAAAACAAACGAACACAAGCATGTAATGAACTTAGAGTACAATATCCTTTATTAAAAATAAAAAAATAAAAAAAAAAAAAAAACTTTGAGTTCAATATTTATATGACCATGCATGATAATATTCAAAATGATTAGAATTTGTTTAATTATGCAAGCTCTTATCATTAGAGTGATTGATATTTGAATTGGCTAACAACTAGTCAAAAAATGATCATGTGAAATAGAGAAGAAGACAATAGTACGTAGCTGGCTAGCCTGTCATGCCTAAGAACAAAACACATTTGTATTAAGATTAATCAAATAACTAAAACCGCATTTGAATGAACCATTAGAGCAGTTATTATTACATTGCAAATTAATATATGTTTGATCACCAACTACTATAGTGAAATTATTTAGAAGTTTTTACTATTTCACAATAATTCAACTCAAATCCAAATTCAATTTTGTACTTTTTAAAAATCCATATCATACTCATTTTTATATCTTTACACTAATAAAATATCCCCTTTAACAAAAACTATCCAAACACATTTCATTAAATTTGCACTTGAACTTATACATTTGAATGTAAATATTCAATTTGAATAAACAGTCAAATGCAATCTATGATCCAAACAGACACTAAATTATGCATTCAAAATTCTAACAACATTCCTTATTCTTGGAAGCAAAACAAAACAATATTTCGAGTACAACACCACGAGGAGGGGGGGGGGGAGCTAAACCCATATTTAATTTATTTAAAAAAGTATACAAATACCCCTATAAAATCTTTTGTAATATAAGCATATACATACTTGTGTATATCTATGTGCCCTTTGGAAGTTGATGGTACAAACACATTCTCAAGGCAAGAAAATTCATCATAATCACGTGTCTATTAGAACCAATATAAGAAGATACAAGATTGGCCGTGTTGATTGTAATTCTCATCATCATATGTAGTGTGTACATATATATATCCTATATATTTATATCGTTTCTTCAAAACCTTAACGAATATTTAATATCATCCTCGACTTCTAAGGACCTTATGGTATGAGCCGTTAATAAAATATTGAGACGCTAAATTCTCTTGAAACATCATATAAAAAACCAAGTTCCTACCCTTTTTCCCGGCTAGAGAAGCTGCCAATTCTTGAAAATCAGAGACAATACTTGAGAAGATAAAGACGTAGAACGAGGCGACGAGAACTAGGCAGATGAAAAACAAGGCTTTGGATGCGTTGAAGAAGACACAATATGCAGCCAGAGACAGATAATGCATGACGATGTTTGGTAAGAGAGAAAGTGAGAAACTCGGCGGGGTTTGTGTTTTTTGGCCGAATGTAATGGAAATAGAAGGTGCGTTGTCTATATAGGAAGAAAACTCTCAGCCAGCCAACCCCAAAATTTGGAAGGCAACAAAAATGTGGGACTTTTTTCTTCTGGGGAACGATACTTCAAAGGAGATTGCTTTCTGGATCAACAATTGGTCAAACGAATTATTCGCTTAACAGTTGATACTCCTCATGCCAGTACTACAAGTTAGGCCGCTTATTGAATTGCATGAACATGACTGCATTAGTGTTTCTCTCTCCTCTCTCTCTCTCTCTCTGTCTCTTTCTCTCTCTCTCTTCTTGTATTAAGTTTGTGATAGTTGTTTAGTTAGACAAGGGATTCCGTGCAAGGATAAACATTATTGTGATATCATGTCGTCTGTCTGACATAATTGTTTGTTTTTGTTTCTAATCAATAAAAAAATAAACAAAAACTATAGTTTCTCAATATTTTTGAAATCAATGAACTTTTAAGGTCAAAATAATTTTTAAAGTTCTCTAATAAGCAATAAAAATATTAAAATGAAGTTATATTGTTTAATATAAATTTTATTACAAATTTTAAAATCTACTAAGAAAAACTTTTATCAGAAGTCAAATTTTCTTGGCTTTGATATGAAGTATTTTTTGGGGACTGTACACTTTTCTTACAGATCATTCAAACATTTCTAAATACTACTTTTGGATCTAGAAGCCAAAAGAAACTTCCAGGAAGTTCTGCCAAACAGATCTTATATATTTAGAGTGTGTTTAGTAAAAGAGAAAATAGGAAGAAAATGGTTACGGCAGATCTTTCAAAAGACTATAATTTTGATCTCTCTAAAATTAAAGAGATTGTTGTAGTGATAGCATACCGAACATTAAAAAACAAAAAAAATAAAAAAAAAAACTCTCCAGACTTATCCGTTCTCTCCCCCCCCCCCCCCCCCCAACCCTTTTTTTTCTTCTCTTTTCTGCCAAATATACCCTATGAAATGTAAATGCATGTCCCTCTCGACCAACGTCTTCAACACACAATGACAAGCTTAAAAACAGTGTTGAAATTTAATTTGGGCAATGGTTTCTGGTTCAGCGCATATCTACCTTGAATCAGACATCCACCGACTGATCCTCCTTACCAACTTTTCATTTTGGCAATTCCAACAGGGTTGTCGAAAACCAACCAACCAACCATTAATTATCAGCATGGGACAGTTATTAGATATTGGGGTGTATAATTAATGAAAATTACAAATATTTAAAATATTATTACTAAAAACACCAACAATAATCTCAAATTTCATATACCAACTCATGTATCAATTAATTATTATATTTTCATTGATAGATGTAATCAATTGATATAGTAATATTTAAAACTCTTATAAATAAAATAAAAACAACTCATATTTTACATAAATAGTATTCAAAAGTTAGGACTAGAGTACGTATTCTTAAAATTATACATATGTGTGTGTATATATATATATATATGTATATAGGTACGGAGAAACAGAAGTAATTGTCAAGGGAAACTTCAAAGAATATAGTACGAACATTTATTAAATTCGTCATCCTCTTTCTATAGGTTTCTCTCACCAGAAGAGAGAGAGAGAGAGAGAGAGAGAAACTTTGGCCAACAGTAATTCATGTACTCATTTCGGCGGATTAGGTCATATGCCTCATAACATGCCAGAAAATTAAATGAACAAATGAATCAAAGGAACCAAATATCAAAAGACTTATCCCGTGCGTATGCTGTCATTTCCCATTAGAGATGGCAATAACAATAACTCAAAATAAAAAATAAAATCAAATAAAAATTGAATATGGACAACTCAAACAAAGCTCTTGATTCTTCCCAAGTATTACAATAGACATGTAAATACATTACCGGAACCAATAGGCGTTTGACCTCATACCAACCAAAGGAGAGAGTAGAGGTTCAGATCAATTCTCCGGCCGATATCAAGTCTCGATAAAGTAACTTTCTGCAGCGACACAAATTGTATCAATGGTGCCACTGGCAACTGCAATGAAACAAGATAACTAGCTTGAACCTGAAGGGTCTAATGCAGATTCCCATACTTCACATGATTTTGCCTGTGTCTCCGTCCTAGAGTAGCCAGGCTCACCTGTACGTCAGACAGATTCTCGTAGCTTCTAAAAAACTTCAGCAAAAGAATCTTTCTGAGCTTTTCACATAAACTACCTTTATAGATTTAGAATGATTTTTGAGTTCTCTCTGGGTAAATCGGAAATGAGAATACACAATCCGTATTATGTACGGTCTATATTTGCTCTTCACTTCACCGGTCGCACGCCAACAGTTTTTAGACGGAATCGATACTGAGGTTGAGCCTCCTCATCATCATCGTCGTCGTCGTCATCTTCACTGGAATCATCTTCAACTCTATCCCACCTCGCATAATCCAGTGCTGAGTGCCCCTTCGGTTTTGGTATTGATTGCCATCCGTTGGGATCTTTTTCGGACAATCCCTTGGTGTGCTGTACTTGAGGAGGAGCAACAGCTTCCGCTGTGGGTTTATTCTTTACTGAGTTCTCTTGTTCAGATGATGCCTTCTTGATTGGTATTTTTATTCCAATAATAGTGGTGTTAGCAGTTGTCCTATTAAACTCCACACTATTAACGGTTCTTGCAGAAGCAATTGTCGCATTTTCTCTCTCTTCACGTTGTTCCCCTTTAACGTCATTAATAATTGTCTCTGCTTCTTCTTTATCATTTATGTTTTCTTTTTCCTGTTCTCGTTCTTGTTCTTCCTCTTCCTCTTCCTGTTCCTCTTCCTCTTCTTCTAACTCCGCTTCTGATTCGGGTATCGGAGCAAGTGACTTTCCTTGAGCAGGAAAAGAAAACACATATATTAATGACAAACAGGAAGCTGATAATAACAAGTTCATACTTAATTTTTTCACCAGTGTTTCTTTTAGTTATCTCGAGTTTCAAATGTAGATTACACTAGCATAATTGCACAGGATGAAAAGATAAGTAGCCAGAAAGGAGGAGGAGGTACCAGCTGTGTCCGCAAACGGGCTTCGAGGTTTTGATACACTTCCGACGATGGATTCAATTCTATGAGCCTGTTTACGTCAAAAAGTGCAGAGTGATACTCCTTGAGGGTTACCAGCGTTTGTGCCCGCAACATCAGAGCCCCGGTGTGGTTCTGATCAAGCTCAAGCACAGACGTGCACTCCTCTGCAGCCTGAGATAGATTGGAAAAAAGTCGCTTCAATATTGTAACAGCCCAAATGAATCAAACCCAAACAGGATTACCAACTAATGTCTTTCCTTGGCCACTCAGAAATTCAACACAAGATGATTAACAAACAGGATGTGAAAAACTCCTCCGACTTTGTAACTCGTATCAACTTCAACTTGTCCCCTGACTTTTTAAATGTGCCAACGACACTCTATGAACTTGATAGAAGTGGCAATGCTAGTCTTTCCGTGTTTTTCCATCCTAAATGGGGAGATTTGTAATTTTACGATAGACGTTGTCACTTTAATCAAGTTTAGCATTGGCACATTTCGATACTCAGGGGTGATACTGGTGGCTAAATCGAGGGGGAATTGCTGTAAATTATCCAAATTCATAAAATAGCATAGCTCTTTTTCCTTGAGCATTTTATCCCACAGAATAATAATAATAATAAGTTAAAAAAAAATTATTGGATATGCAGTTATTAACAGTTTGATTCATATCATTCAATCAACTAGCTGAATCGGTACCAAAATCATAAGTTGGAGAGTGTACCATTTCGAATTTTCTGATTTTTTCCCCAATTTCTAAAACTTTTACTAGTAAAATAATTGTAATTCTGAATATCTCAACATCATATTGAAATCCTAAATTACAATTCTGTTTTTGGCAAAAACTAATTTTAATCAGCTGAAAATAAAGAACTCGCACAAAAATAAATCTGATTCATTTCGTTTAACGAACAGGACAATACCAAAATCAAAATTTGGAGGGTCCATCGCATTTCGAATTTCTGATTTTACCCCCAATTACTCAAAATTTCTCAAAATCACATCAAAATTGCTAAATTCCATCCTTTTTTAGCAAGAAGAATGAATCTTTTACAGAAAATGAATCCAAGGAAAGAAAAAGAAAAAAGAAAAAAAGCGAACCTTGTTGAAACGGTGAAGCTTGAGAAAACAAGCGGCGCGGTTGCTATGGAGGGCGATCTTCTGAGGACTGGTCTTGGCCACGGCGAGGGCCTCCGTGTAAAAACCTAGGGCCTCCTCGTACCGGCCGTCGCGGTACAGCTGGTGGGCCCTCTCGATCTTGATCGACGGCGCCGACGCCATAGATTGGATGTTCTTTCTCACCCCCACAATCTTCACCACCAGATTTGGGGCTTGGGAATGGTAAATTTTCGAATCTGAGATAGAATAAATTAGGAATATAAATCTGAAAGAAGAAGAAGAAGAAGAAGAAGAAGAAGAAAAATTTGAACTTTTTGTATGATTATGATGATAATAATTGCCTAGTGATTGGGGGAAGCTTGAGAGAGACAAACGATGGTTTATGTTTCTGGTTTTTTTATTAATTTTTATTATTTATTATTTATTTATTTATTTTCTTTTAGAGAAAAGGTCGCTTGGACAGAAGAGAAAAAATATAGATAGTATGTGTGAAAATATTAAGAAAAAAAATTACGAAAATATTTATATTAATAAAAATTGATGTAAAATTTGGAAAGTTATCTTAAAACGTTATTTTTTTTTTTTTATGAAACTTTAACAAAATATAAAATAGTATAAAGATTAAATTAAATTTTCAATTAACATATTTAAGTGTATGACGAAAAGTGATTACAACATTATAAAATCTAAAACATATATTTTACATTTATAATTTTATATATGATCCGAAAATATCAAGAAGTTTTTAAGAGGGTCAAAGTATTTGGAGCACATTTTGTATTTAAACAATTTTAAATGTTTTGGTAGTTTCATATATATTTTTGAACACATGTATTTGTCTTTATATCACTGCTTATTATCTTTCAATATCTAGTAAATTGTGAGTTATTTAAAAACCAAAAAGAATTTAACTCAATTAAAAAATGAACCAGAAAATATTAAGTTGTGAGAAACTTTGGCAAAGAAAAAGAAAAGCAGACGATCCTTTTCTCTACTCATGAGTTTGTTGTTGTCTGATTAGGACTACTTGTCGTGAGATCTCCTTCGTAGGTGATAAATACCATCCTTTAAAAGACATTCAAAAAAAAAAAAAAATCAATAATCTTGTAAGATGCTTGTTGTGTAATAATAGGGGGCAAAAGTGTATGGTCCGTGACAAGTTGCTATAAAAAACACTTAAAATCTCCATACTAATAAATAACATTTCAATTAAGAGGACAACCATGAAAAAATTATCATACTTGTAAGTTGAGATTAGGGTTGACAATTCATGTTCACAAATCATGTTCGGACCGATATGATAACAGCATGATACGATTAGAGTAAATATAAATATGACACACCTAATAAACACGTTGAGAATCCAAACACGAACACGATATGCTTAAAACATGACTAACATGACACGATATAAGAACATGATAATTAAACAGTAAGTGACGGGTTTGGCATGAAAACATGCAACCCATTTGTAACCCAAATAATTGACAAAATTATTTCTAAAAAATTAAACACATAGTTACAAATAAAAAAAAATTGAAATTTCAATCTTCAAAATGATAAAACACATATGTAAACAAAAACACAAGTCTTTAAAAAATGTATTTTATTTAAAAATTTAAAAATTTTTATATACATGTTATAAATGGGCCGTGTTGCATTGGCACATTTATAACCCGTACAATCACACGTGTTAAACGACTTAAGCGAATTAGCACATTTCTAACCCGTTTAGTTTCATATTATATGTGTTAACCCAATTATGACCTAAATATTTAATGTGCAGTCCTAACTCATTTAGTTTGTATCGTTTTCAAGTCATATCATTGTGTCGTACCTGAAATTGTCAACCCTTGTTGAGATGTAATAAAAAAAAAATTGTAGAAGATTGCATATTATATAGCTAATACCAACGACATTAATTTTTTTTCAAATCCAAACAAATAAAGATATTTAAACACATAAAAGAAACATATATATATATATATATATATAGGTATCTAAACGTATCAAAGCCAATTATACAGAAATGTTAGTGTAATTTAGACATATTATACATGTGTTAAATTAACATAAAGAAATTGGGTTAAACCAAATCCATTTATTTCTTATTGTTTTTAAGTCATGTTGGCATTTCGTGAAGTTTATTAAAAGTTCGTCCGATCGGATACTACCAAATAGAAGAGGCCACATTAGTTCTTGTTCTACTCCGAACCTTGTGAAATTGGAGCTGGAGTACTGCTGGCTCGGAGACTAGTTATCTTTCAACTGCAAATGTATATATGTAAATAATAACATCAATGATGAGAAGCAATCTCACATTTTACAATAATATAAAATACATGAATTCTTTAATATTAATCCTGTTTACTCCCTTCAATGAATTGTTTATTCCTTCATTCTTCTAAATCTTTTTTTTTTTTTTCTAGCCTCCCTTCAATGAATTGTTTATTTTAGTTTTCTGGTTGGAAATGAAATTTTTAAGTTTGAGTATGTTGATTTTTCAAATACTAATTATAATTTTTTGTTGATTTTTCAAGAAAAAAATAAAAACTGAAATAAAAAATATAATTTAACTAAAATTAAAATAAAATATCAAAATGTTAATATTTGACCTGTTTGGAGGCCACCAAGCATATGAATGCACAGAAAATGACACTTGTTAGTGTAAACTATTATTATGTGCGTTCAATTTATTAATCAACCAAAGTAGTGTCAATCTAATTGAATGACTTGGGATTTCTTGATTTCAATTTGCATTACTTTTTTTTTTTTTTTTTAAGTACGCCGAAAAATTGTGTAGACAAATGTTATCAATCACACTAACACAGCACAGCACAGCATACATAGAAAGTCCGCTGTCCGTTCTCAAATCTACATCAAGCACTGACGACATGATCTGGTCCATATATTTTATTGCATCTCAACCTACAAGTATGATGATTGCTACATCGTCCTGTTAATTCAACTATTTTTCCTCCTCCCTCACAGAGCCTAGTTCCCCAACAGCGGCCATATTTAAAGCAATCTATCATTCACATAAAATAATAATAATAATAATAATAATAAGAAAATGTGCAATACGGGAATTAATATAGTAGAGGAAACTAATAAATTATAAAATATCAAGACTATCCTTACTAATCTATACTGAATATATACTTGCCTCATATTAATAAATTAAAAAAAAAAAACTTTAAATATGTTGATCTAAAGAAAAAAAAAAAAAAAAAAAAAAACCCGAACTTAATATTCTCACACTTGTCTCCAACTAGTTTAGAGTTTGAAGGGTTTGTTTAGTAGAGTTTTTTAGAACCTGTTTTTGTCTTTCTATGTTCAAAAGCAACTTCTGAAAGTGTTTGGATGATCTGTCAGAAGAGCTTTCAGTCTCCAGAAGTATATCCTGTCAAAGCCAAAAAATGTGACTTTTGACAAAAGCTCTTCTGAATAGACTTTAAAACTTGAAACAATATTTAAATTAGACATCATAAACTTCATTTAACATTTTTTGTATTAATTAGAATACTTTAAACATCATATTGATCTCAATAAGTTTTTTGTTCCAAACACTTTCTGAAAAGTCATAGCTTTTGCTTTTCTTCTTTTATTGGCTAGACGTAAAAGCAAAAACTTTGCCAAATTGGTCCTAAGTATCGTCCTTGAAGTAGCATCAATTTTTATGGATTCAGGTGAGCCTTCCCGCACTAGGTAAATGTGTTTTCAAACATTTTAGGCTTACAAGCAAAAAAATAAAATTTCCCATGAAAAGTTACCTGAGTGTTTGTAGAAGAAGTCACAGAGGAAGATAAAGTTTAAGAAGCATACTTACATAAAATTCTTATAACTCATTGTCACCTTGTGTTTATGCGAAAAACAAGAACAAACAAACCAAAAGATATACACATACATATACAGTGACGGAGTCAGAAATTCTTGTTAGTGTGAATTAATAACTAAAACCAAAATTTAATAAATTTAATTGGGGCTATTCATTTAGGTCCTGCGTGACGAGTATTTTTCTTGTTCTTTTTCTAAGGAGGCGGGGAAGCACTTTGGAGGGCGGCGACACGACATGTTGCAACTGCAGAATGATACACACACATATATAAATTACGAAAACATCATATGAATATAGGAGGAGAACTCTCTCATATTTTATTAGAACTAGTGGTGAGCATGTGTTCTGCACGTGTCATGCATAATTAAAAGAAAAAAAAAATGAGTAAATGAAATAGAAAGTTATTTATGAGATGTAATAAGAAGAAAGTAATTGAATGAGTTATATATAAAAATTTATAGATAAGAACATATTTGAGAAAAAATAAGTTTCAATTAAGGTTAAAAAATGAAAAAAGAAAAGGGAAAAGGAAAAGAAAAAAAAAACAAGAAGATGCCATATGTCAATTGAATAAAAGAGAACTTTTAGCTCTTTTAATATAATAATAAGTATATATATATAATTATAATATAATAAAGAAAAAGATAATGATCAATCTATATTGGTGAAATTCTACCATACTAGCTACTAGTATATATTACTGTTTATATATATGCATCAATTAATATTTTGTCATTAAACTTGAGAAATATATATATATATATATATATTTTGGTTGGTAGTTCAACGAATATGAGCCAGGATTTCTTTTTGGGAACATGAATTGAAATTTTAAAGTAAAATAGTTGTGTGACTTTTTAAAGTTTATAGTTTATAATAAAATGGTGAATACTTATCACAGCATAATTTTATTTATTTATTTACTTACTTTCTTTTGTTTGAAAAAGTACGTAAAATTTCAAATTTTGGGGTTTGATAGAAATTTTATTTTATTTTTTTAAAAATTGAAGATAAATGTAACTTTAAAATTTAGGAGGCCAAATTATGAAAAGTTATATCAATTTTTATGGTTTTGAGAGAAAAGTAGAAAGGGGTCCCTTGGGCCAGAGGGCATCTGCAATCCCGAGATTTCCAAGGTGGCTCCGACGCCACTGAATGCACACAATAAGGATAATCTTGATTCTTGATTTTTAAAATTGTCCTATTTCGATTCTTGATTTTTAAATCCCAAATTAATCCTTTGTGTCTATGATAATCTTGACAGATGAGTATATGTGACGATTATGTGCGGTTTAGAGAAAGTTCTTAATCTTGTAATTTTACGTGTTAGGACACAACTAACAAACTGATAAGATGGAAACTATGTATTTTTTACTACAGAGATTTTAACTCTAGAATAGAAAAAAGGATTAATTTGAGACAACTTGATAAATCGAAGACTCTTTTTGTGACGTTGTAATAATCATGGACCCAATAAAAATTTGACCAATAGTTTGAAGACACAAAAAATATTAAATTAAACCTAAAATTTATATTTATTTGGATTAGATATGCTGGTTTTATAGAGCATGAAAGAACGAAATTGTAATAATAAAAAAGAGTCCCTCCGATATTCCCCTCAAATTTTTAATTTTTGGTGACTTAAACTTCAAACTTTTGAGTCTTGACAAATGAGAATTTACATTTGAAATTTAATTGCAGTTGTGGTCCGGACTCCAATAATTAACTGATGGTAATTAATGGATGAAAATACTTGTTTATTCTAGAAATTTTCCTTTGGTTGACAAGTTGGATTATGGACTTTTTAATTTGAAATTTGGTACCCTAATTGCTATCCATTAATTGGCGTCTATTAACAATTAGATTACGTGTCAAACATTGTCAAATTTAATGTCCTAAATGTTACAAGTAAAATACAACGAGTCTAATTTAGAAAAGTTGAAAATTTAAGATAAATTTTACCCAAGGAAGTTATTTATAAGTGAAATGCCAAAGAAGAAGAAGAAGAAGAAGAAGAAGAAGCAACCGTTTATGATATGAAATATCTATTATGTTTGACGATCCATTCTTCATGTCTTTTTCTTAACCGCATCTGTATTGCTAGTTGCTACTTCTATTTATTTCTTTATTATTTTTTTTAATTTTTCATAATCATAGTGGCAACCTATGGTTTAATACCTGTGATTGTGAACATATATGTCAATCAATTTCTTTTTTTTCAACAACAATAGTTTTTTTTTTTTTTTTTATTTTTTATTTTGTTCAATTTAAAAAAAGATCAACAATGTCTTTAATTCACGCTCTCATGTCTTCCATCAGACTCAACCCAAAATCATACAATCCACCATAAGTCCATAGTTTTCTTATGCAAAGGGAAAGATTGAGTGTTCCCGGTTGCGACTAGATAGCTCTAGTCACTTAGGGTCGACCACCGGAGTCTCCGAGTTGCCCTCGGGTCATTTTTCCTCTAACGAACCTTCTCTTCTACTATCCTCGTAGCAACTCATATCCGTTTGCTTTCGATGGTGATTGCCTTCTGGTAACAAACACTTTGAAATTTCTGCTCTACTACTGAAGATACCATCACGGTAGCCAAGGCCGAGGTTCATGCAAGTTTGCTCGGATCACTCAGGACTCGGAGTTAAATGAGTTGATTCATAATGCTGCTAAATGGGCATTATATAATTAAAAAAAATCTAAGGACTAAGTTGGGGTTACGCATCCCCATTGTCCTAGTAAATATTGAACTACAAAAAGTAACATTTTATAGCCTTACAGCCAGTTGGGACTTCAGACGAAAACAACTTATCTGAAGCAAATGCGGTTCCAACACTTTTTAATTTGAACCATTCTCGTCAAGAACAGGCAAAGCTTGGCACAAAATCTCAGCTGCACGATCAAGCTCCTGTTCTGTTATGATCAACGGCGGCACAAGCCTCACGACATTTCCTTTTCCAGGCAGGTTAGAATTAAAAGCCCCAAATTTCGACACGCGTCAACAAGGGGTGAGGCTGAGACATCCAACTCTATTCCAATGAATTAAACCGAGCCCACGAATTTCTTTCACGTGTGGGTTCTTCCCCAGCTTCTTCTCCAAGATGCTTCTTCAAGTAGAGACCTTTTCTGGAGACGCCGCTCAGGAAATGAGGATTCGAGATTTTTTCTAGCACAGCAAGGGCGGCACTACAAACGAGGGGTGAACCCGCAAAAGTGCTTCCGTGGTCACCGTAAGCTATTGAAGAAGCAACTCTTTCGGTTAACAGAACAGCTCCAATTGGTAATCCTCCAGCCAGAGGCTTGGCTAGTGTCATCATATCCGGGAACACACCATAAGCGTCATGGGCCCACAGATAACCCGTTCGGCCTAAACCGCATTGTACCTAGCCAATGAAAGAAACGACTCCTGTTAGAAAAACAAAGCAAGAATTTGTATACAAATAGAAGTGCTATGTTACATATCACCACACTTTTCTAACTACAAATTCACACGTCAAACTCCAAGACCGATTATGACACGAGTTCTCCGAATAGCTATTAATCTTCAACTGATTAAAAAACTAATGGTGACAGATCACAAGTGATGATTACTTTATTTTTTATCGGAATCGAAGAGTAGTCTGTGCAAAGCAACAAAAGTAGTATAATATATTCTTTTACGCAACAATGTTGAAAACAGAGGCATAAGATAAGAACAAGTCATCAAAATTTGGACGGAAAATGATATTGAGTACCTCATCAAACACCAAAAGAGCCCCGGCATCATCACAAGCACGGCGCAAAAACTGCAAAAACTCCGTCGTGGCACTATATATGCCGCCTTCGCCTTGAATGGGTTCAACAAATACCGCTGCAGTTTTCCCCGGCAGAATCAACTCTCTTGTGGCTTCTATGTTTCCGTACTCCACGAATGTAACTCCGGGCATTACAGGTTGAAAGGGTGTTCTGTAATGTTCTTTGCTTGTCAAAGCAAGAGCACCCATGGTTCTTCCATGGAAGCAGTTCGTGAAAGATATGAACTCCGTGGCGGGCTCTTTTGCATCCGGATGCGAGTGTCTTTGAAACTTTCTCGCAAATTTAATAGCAGGCTTCGTTTGCTTCGGTTCCAGGAATTCGTAAAGAACACGCGATCAGCAAATGAAGCTGCCACTAGACTCTTTGCAAGCTCCACCTACACCAACACAAAAATTAATTTAAAAAAAATAATAATAAAGAGTTCATCAAACCCAGAAGAAGGTTTAAACTTTCGACATCTTTGAATATTAATGATTCAAAACCGCAAAATTAAGTGTCTTCTTAATCAGAATTAAGTACATAAACAACAAAATAACTAGAGATTCAACAATGAAAAGGTTTGTTGTCAAGTAACTAACACAAATATGCATGTTTTTCCCATCAAAGTTTTAATCTTTAAAAGCGAAATGCTAATATAAACAAAATAATTAAGTAATAACATTATACATTTTCTTTCTCAGGAACTTTCTCGGCATCCAAACAAGAACATTCCGAAAAAGAGGAAGAGGAACCAGACCTGAGGGATCGAATAGTAGATATTGCTGACATGAGTGAGAGTAGCGGCCTGCTGAGTAACGGCCCTGAGCCAGTCCTCGTCGCCATGGCCAAGAGCGCGTTGACGGCGATCCCGGAGCTCATGTCGAGATACTCTCGCCCCTCGACATCGACCAATTTACAGCCCTTGCCACTCTCCAGCACCACCGGCGTCCTCGCGTAGGTCCCGACAAGTACCCGCGCCTCCGCCTCCATCACCTCTTTGCTCTTCGGAATCCCTAACTTCGCCGCCGCCGCGCCGTCCGGCGCTCCCACTCCCACGCCGAGGCACGCAATCGGCAGCGGCGGAGGAGATTTTCGGCCGTTGATTCCGAGGAGCGGGGATTGTCGAACAGGGCGGCGGAGGAGGTTGGTCGGCGGAAAAATCGGAGTTTTGAGAGAGATAGTAGAGGGAGGTCATTCTTTGTTGGCGTATTGGATTCTCGGTGGATGTTTTCTAAAATGTCTGGAGGTGACTTCGGCAGGGGGTGGAGAGTGGAAAGTGTTTGGTTGGTGAGAAAATGAAAGGAAAAGAAAGAAAGTTTGTTCCTTTATAGCCTAGGATGGTTTAACGGTGTAACAATGTAACGTCAAATTTGTAGGGCGGAAAAGCTACTCCAGTGAAAAAATAAAATAAAATAGAAACACAGAACTCAGGTAGGCAGATTTTCTTTTCTTTTTTCTTTTTTCATTTTTTTTTTTTTTTTTGGAGAAAAACATTGGTAGATCAATCAATTCATTAGAATTGAATTTGGTCCTTTTAATCAAGCTTTCCTGTCTTATATAAAACGCTTTTGCTTGACAAAATTAGTCTCATACTAAAACGTAATTATTGTTATTTTTTGTAATATTTTGAATAAAAGAAATGTTTTAAGACAAATTAATAGCTTGAGAAATTAAAATAATTCTTAAAAAAATTAGGTAGATGATTAAACAAAGGTGATTTCTTCTTTCTGTTTTGTTTGGTGGGGGGGGGGGGGGGGTTTTTTTTTTTTTTTTTTTTTTTCATCTCAAATAATTCTAACTTAGTTGATTGAGTTTTTTACTTGAGGAAAAAAAAAAAGTCTTGTTACAAAAATTAGAGTTCAGTCAACATTTGTCCTCCCTCTTATTTTGATTCTTGTTTCACAAACGTCTAGATATTAGTAGGAGTTCAAGAGAACGACTGAACGTAAGTCGACTTAAACCAAGTGAAAAATATCAAAAATTACACACTTGATTTGTTTTATATAATAATTACTAATTGAATATAGAACACAAAAAATCTCATCAAATAAAATAAAAATAAAAGAATGAACTTAAACATCTCGACTTGGGTGTATCGCTTAATACAAATTACATTAGACAAAGTGAGAGCAGAAAACTTCACATAAACAGAAGAAATTTGGATAGATGAACGAGAAAGGTAAGAAAGGTCTTAAAGAGGAGAGAGAGAGAGAGAGAGAGAGAGAGAGAGAGAGAGTACATTTCATTTTACACTATTTTTAGGAAAAATTTTACGTTGTCCTCTCAATTCTAGTACTAATTTTACGATCATGTGCCCCTTAATTTTATAAAGATAGGTTGGTCCTCCATGTATAATGGTTGTGGACTAATTCCGATCTGTTCATGCTTTTTACAAATTTCTGACCGAACTGACATTCTTGGTTTTCGACTTTTTAAAGCCAAAATTTTCGCTCCGTTTGTTATAAATTAGATATGTAACATAGTAATTAGGTGAAATTAGATGGTATTAGGCAAGGGAAAGAAAATTATTTTTAGTTAACAATGTAAGATAAAAACATGAACTAGTTCTGAACGAACTTTCTTCCAAAAAACACTAGAAAAAACATAACAACAGATTTCAAAGGAAGCTTTGTTATTAAGTAGATCTTACTCTTATTCCATTCACTTTTGTCACACCAGAACACAATTTCATATCATTAGTAACGAGTAAATCTGCGAAAATCTACAGCCGTTCGATGATTCTATCCGCGATCTGGCATAGATCTTCATAGATCTTCATTTCATAAGCCAATTTGCTTGAGATTTTGACCTCTTTATGCATCTTGATCTGCTCAAGGCATGACATGTGTCGGTCAAGTGCCGTAGTCACTGACGTCTCGGCGTCATCAAACTGACCGCTCTTGAGGCTCACAATTGCAGCTAAGAGGTCCTTCTTTGAGGCCAAATACCCTTTACTACACACAAGTAGAACTTTTTTGGTAGACTGATCTTTATAGACAGAAGACATATTTGACATGTTGCTTTCCAAGGAACTAGCATGGTTGTCTAGACAGTCTACCACTGTGTTGGTAAGACCAAGTCTGTCCGCGGTTTCAGCACCGGGGTCAGAGGTAAGACACTGGACGCAGACGTTCAGGCATGTCGGTTTCGTGGCAGACGATTTCGATAAGCTTGTCGTCTGCTGCAACAAGGTGAGAGAGCTGGTAGAAGGATTGGGATAGAGCAAAGAGGAGAAGAAGAAAATTAAGCAAAGTATGTTTAGGAAATTTGAAGGAAGCCATTCTATGCTAAGCTAATCACGGCTGCTTAATTCGAAAACATCTTAGCTTTCTACAGTATAAATAGATTAATCTGTCACAAGGTTTTGTCTTAATTAAGGTTGTTTAGAAATGGAGGTTCGTTTCTTTTTTCCTTTCTATTTTTTTATTTTTTGTTTTCTCTCTGCAAGTTCCGAACTCCATTTTTGCCATTTCAGGTTGGCCAGCCCTGAAATCACCACCATTATTGTACTTTGTTTTTTGTTTCTTTGTTTATTGAATAAAACGAGAATCAGTGGTGTTTTCACATCTCCCGATTAGTGTCAAATAAAAAGAGAATCAGTGGTGTTTTCACGTCTCTCAATTAGTGTCAAAAGGGAAACCTACTGGTACCATAAGTGGAATAGTAAGAGATCTAATTTAAGGATTCAAAAGTCACAATTCAGGGTCCACATGTGCACCATAGATGCAAGCAATCAATAGGACGGGAAATAATCGAAACTAATTCGAGAACATTAGAGGCCTTGGGTGGACATACATCATGATGATATATATCTAATGTGATAATGTGATAATATCCCACCTTTCATTTTTGCCATTTCAGGCTAGCCAGCCTTGCAATCACCACAACTACTATACTTTCTTTTTTGCTGAATAAAAATATATATATTGGTAATGCATTCACACTCCTCAAACCAAAATTATAATGAGAATCTACCAGTATCAGAATGGCAAGCACTCAATGGGACGGATAAAAATAGAACTTGAGTCAGGAGCATGGAGAGCCATAACCAAACATCCCTCGACCAAACCACCACCACCACCACCACCCGTGGTACACCACTATTATACATGATAATCCTCTATAACAATGACTTTGATCCTATGTGGAGGCAAAGACAATCAAAAAAGCATTTGCAAAAATGCACACTTGGTTAGTATTAGGAAAGAAACCGAACAAGTCATTGTCTTCTTGTGATATTCAATTTCTCATTAATAACAAGGCTCATTGCGTAACATCTCTTTGATTTCTTCATAATCAATTTCTCCTTGACTTCAATTTTTAGTGCATTGCATTCAAGTTGTGTCACAACCAAAACAAAGGACAGCTTTCGAATTATACCTGTTCTGTGAGTGAACAGAATTTGCATTGATTTTGGTCAGAGAGGTTTGGTAAATCAAATTGGGAAAAAAAAAATCGAGGAGGTAAATGTTGGTGGTGAGAGTAAGGATGACATTTTAGAAGTTTTAATTTTGTAAACTTTGTTACGTATAAATGAAACGTCCTACTTTGAGAGCCAAGAGGAATGCTAGTTTGTTTCTACTGAATTGAGAAGTTAGAAACGCCAAGTCCAAATTTAATTTATGTTTGAGCACTAATTGTTTGTCTTAAAATAATGAGAATTGAGAAGTTTTTTTTTTTTTTAATCATTTACTTCACTTTTACCACAAAATATAAAGTTCAAATCGCCCACCTAAATTAAGGGGAAAAAAAGAAGTCCTTAATAACAAGAAAACGAAAATTTGGCTTTCTTTTTCATTATTAAAAAATTTTGAAGCGCATGAAAGTTTTTACATTGTTTGAAAAAAGTGGGGGAAAAAAACACTGAAGTTGCATTATTTCCTCAAGATTTGAAACTTTTACACAAAAATAACTCACAAGTTCATTCTATTAATATTCATCTGATTGAATAATAACAAGAAAATATTCTAAGTTTTTGATCTAGTTTATCAAATCACAATTCATAAGTTCATTGAGTTGAGTCTAAAAGCTGGAAATAACTATCCTCAAAAGTAAACTTGGTTCCACTGAAAAAAAAAAAGGTGGCAAACGGTACACTACTACTAAAGCACAAAAATTTATGATCACAAATCACAATCATGCACATCAAAAGGACAAAACTTTTATCTCCTTTTGTCATATCGGTGCCTTCTATCACGGTCTCGCTCACGATCATCAGCACTTTCTGTTTCTCTCCTCTTATGTTCCCTTTCTTCCCTCTTATGGTTGTCCTTGTGGCCATCACCCTCAGTGCTTCGCTTTCTATGCATTTGCTCTTCTCTCGTGTCCCGCACTTCAACATCGCGGTCTGGCTGTCTCTTCCTATAGTCCCTGTCATCACTCCCCTCCCCGTGGCTCCTATGGTCCCCACTTCTCCTTCTATGATCTCCATCATCTCTCTTCTCTCCTCTGCCATCACCATCCACGCTTCTCTTCCTATAATCCTTGTCACTACTCCTCTCCCCATGCTTATCGCCATCTGTTCCCTTTCTGTAATCTCTCCTGTCGTCCCTTCTTTCCTCATCATGGCCATTTCGTCTCTCCTTATACTTTTCTTTGTTCTCCTCTTTCACCTGATCCCGGCTACTTCTACCTCCATCAGGTCGATTTTCTCTATTCCTATCTCGCTCTCGTCTCAATTCATCTTCCCTGTATTCTCTGCTACTTCTCTCACTCTGCCTAGGCCTATCTCTAGAGTCTCTCCTTTCTTGATCCCTATGCCTCGACTCATCCAAGCTCCGCCTGTCCGTCTTTTGTTTCTCTGCCCGTTCGTCTCTGTCGTGGCTCCGATACCTCTTCTCCCGTCTTGGACTTTCCCTAGCATCTTCATCAAATACCATGTCATACCTACAAAAAGGTCTCAACATCAGAGAGAGAGAGAGAGAGAGAGAGAGAGAGAGGAGGAGAAATAGAGAGATACAAGACCATTTACAAGATTCGAACCTAGAATTTTCGCCCCCGCCTCGCTGTTGATTGTGGTCCTTTAAGACATAATTCTGCTCTTGGTGTTTCATTGTGGGGCCTCCAGAAGTGCAATCCTTGGCAATATGATCAACGGCACCACATTTGAAACAACCTCCTCCTACAATAATGAAATACAGATACATACCACAGTCTTCCACTAAGAAAAGAATCCAAATTATTCACATAACAAAAACACATCTGTAATGAGTGACGGCCAGAAAGAATATTTGAGCTTAGAAAATGAAAGTAGACATGTAAGATAAATCAGAAAAGACTAGCAACTTAATACCTTTGCCCTTTTGATGATCTTTGCGCCTGTACTGTGACCACAACTTTGAGACACTTTGGCTAAAGTCCACATGTATTCGTCGATCGTCAATCAGAGTATTATCCATCTGTAATCAAGTTTAACGTAACCCAACGAAAGGAAAATAAGTTCTGCTCTAAACCCAACAACTAAACAAAGAGAGGAAAGAAGTCAAGAAAAAGTAAGGTAAAAGTTCGATCGAAGGAAAGTAAATTCGATCTTCAGCATACCTTAAAATATGCTTGTTCACATGACTCTTTGGTCTCGAACTCTGAAACAAGTCAACAGGATCAAATTGCATCATAAATTCTTGAGACCACTTCAACAAAAAATTAACAAAAGAAAAGGCAAATTCCAAATGCATGCCGGTTGAAATCACTAAAGGGGAAATACTGAGAGATAATTGGTAAAAGAATAATATGTCAATCGAAAAATTCTCACCTATGAAAGCATAGCACAAGCTGTCTCCAGTCTTATAATCACGAATTACTTCAGCCCTGAGACATTATTTACTTGAGATTAAGTGTGCAAGCAATTCGTTTATCCACCTAGTCGGAAAAGCTAAAAATCAATAAATAGAGACAAAAGTGCTACTATCACTTACGATGTTACAGTCCCAAAACGTGAGAAAATTGTGTGCAAATCCTCATCCTGCAGTAAGGAACAAACCATTAGACAATTTCTTACAATTAAAGAAGTACAGGCACTAAGAGAAATTCAATATACAACTTTAGAAAATACTAAGTTCGTTAACATAGTATGGAACCTATGAGATGAAATGGGATAAAGCATTGACTCACTTCAGTAACTGGATTTAGTTTACAAACGAAAAGAACATTGTCCGGAGGCTTTATCTCGGCATCAGGAATATCTCCAATCTGTTATGCAAATGCAGCAAAATGAATTGAGAGGAAAAAAAAAATTAATTTGGAAAGAAAATCATCTTTAGAAATTAAAACAGAAAGGACTGACGATTTGTGTCAGAGACTTACACTCTCAAGTACAACAGCACTAGAATGTGCATCCTTGGCCCGTATAACCTCCTCCAGCTCTTGTGCACTTAATTTATCATCCATAGGCACCCAATCATCCTCAAGCCGCACGTCGTCGTCAACCTAAGTATGAAAGACAAAACTGAGTTGCCATTTCGAGGTTTAGCTTTCCAGTAGAACACCCAACACAAAGGAAAACATCAATTTCATGCTTAACAATGTTGACTCAATCCCTACTGCGACTATGTTAATATCTAACCTGATGACCTCATGGCTGCATATATACAAGAAAGATTCTAACAGCAACCAAAACGATGTTATTTCCTTTCTTTCAGCAATTAAAACAAGCATCTTCATTGACAATAAATCAACACATTTTAAGGAAATAAGGAAATCATCCTTTTCACTTGTCCAAGACCGAAGAAAATGGCATACATCCTACCCAGGAACCCAGACTTTCAACTGCCATGTGAACTACTCATTCAAGGATCTCCATTCTCTTCAATATAACTACTTGTGTATAGCAAAAGTATGGTTTATCAGCCGGCTATTACCTCATCTTTTGGTCTTCCTTCTGGGGAAGCGTCAGGGATCAATTCAGCAAGTTGGGGAGGATCGTCAAAAGGATCATCGAGAATGTAGGTGTGTTTGATTCTATAATGTAAAAAGTGGAGAAATGAATACCATGCTTTCAAAATATAATTGAGTTGAAAGAACTTGTGATGTCATATGTCATATGGTCTAGGTAGCATCCACAAAATAAATATGGGTAACAGGAATCAACCTGATATTTTTGAAGGGTCTTCCATTTTCATCAACATAAGCTTCATTAATCCGAGTCAATGTTTCAAACCCTTCCGCTACCTCTCCGAAAACCTGGATTAGAGACCAGACACTTCTTCAGTATTGCAAAATAGCAAACAAGTCGCACCAAACATTACCAGACTCTACATCCAAAACAAATCAACTGTGACCAAATTTGAGCAGTACATTTCCTTGCTACTGTGGGGCTCTCACCGATAAAAATAAAGTTTCTTTTAGATGGCATTTTGCAGAAAAAGCTCAAACGTGAAGCAAAAACCAGAAAAAACCACTCCAACGGAGGGACAGGCAAAGGCCTTTGGGACTTCTAAAGGCCAATTGTTCAAAAACTGTATTGTCAAAGCAACTTAACTTCCCAGTAAAGCATAAACAATAAGTTACTGATTCAGAGACTCACGGTGTGTTTGCCATCAAGATAGTCTAGATCATCTCGCAGTGTGAGATAAAACTGCAAAGAAAGTGAAAGTCAATGAGCACAATAACAGATGAAATAAACACAAAGGAAAGTAAATCTACAATACAAGTTTACATTTTAACACTGCGGTCCTCTATTTTCAGACTGATTCTTTTACCTGAGAAGCATTAAGATTCTCTCCGGCACTAGCCATGGCAAGAGTGCCCGTCTTCGTATGCTTCAAATCAAGATGAATCTCATCACTAAAAAACCGAGCTTGTTCGCCGTATAGAACTCTGAAAGTTGGAACACGGATTAACCATCAATAACTCAATACATATCAACAAAAACTATGACAGTTTATCACCCAATCAGTATAGTAATGACTATGAATACACAAAAATTCCTTACTTGTAAACTGAATCACCACCAGACCCCGTTCCAGTTGGGTCACCGGTCTGTGCAGTGAAATCCTTCTGAACCGTATGAAACAAACACCCATTGTAGTACTTAATCCTGAACCAACAACAATAGGAAAACAAAAACATTTCATCTTCAAATTCAACTCACTCGACAAAACAAAACAAAACAAAACAATTCAAAGTTTTTGCATGACAATTTGAGTTGCAAAATGACTCTAAACTTACTTGCAAAGTTTCAAGAAGTTTTTGGAGGTCAAAGGGCATTTGTTCGTGTACAAATCCACGACTATGTCCCCTAAGCTCGTCACAATCAGTACAGACATCTAAAAAAACAAAAAAAATTCAATAAAATAAAATAAAAAACAAACAAGCTTATTAATGTAAGTCGATTTTTCAATATAAGAGGAAAAACCCATTTCAGAAAACTATAGGATAAAACAAAAAGAGAACTCAAGTACCCATTTTTAGCACTACCTTTAGGAAGCTTGTTGAGACACCCTTCTTTTTTTTTTTTTTTTTACTTTTCGAAATTCTGGCGAGAGGAAAAGTGGTTGGTATTGAAAAAAAAAAAAAAAAAAAAAAAGGTCTTATTTTTCTGATCTATGGGGATTGGAGTTATTCTCAGAGATGAGTTTTGCTCGCTCGATTAGCTTTGTTGTAATTGTCGTCTGTCTTCGCCGGAACTGGGGAAGGAATAAGGAGGAGAGAGAATGAGAGAGAGGAGAGAGAGAGATGTGTCGTTTTTCTAGGATATGAAGTGAATGGGCTATTTGGGCTCCGTTTTGGGCCTTTAGAATCTGCACAAACCCAAGAAGAGCACGAGGGCAAAAAACGACACAGTTGCTTGGTAAACGACAAACAAACTTCCACTAAACGACGAAAACTATAGAAACGGCACCCCCAGCTTTTCGACATTGACGAGGACAAGATGAGGTTTCCAAAATACATGTCGTTTCCCGACCACACGACAAGATGACAGTAGGCATCTATGACAACAGGATGGCTGAGAGCCGCTGAAATTAAACGTAGAAAGTTATTAAGATCATGACAAACGCAATCTCTAACCAAATTGCAAGTTAACGTTGGGGCGTCAAACGAAATTCCATTTTCAATTCAATTCATGTTCAATTAAAACGATGGTAAAGTTCTGAAGACTTTTCGTTTCTATAAGCAGGCGACAGAACGTTTAACAGAGTAAACGACATGTCGCTTTCTCATGAACGACAATGAGTTTTGAGTCGACAAATGAAATCTGGTTTTAGCAAAATACTAACGATGGCGAAGGTTTGAACGACGACCTATAACATTCGCTTTCAACTTAAACGACGGTAAACTTCTAAAGGACATGTCATGCTATAACCAGACGACAACAAACTTGTAGCATACAGACGACATGTAATTTTTTTTTAGGTCAAACAAAGACGATAAACAGCATTTTCTTTTTCAATGTATAATTTAAAACATTATTAAACTGTTTAAATAAAATCAATCTTAAAACTTAATAAATTCTCATAACATTTGAAACATTTGTTTGAATGAAATTATTATTTTGTTTTTCAAAAATTTATAATCATTTTTTATAATGAAGTCTTATTTAAAATAACATTTAAGATAGATTAGTAAGGGTAATTTTGACCGTTTTTAAAAATTTAATTGCTTAAGGGAGATTTTGACTGATTTTAGAAATAGGTGAGGTGTTTTAGGTATTTAATGATAAAAAATATAAAAATTTTATTTAGGTTGTGTTTTGGGTACCTTTTGTGTAATTTGTACTATGGAAAACATATTGGAGTTGTGACTTTTAAAAGGTATAACTCATCTTAGCTCGATACAAATGGGTGTTGAATTCACATATTTAGTAATAATCTAATATTTTAATGATGTGAGATAAATTCAACTTTTATCGTCTAATTTTCTCAAAATTACCTAGTCTTTTACTTATCTACAAAAATCATATATCGTGTCGTTTTCACATACAGATAAAATGGCTTCTAACAATCGTTTCATTGCGGAAAGAAAATGACAAAATAAAAAGGACATGACGTTTTCTCATAAGTGAATATTCATATAATTTACTCGTCAAAAAAAGATATCAAATGTTAGCGACCTGTTTTTTTTGAAACAAAACAATATTTTTTCTACTTTCCAGTTAGTTTCTACGGAAGAAACAAAGTTGAATACAGATTACCTTCTACATTTTTATTTCTTTGAATGTCGTTTACTGTTTAAAAAGACAGGTTGTAAATTTGATGTTCTGAAACGTAAATTCTCGGTCGTTTGTTGGAACAAATAGATCTTGTCGTTTTTGTAGTGTTTAGAGAAACATTTTTCATGTCGTTTTTGATGAAAACAACATGTCGTTTTGTCCGAAATGAATCGACGTCTTTTCAAATAAAGGTGCACATCTATATAAAGCTGAAATGATAAAGAAAAAATAACCAAATAAAACCAATAATAAAAAAAGAGCAGTAAAACGAAAAAAATAAAAATAAAGAAATGAATTAAGATTAACAAAAGAATAAAAATTATTTGTTAATCTTAACATCATTTAATAAAATAATAAAATCGCCTTACAGAATTTTTAAAAAAATTAAAAAATTGATAAGATATATATCATTCAACAATAGAAGTAATTTCAATGAAGACAATGGGATATGCACATGTTATAAGGTCACAGATTACATATTTACGTAATCCATTCGTGTAAGGTATTTTTTAAAAAAGAAAATAATAATAAACCACAAGTTTAATGACAACAAAAACTTCGACTTTGTTTGGTAACAAAGTTTAACTCTAACTAAACTGTATTTTTTCATATTAATTTTTATCTTTTTCTGAAAAGTCAATAAAGTTTATAATTATTTTTTAAAAAATCAACTCAACTCAAACTTAAAAATTTTATCTCAACTCAAACTCAACTCATTCATCAAACGGATCCTTCATTTTGAATCCACTAAGGCAAAAAAGAATCTCTTTAAAAAACCACAAAAGTCAACTGAATAAGTATCAATGCATTTCAATAGTTATAAGTTTTGATTTTGACTTCTACTTCTTTTTTACTCGAAATAAAAGAAGAACTTTTATCAAAATCAGACTAACTTCAAATATATAAATTCGTGGACGTAAAAACAAATTTAACAATGAGTATATGAAAAATCGACGGTTAGAATTATTAATCTTAAAAGGTTCAAATGTTATAACATGAACTATCCTATCCATATTTCAGATTGATACGTTGTTTGGTTTATATTTTGAGTACGCGTTTGGAGGGAAACACCCTCAAATTTCAAACTCAGACAGCAACCCTTGTCCGCCACCAAAGTCCAAACAAACAGCAAAAAAGAAAGAAATCTCCAAATAAAGTAAATGAGGAAAAAAAAAAAAGAATTATTATTATAAAAAAAAAAACAAAAAAAAACTCATTTTCCAATGAGAGAGAGTGGGAAATTTCGGTTTCGAATTATTAATAAAATAATAAATTCAATTCTCCTCCTATCGTCCTGTCCGAAGCAATACTCTTTCCTTTTTTTTTTTTTCTTTCCTTCATCTGCTTCAACAAACTTCATATTTCACAACCACCACCACCATCTCTCTCTTTCTCTCTCTATATATCAATATATATACACATATACATATAATATATATCTAGAGAGAGAGAGGCGGGAATATGTCGCAGAGCAGCGGAAGCAGTTGCGGCGGGAGTGGTGTTGGTGGCGGCGGGGCGGGGCCGGATTTTCACCTGTCGGACGAGATCCTGTCTGTGATTCCGACGGATCCATACGACCAGCTGGATCTGGCTCGGAAGATCACGTCCATGGCCATAGCCTCGCGCGTGTCGAAGCTGGAGGCGGAGGTGGGGAGGATGAAGCAGAAGCTCTACGAGAAGGACAGGCTCGTCTTCGACCTCGAGGACAAGCTCTCCCGCCTCCAGCTCGCCAATTCGGACGCCGAGTCCCGCTTGAAGCTCGTTCTCGACGAGAATGTAAGGACCTTGGAATCTTCGTTGCCCTCTCTTTTTTTTTTTTTTTTTTTTTTTTTGCTGATTGTTTTTTTGGTCGTCGAGAAAGTCGAGGAAAATGAAAAGAAAGGGGAGGACTTTAATTGAAAAAAGCTTGGTTCTAATTTGTTGAGACGGGAAGATGAGGAATTTTGGCTTGCTAGGGTTTAGTTAGCTGTGTGGGACGTTGAAATTGTTGTGGTGGTGGTTTTGGTTAGTGAATTTAGGGATTTGGGAAGAAATTTGGGGGTCTTGGTTGTTTTTGGATTTTGGGAAGGGAAAAAAAATTTTTTTTTTTCCTAAAATATTGTTTTGGAAGGACTCAGCTGAGATAAACAGAAAAGAGGATATTTTGCTTTGGAAAGTCTGGATTTTTTGAAGATTGGAATACACACACACACACACATATGTACACACACACACACACACACACACACACACACACACACACACACACACACACACCTATGTATATATTTGCGATTTTGATAAAGCCCTACCATACACATGCATATAACTTACATTGAAGTATCTCTTGATCCCTTTTGTGACACTTTTTGCCTCATTGCGAAGGAACAGAAAATATTGGATTATATAGCTAGTTTTTTTAATAAATGCACATTACTGTTCAGTTTAGCGAACCATTGTCTTAGCTTTCCTTTTAGTTTCATTTTGGCTTGTGAAGAAAATGGAAGTTGGGCAAAAGTCAAGAAAGAATTGAACTTGACACACCAAACAACTGTGTTAGGGTGGTGCGGTAGAGGCTTTTGTTTTGTTTTGCTTTGCTTTCTTCTGTTCTGTTATGAATAATATTTGGTGAAAATAGAGTAGAATGAGATGTATGTCGTTGTCCACGTTGAACTTCGTTTGCTTTAATGACAATTAGAATTTGTGGCGCCTTTGTTTATTTATTGTATGTTGTGCAGATGAAGCTCTCCAAAGAACGGGATTCATTGGCAATGACAGCAAAAAAACTTGGCCGTGATTTGGCAAAGGTTATAATTTCTGCTCAAAACCAAAGTCTTCTTTTTCTTTTCTCTTCTTTTTAATCTATTCCTGCAATAGAGGCTTCCTTTTACGAAGAAGTTTAAATTCACTATACAAACCATATGCCAATAACCGATGAACTAGTTACTTAAAATTACAAGTTAAATCCAGATAAGTTTAAAATAGTTGACTTGTCCACAAGTGAATCCTAACTCCACACCAAGTATTAGGAAATCCAAAAGCTAAGAGTTTTGTTTATGTATTTTAAATTGCAAGATGCCGTTAACAGATTTGATTACAAAGAAGAAACTTTAAGGTCATGAGTTCAATTTCTTCATTTATTAGTCCTCATCCTTCCCATACCCCTCTTGCCTCTTTTCTTATTTTCTGTTTGATTAGTTTCCGTTTTGTTTCCTTTTCTTCTATGCTGCTGCCAGTTTTTTCATTCTTGTTGATGTCCCAAAACTTTTTTTCCCTCTTTTCCAACTTATATTCATTTATTATTTATTTTCCGTTCTCAGTTGGAGACGTTTAAGAGACAGCTGATGCAATCCTTAAATGATGAGAATTCATCTGTGAGATTTTCTAGTAACCATCTGGATTTTTGTATTTATTCTAATTTCTCTTTGGCGTTTTCCCTCATATGAAGCTCATTAGCTATGATAATTTTTCTTGCAGCCAGCTGAAACGGTTGATATTGGGACCTGTGACCAAGCCGTTCCCAAGGCGTATCCTGATAAGGGTACTGTTAAGCTTTCTGCAACTATGTCCTCTGTATATTTACTCATACAGTATCAGTATCTTTGTTTGTGATTGTTATTTTCCATTCCCCCACTTGGTAATCAATCTTTATTTATTTTCTGGTGGCAACAGATGAGGTGACTAATGGCTACAATGGACTACATTCCATGACTGGTTCCACAGATATGGGAAGCACAGTAGACGAAGGTATCTGAACTTTGTCTCTTATGTTTGTACAGCTTTGTCTGCCTGTTAGTAGCAATTATTTTTATACACAGATATACACATTGTTTATGTCGGGTTCAAATATCTCTATTCCTAATGATTGATTCTTACTAAATATCTTACGCTTAATGGTTCAACAAAACAGTATTTAGTTTCTAGACGTCACCGGTTTCTATGTCAATGCTAACTTTTGGTCTACAGCATCAAGGAATGCTGGTAATAAGTATTCCATGACTGCGTATATCACACCCCGACTTACTCCTACTGGAACTCCAAAAGTTATTTCCACAAGTGGGTCCCCTAGAGGATATTCTGCTTTTGCATCTCCACAGCGAACCTCCGGTGCCACTTCTCCCACAAAACTGCCATATGACACACGATCTTCACTGTCTTCATGGTATCCATCAAGCCAGCAGTCATCAGCAGCGAACTCTCCTCCTCGTGGTCGTTCATTGCCAGGTTTCAAATAGTTATTGCTAATTCTCTGTAATAGACTTTTACCGAACTCATTGTTTCTTCTTTGGTCTACTTGATCTTTTGTTGCAACCGTTTACAAGGATACCCACTATTAATGCTAAATAAAAATCTTCCCTTATGTTTTTAAACTTTAGTGTGATTGTTGTCGGCTATCTTTTCTTGTCTAGATTTAGTTTCATTTTGCTAAGTCATGATAATTGCATTTGCATAAAAAATTGTGTAGGGCGCACTCCTCGAATTGATGGCAAGGAGTTCTTTCGCCAAGCTCGGTAAGTTCTCTTTTTGCAAATACCATATTGACCTATTTCTTGCAATATTAATAAGCTCTTCACTGGCTGATAAACCATGTCAATTCTTCAGGAGTCGTCTATCTTATGAACAGTTTAGTGCATTTCTAGCTAATATCAAGGAGCTAAATGCTCAGAAGCAAACTCGAGAGGTATATTGTTGAGTTCTTAAAATTCTTCTGCTATGACGATGCAATTGGTTATCTTTCAGACAAGTATCTTAAACTCGCGAGCGGGTTGTGTTTGTCTTATTCAGGAAACTCTAAGGAAAGCAGAAGAGATATTCGGGAGTGAAAACAAAGATCTTTATCTATCATTTCAAGGATTGCTTAACCGCAACGTGCACTAGAACTTCCAAGTTTTTCTTGGTTGGAATGTTGTGTAATAAGTGGTATGTCTAATCCTTAGTTTCCTTCTCACACAGTTGAATGTGTCTTGGCCTTGGTATATATGGCTTCATTAACCGTCTCTTGTACACCTTTCGGGCTGGAGGCGACAGGGCTCTTATCATGTGCACATGGTGGAACATGAATAGAAGTTAATTGTTCAGTTTGGCAGGCTGTGGATCAACTCAGTCCTAACAGCCACTTTAACTGGATGGTATCTTGCTCGTTCTTCGTTTATCCTGTATGCGGAAATTCAACTAATATCAGCTTAAGCATCTTACCTTTATATAAGCTGGAGTAGAATTTTTGTAGGTCGCTTTATGTATCACTAAACGCAGGTGTGCTTGTACATAGTTGCCTTATTTTTTTTTTTGCATTACCTGCTCGGTTAATCAAGGAGATTCGAGTGGCGTTTCCTTTTGTGAGATTTTCATTTCTCGAACTTGTATGTCCAAAAAAAAGGGACTATTTTGAATGCATCAGATATTTGTGTCTCCTCTCTTACACGTGAGACTTGATTCATCTGTTAATTTTATTTGTAGATTTGGTTGTATAGTCTATTTTGCAAGTTCAATTTCCACGTTTGTCTCATAACCTTTGAAAGTGATTTGATGTTGATTTGTAAAACAAATGTCAATTGAACACACTAAATAGATTTTTAGGGTTCATTTCGGGGGGAGCTTTGGATGTTGGAGAAAATGTGTGTTTGGGGGGAGGATTTTTAAAAATGAACTGTTATGCTAAACATGAATACCCCCTGAAGCCACGAGTAGAACACTTAAGCTTTGTTTGGTTGAACAACTCAAACCACTCAATTCAAACTTTTTTGTCTTTTTTCCAAAAAGTTTGTCTTTTTCTTAAAAAATTTTGTCTTTTCTGAAAATTCAAAAAAATTTACTATTGAAACTTAGGGGGAGTTTGGTGGAGTAGTTTGAGTTGAGATTTTTAAGTTTGAATAGTAAATTTTTTTGAATTTTCAGAAAAGACAAAAACTTTTTGGGAAAAAAACAAAAACTTTTTGGGAAAAAGATATATTAAAGTTTGAGTTGAGTTGGTTGAAATGATGTGCCAAAAAAATCCTAAAAATCTTAACTTAAACTACTCCACCAAACACCCTATTAATAGAGAAACTTAATCTTAAGTGAAATAAATACCCCGGCTTCGATCTTTTTCAATAAAACAATCACATAGTAAATCAACAAATCCTAAAGTGATTTCTTTTTCTCCTTCAAGTTTACCTACCACTGTACCTAATAGGAAATAGTGCAAAATTTTAAAATGTGTTAGGAAAAAAAATATGTAAAATGGATTTTTTTTTATTCGTCTCGTCGTTGTGAGAATTTATATATATAAATTATCTCATTTTAATTTGAAATAAGAAAGTTATTGAAAGTTTGATTTTTTTTTTTTTTTCAAAATAAAAGAGAGAGAAAGTGATATGTAGAATTAAGAGTTTAAGATTAGACAGTAAAACTCTATCTGAAAAAAGCTCTCTCAAATGGAGCCTTAGTCCTGATCATTTGATGATAGCAGAAACTAGCATATGTGGATGTTAGATTTGATAGCTAACCCTATCTTTGCTGAAAGGTTTCTACAACTCTCTCCATAAATGTACAATCAAAGTGATGCAAAGGATTAACAAATTTTAATCCTTTGATTTTACATTAGAAATATGCTCCTGTTTGTTTGGGTGTACGAAAAGAAAATAAAAGGAAAGGAAAGAAACATATTAATGCATGCCTTCGAGACAGGGAATAAAGAGCTCTTTATATGATGCCAGATTTTGATGTACGAGTCACACCATGTGCCCTTTGCATAAAGATATCGGCTAGCCAACGTCTTTACAATCTTTGTGAAAGATTACCAACTTTTCTCAGGTTGAGGCATATATTTATGCGTGAGTGTAAATATAAACATATATATATATATATATATATAACTTGTATAGAAATGATCATTGGCAATTTTCTCTACGGAAAAATCATTAAATTGATTTCCCTAGCTTTCGATGCGACTCCTGTCTTTCATTCTCTGGTTTATATGTTCATTTGTTTGCCTTGGCTCGGAAGATATCTTTGAAAAGATAAGGATTAAGGGAAAAGCGAAAAATTGAAAAAGCAGCACTTGGACCGCATATAGACCAAGGAAATGCACTGTACATGGAAAAGACTGGCAAATCTAATTCAATTAGGATCTTGGCATGCTAGTAGAAACAAAAGAAAGTGTACTCTTTTGGAGCAAGAATAATTCTTGACTGTCAAATGATGGGGAACTTGAAGATTGTTGTTCATGATCTTATGCTCCAAAATCTTCTTTCAAATTCACTTAACATGAAGTTGTTGGACTATGAAGACCAATATATCAGTTATTGGATAACTATTCAAACGATTGAATATCGTAACAAGCAATTGTATTAATTTTTCTGTTTCTTGCAGACATTAAATAATTTAATTCTGCCATTGTATTTGGTTTAATCCATACTTGTTAATGTGTGCTCAAATTAAAAATTTTATGTGTTTGTTTGGCTAATAATTCAAATATGGTTTCTAAAAAGGAAAAAAAAAAAAAAAAAAAACCAACTTAAAGGGGAAAAAACAATGCAAGCTTTAAGTTTAGTCGAAAATGTCATTCCATCCATTGCACGTCCTAGTTAAGCTTCTTAATGCAATCACAGTATGATGAAAATGAATTTCTCTAATGTGGGCAGTGACAGATTCAGAAAATTCTTTTAGTGAGATGCACATATAAGGAGAAAATTTTTAAAATTAATAATTTTATAAGATAAAAAGTTTAATATAAGTATAATTTGAGTGTTATAGGACACATTTGAAGGGGGAAAAAAAAAAACTTTTGAGTGGGGGCACATTTGAGGAAAAAAACTTTTGGGTGGGAACAACTTACAAAATTTTAAGAAAAAATAGCGGTATAATTTAAATTTCAAAAAAATTGAGGGGCGCACGTGCTCTCGTGACCTTAATGTAAATCCGTTCCTGAATGTGGGACTATCTCTATCATTTCAAAAATAATTTCTTGTCTCTATTTATGAAAAAAAAAAAAAAAAGAAAAAGAAAAAAACCACTTGCTTAGCTTCTTGGGTGCATATATATCTAGATGTGATTAGTTGCCTAAAAGAATACAAAAAATAAGAGGCATCTCTTAGCTTAAAAACTTGAACACCATCATTTCTTGTCTACCAATCCTGTCCAATGCTACACAGCGAGAGATCTCTCTTCAGGTGTTTTTTTTTTTTTTTTTTTTTTTTTTTTTCACATAATCCTCCGAAAAAAAAAAAAAAAAAAAAAGACATACTCACTCACACACGACAAAGCAAAAAACTTATTCACATGCAAGTGGGATGGAAATATTGGTGATGAGGGGCTAGATGTGGTATGCGGCTAAGTTGTTGATGGGATGGAAAGGTTAACAGAGGCACCTGATACTGATCACCCAGTACCCCCGCCTACAAATCATCGTCTCTCTTTTTCACTTTTTGTGGCAAATTGCCCAAAAATAAAAAGATAAAATTTCACCTACAAGCGTCTTCAAAGAAATGCATTTTTTTATTCCATAATTACGAAGTAAAATGGGTTCATTCTTTTAGAAAAATTAAGTCACGTCATTTTTATTACTTTATAGGCATCTAAGGTTAATAGATATTGGGTGGTACTGGGCTTCTCAATTCAAAAAACTAACTCAAAATGTGAGGGTTTCCCTCACACTTATAAACAGTTAATTTGTTTCTTCCATAGCCGACGTGGGATTATCTCAACAATCTCCCTCATCACACATTAGACTATCAAGTCGGATTACCATCGACATATTTCTCCTGGATTGGCCTGAGATTTGTGGCTAACTTGGTTTTGATACCAATGATGGGTGGTATTGGGTCTTCTCAACCCCAAAAAACTAGCTCAAGAGGTAAGGTATTCCCTAATACTTGTAAATTGTCCACTTGCTCCTTTTACAATTAATATGAGATGACCTCAACAATATTATCGTGGTGGTCTACGATCAAATGTGCATGTTCTGGGAAACTCTTGGGGGTTTTAAATATAAAGACTTGTTTCTTGTTAGATTAGTACTAAATGAAGACTGTCTGAGATTATGTCCTCATGTATCCTTACGATTATCACATTTGGTGGGGAAAGAGAGGAAAAATAGAATATTTGGTTTTGTTAGGAAAGAAAATGACAATATTGTCCATGATATTGTTGCATATATAGATATATATAACATGTATAGGTTCCCAAGTTGATATATATATCCCAGCTTTGGTAGGTCAGACATTAAATTTAGAAAAGCCCCCAGGAATCTTTTTGCATGAGAACAGAAGATCATGCGTTATCTCTTTTTTAAGAAATCTTTTTTGAACCCGATTCCGTTCAAACGCTTTGAAAGAATCTCAAGTGATGAACAAAAGTACATTTCTGCTCCTTCAGTGCATATATATTGTGATAAATTCGTCCCTGATCTCCTAAAGGAAAATATTACAATTAAAAATAATATAAAAGAGGAAATTAACTTTGAATAACTTATTAAACTCGCGCTTAATTAATGGGGGAAAAAGATAGTTAATGAAAAACACACATGGTACGTAATTATTAGTAAGTGAGAGATCGCTATGACTCGAGCTTCTGCATGTAGCTTTCTAATGAATAATTAATTTTAATCAAGCTTCTCTTTCCTTAGTTTGCTTCCTTTTTTTTTTTTTTTTTTTTTTTTTTGTTTCTTAATCTTCAGGCTTGGATTGGTTTATGTATCTTTTTTTTTTTTTAATTTTCATTAATTTGAGTTAGAAACTCTTGCGACTATTAAAAAGCAATAAAAAAATCAAAAAAGAAAATGAAAATGAAAATATGAGGGAGCCTTACAATATTAGGGCTAATAGTCACAGTAGATGAAGATTTTTTGAAATGGGGATTAGAAACAGGAATATGAGCTTGGAGGGAACACATATAAATGAATATGATATGTACTTGACCTTTTGTTGAAGGAAAAACATACAAGCCCATGTGTTAGATTCTTCTTTTTGTTAGCAAGGAAGTTGTCCGCTTGTACTACAGATGGGGTGTCCAGCTTTGTAAACGGGGGGTATAAGAATAGTATTCAATTTCTCCTTCATCTGCAGCTTTTTTTTTTTTCTAAGTTGCTATTTTTAGATTCACATCTTCAATATATATATATATATTGATCAATACATATTTATACGTATACATAAATATATACAAATAAATACTTCTATCCATGCATACAGAGATGCCTCTTTATTGACACAAATCAGATTCAGTACTATTAATGATAACTGAAAAATCAAATCGATCATTAAAAAAAAATTTATATATTTTTCTTAATAATTTGGGACATATACTAAAAAATATATATATATATATCTATATTATGCGTGTGTGTGTCATTTTCAAAAGATAAAAAAGGTACAAGTACTTTAATACAACTTGCAAGTATACTTGAAAGATATACGTAAACAATAGTATTATACTATCATCAGCGTACTTTCATTCCTTAATCCAATTTTCTTCGATGATCTCACAGCATCTTAAAAAGCCCGAAACCCATCTCTTTGTGTCGATATATTATATTTGTAATCGACCAGCTTGTGAATAACAATTACCCTAGTTATTTTGTAAACATAAAACCATTTTCAACTTTATAAAATGGTAAAATCAAGTGAATGATTGTCTAAACTACATCAAGATCCAAGACAATGGAAAGGAAAAAAAAAAAAAAAAAACTTTAAATCACCAAACTATCCAAAAAAAAAAAAAAAAAAAAATCAAAATAAGTACTCTTGAAAATAATTTGTGGGAGAGTAATATTTTAACTTGTCTATATTTTTCTTTTCTTTTCATTTGATTTTGAAGACTTTTCGAGCAGTTTATTTTGTTGTTATCTGTCTCCATTTTACATACGTTTCTTTTCTATTATTTTTATTTAAATTTCTTCATGTCTTAGAATTTGAATAGAGATTTATGTCAGTAGTTCTATAACTTTCTCTAACCGAGAAAAAAAAATTATAAAAAATATTTTAGGGCTAAACACAATTGCCCATCTTATCTGAAAAAAGATTCATCACAATCCCGTCTCCCCTGTCTCCTCACATTCGTAATCTTTTTATCCCCTAACATTGTTTAGCAATTAATAAAGTGAAAACCAATGAATATTGATGAAAGTATGAAAGAATACTAAAATTGGCATCTTTAAAGCGTATTCAAGGCTTAATGTGTAAGAATGAGGGGATTGGATAGAAACTTTCAGGTTCGAAATCTGGGTTATTCATGCTGGATTAAAAAAACTCTTACAAAAAAGAAGTCAAACAAAATTAGTATTGTACACATAACAAACTATACGCGTTTACAGCTCCAAAGAAGAGTACTACTAATTAAACCTTAGACACGTAGTTAATTAGTTAACAAATTTTGTACTATCTAGTTCTTAGTTTAGTTTATATTTTTATGTGTAATAATAGTATTGCCTAACTAGAATTGCCTAAATAACAATTGGCATGCCAATTCACTTCTATCTATGGTTGCCTGCCCGGAACAAAACGGGCAGGACACAACTTGTCTGCCCAAAAGCCACTACACTGTATTACACCACATATTGTGCTATATATATTCAACCCTAAAAGAAGAGCCTCTATTAAATAATATTTATACACACATACATAAATTATATATAAATATCACAACCCCACAACCCTACTTTCCAATCCCACCAACTCCTCTAATTTTCCTTAATGGCTTCCATTCCTGATCATTTCTACTCCTCTGCAGACTACTACACATTCCCTTCTGACCAGCTCTCCGGCCTACCCGTCTCCTCCGCATTGGCGGCCGGTGGCGGCGGTGGTGGTGCCGCAATGTGGGGCCCCCAAGAGGACTTTCTGGTGCCGTTTTGTGGTGAGAATATGGGCTTGGTCGATGCAGCTACTGCCTTGTCGGCGTCATCGCCGGCCGAGTCGTTCATGTCGTCGTCGTCGTCGTCGCTGCCGGAGCAACTCGGATTCTTGGACGGTGTTGTGCCGGCATTCTCTGACTATAGAAGTAGTATGATGGGGCTGCATGGAAATGGAATTGCCGGGGTTCAGAATTTTGGTGGTGGATCGTATGGTGTTAATCCTCAATATGTTAATTTAAATGGATTTGAGTTTGGAGAAGAATGTTGTGCGACGTCGTTTTTGCCGGAATGCATCAAGCCGGTTGGCTTTGTCTCCGGACAGAAAAATTGGGTATGTTTTATGTCAAACGTTTTCTGTGTATACATGTGTGTGTGTCTATTTCAATGTAAATAAAGAGAAGGTACGTAATTGATATAAGAAAAATATCTTGATGGTCATTCTTAAATATTAATGATTACATAGTGTATGAATTGGAACGACACAAGAGTTTGATATTTCTTTATTAATAGATTGTGCAATATTGAGTTTTTAATAATAGCAACAATAAAAGTTACTTATTCTTTAAGTAAATTAGATCAGATCATTTTCGTTTTGTTAATGAGATAAATGAAAAAGGATATAAGAAACATAATAATACTAGTGATATCTTTAAAAGCATATATAATAAATTTTTGTTGGAAAAATTTCCATTTTCCTTCTGCAGAGTAATCAAATGCATGAAATCGAAGAGTCCAATATAATGAAGGTGGGTCGATACTCGGAGGAGGAAAGGAAGGAAAGGATCGTAAGATATTTGAAGAAGAGAAACCAAAGGAACTTCAACAAAACCATTAAGGTATTTATATTATGAAAATTAGATTTTTGATTTTTCTACTTAAACATGCATTATTTAAGCATATATATTACGTGATCTTAATCATAGTTATTTACGTAAGTGTGATTTTGTCGCGTATATGTACAGTACGCTTGTCGAAAAACGCTAGCTGACAGGAGAGTTAGAGTTCGTGGGAGATTTGCAAGGAACAATGAACCGCTTCGTGATGATCATCAGCAAATGGAAGCCGAAAAGATTAACAATAATGATCCTACTCGCAAAGACATACAATTGTGCTCTGACGACGCTGTCCAGGTACTTATTCTGCACGCGTACGCACACACACACACATATATATATAACTTTTTTATTATTCCAAACTATATATATATATATCTTCTAATTAATTTCCGAGAGAGCAATAATATCATGTTGATATGCTTGAACAGATCAAATATGATGACGAGGAGGATTGGCTTCAAGATTTTGCGTTATGTTGCTGGGTGAATGGAGGAGCCAATTGACTAATTTCTTGATATATATAAATATATATGTATTAATTAATGTAATAGATTGACTACTGTACGTAGAATTTCATCAGATTCCTCATTGAATATTGTAGATGAATGTTTGTATTAATTCAATCCTAGTAGCCGTCTTTTGTTCTAGTCAATCTGATGTCAGTTGTTATCTTATCATGTGTGTGTGTGTGTGTGTGTGTGTGTAATCGCAGTATAATATAGCATATTAATATGTAGGAGAATTTGAAACTTGGTTAGCCTGCTTCTAGAAGTCGAATTCTTTAAACATATTGGACGCGGCTTCATTATATTCCACTTGAACTTATATATATTAACCAAAATATAGTAAGGGAATCAAATCACTTTCAGAAACTCAAAGTACCCACCAAACTCCCTTTTCCTAAATGTCAAATTGAATTATTATGGATATCTCAAAAATATTATATTATGCATTCTTTTCTAAGTAAACTAATTAAATTGGGTCATATGGAAACAGATAGGGAAAAAAAAAAAAGAAAAAAAAAAGGGGATTAAAATTACCCCCCACCACCAAAAAGGAGGTAATTAAGTACTCCAAGTACTTGTGTACTTTCTAAATTAATCAATAGTTTTAGTTATTGGCGCACTTTATTTGCTACGTCTTTTAAAAAATCTTAATTACGTTATCTTCAAAACACTTGAAATTATGGGTAAATAAATAAATACATAAAAAAAAGAAAAAGGAAAAAAAATTTGGTGAGTAAAAGAAAGAAAAACTTGAACATTCAAACATTGTTCATAAATTTTCATGGTGTTTAATATGATCTTATCGTTAAATTGCTTACATAACTTCTTTGTCTGTAAAAACTTTGATTAGACGACAAGAGCACATCGAGCTACATTCGATACTAGGGAATATTTTATTCTTATAATGTGACTGAGAGAATAAAGAAAAAGAAAAAATAAACTTGTGATTTAGAAATACTGCCTATCTTTAGGCTATATATATATATATGTGTGTGTGTATAACTCCGATATAGCTTAGACAATAAGAATATATCCATGTCTATATGTATGGTAACGATATTGAGGAAAAGATGAAATTCCCATGCAACTTCAGGAGGCCTCATGACCTAAATTATGTATGTGTTTGAGAAAAAGGATTGCCTATTGCAAACGCTTTGAGGCAAAAGAGAGACCTATCTATACGTAGCCTAGCTATATCAACTTGATGGACATCATGAAAAATATTGCATGTAATTTCTTATTATGTATCATTTTTGTTTATTCGAGGTAAATTCTCTGTCGGTATAATATGATTAATGAAGTGGGAAAAATTGATGTCAAGTTTCTTTCTCTTGATCTCCACTTTACATATATAGAAACGTTAAGCCTAAAGTTAGTTCATGGATTTTGTTATTTTTAGATCCAATCGTGTACTATAATGTTTTTCTTCTCCTTGTTTTAGAAAAAGAGTTCAACATATATGGTTACATTTAAATACATACACATATATACACACACACACACCTATGTATACATGAGTATGTATATAAATGATGAGAGAACAATTAGTATTAGGGAAAACTAGAAATAATTGCGATGGTTGATTACATTACGTAATGACAAATACAGGGAAAAATAAAGGAAAACTGGTATATATCTTTGAACTTTTGCACTTGATCATTAGCAACTATATACCGTTTCGTTTTAATTTGTTATGAAGTAAAGCATATAAATATTCTTTCTTTATCATTTGCAAAAGTTAAGAGAATCTTAGTTGTCCTTGATTGTGATATAGACTAAATTAGTACACCCTTCATGATTCCCACCTATACATGTAAATATTCTCTTTTCTTATAATAATTATGACAACTATAAAATTGACCCCCTCAAACAACCAATTAGTAGTAACAGTTGACTCACTTTGACAATCTTTGCCTTATAGCATCTAGAGGCCTATATTGTTTTAGCATGTCAACAAACCATGAGAAAATAATTACAAAAGGGCCAACTAATTTAGTACTCATGTGCATGATAATGATCACCGTACTAATCAATGTCGCTTGTTAAATTTTCAAATCTTTGCACCAGTCAACATGAACATGACAAATAGAGCAAATGGGAAATCAAGTCTTTTGATCAGCTTGTAGTTTGTGATTGTTCATTTCCATGGTTCAAAAAAGAGTGCGGCGTGAAATTAATATATGTATATATATAGCACCAATGGGTGGTGATGATATGATGATTAAAAAGGTTTTATTTGAAATTTTCACTTCTAACATATCAGAGGTTTATGTAATGTATCATGTAAATTTGTCGCTTTATTGATTGTTGTTAATTAACTTTGTGAACTCCTGAATTATTAGTTCATGAAGATTCAGAAATAAGATCCTTTATCATCTTATTGATGATTTCAGTTATTGTTTACTTTTTATGAGTTGAATCGGGCGTAAAAACACTACTAATTTCATTTGCTATTAATATCTATACACACAGCCAAAAAAAAAAAAAAAATCAAGAGATAAGAAAATGGGTGTCACAAGCAAGCATTCTTACAATCGTAAGAAAGCACCAAGTCAAGTGTCAATACGTGTGTGTACACACACACACACACACACACCCACTCAAAGACATTCTTCCAATGATCTCTCTATGGTGACCCCATTGAGTTATGATGGTTATATGTATATGTACCGAAATCTTTCATGGGGTATGGATCTGATACATCCATAGCGACGTCTCATCATGATAATTAGAGAAATACTTGCATTTTGAACCTTTTGGGAGTGAATCTTTTAGCTTGTCAAAGCTCAAAAGCACCACAACAATATATGAGTATCCAAATTAAAGAGACATATATGTGTGTGTTTGTGTGTATATATATATGTATGTATGTTTGTAGAGTGTCCTTTGAAGGGTAGGGAAGGCTAAAAACTGCATGGAGAGTAGTGGAACCAAGCAGCCAATTATGCAGTTGGCGAAATTGACATATACATACACACACGTACACACATTATATTGCTAAACTAAATTGGTTATTATTTGAGGTTCCTGATGATCTATCACATTGATGTCCCCACATAGCTCAATCACAATAAATAAAATATATATATATATATAATTCAGAAGGATTTGTCGATGATGCCATAATGAATGTGTATAAGTAATTGGCACCATGTACGACCCACAAATTAGGAAAGTAGAGGTCAACAATATTTTAGCAGACATTTGAAGATAGCTACAGGACTACTAGTAACATTATTGATGAAAAATTCAGAATTGTCAACTTTCAATAGCAATAGAACATCAACTTTAAGTCTGATTTTTGAGTAAATAATATGTGAATTGTCATTTTTTTAATGCATAGATGTTTAAAAAATTATCATATTAATTAACTATATATAACAATAGAACTTTGATAATTCACTCTCATATAAGCTCATATCCAAAAGTTAAAATTAAAATTACTTTTCACTTTTGTATGTGGATATTGCTCCAATATTCCAATTATGGGCCCTTGGTCTTATTAAATCTATCCATGTCAATACTAAAAAATGGAAAGACTAGTCATATACTGGGATATTGATAGGATACCACTTCGATGTCGCCCTTATTTTTTCCAACGAAAAAACAAATTGTCTTGCACCACACAACACTAGATACAGAAGATCTATACATATATATATATATATATATATATATGTTAGAGATTGCATCATATGCTATATAAGCGAATATATGTTAGAGATTGCATCATATGCTACATAAGCGAATTAGTAGGCTAAGTAAACTATTGTGTAACTTTTTCTTTCTCAGTGGAAGACTGATATATATATATATATATGTATATATATATATAGCTAGGTCATGTGTTCAAACTTGAGAGTGCAATTTAATTTTCCATGTCTGTGGTGATGATCATGCTATATAGCTACTACTTAGATGTTAGCTTAATTAGTCAACCCCGAAGTTGACTATCTAAGTGAAGTTTCTACGGTTCCTGTCCTTCCTCATTAGTTGACGTCTAGATGGGTTAAAGAAGGTTTGGTCATAACCTCTTGAACAATACATATATTTTTACGGATATATATATATATATATATATATATGAATATTATTCTTCCAGTGGTTAATTTTCTCTTTCGTTTTTCCAATCTATATCTAGGGTTTAGGACTACAAATTTTCTTTATTCCTTGATATTCCTCATAAAGTATCTTGGAAAACAAAGCAAATTAAAAAAACACTGAGGACTTATTTCTATATCTTATTTCTTAATTTGTAATAAGGTTTATATGTATGTGTGTGTGTGTATATATATATATGTATGTTCGAAAGCGATGAAAATCGTTGCTTTATTTGAGAAGATAACTTGACAGATTTGGATATTATTTAACCAACTTAAAGCTCTGTAGTATTGAGGATTTTATATTTATGAGAAAATCTTAAGATTTTTCTCTTGCTTCCCGGTTGTTTTTCGAAAGATCTTCCCCACGCTAAAGTGATCAATCAAAAGTTCACTTCTTTTTTGAAGATATTTGAATTTGGAAATATATTTCTTGATTTTCTCAATTAATTTGGTTACATATCGTAACAAAATAAATAAATAAATAAATAAAAGAAATAAAGAAAAAAGAAAAAGGAGATTATTGAAATCCAAACTCAATAATGTAATTAAGGCCGGGCCGTAGTATGAGAAACCCATCTATTCTTCAAGGCCCAATCTGAAGCCCAATGAAGACATTAGGCCCAACAAATCTGAGTGGAATAGATAAGAGCTCTTGGTATTCAACATGAAACTTTTGGAGAAAATTGTCAAAACGGTTCCTCAAATAAGTATGTATATTTGCTTGGATTTTTTTTTTTTTTTGAACTTAAGGTGAGGATTGAACTTTACAACTTACGATTGAGTCATGTATGAAATTACTGCTAGACTACCACTGTTTGTTTGGATTTTTTTTTATTTTTTTTAAATTTTGTTACCTTTCATACTTTTCTAAGTAGAGTTAAAAATGAAGTTATTATAGTTGAGGAAATAATCCAAGATTTGTTTATAAGGAACAATCCAGCAAATCATCCTAAAAGAGCTCTAAATATGGCGTTGTGCCTCCTCGGCCTCCGGCCCATGGTCCAGGCAGGCTCGCATCGTGTCATGTTAATATATATATATATATATATATATAATTATTTTGCACATAAAACATACTAACAACCCGCTTGCCTCTCTAGTCCTGCGTCGATCGGGGCAGACCAAGCCAGGCAACGTATTTTTAACCTCTAGGAAACTTTTATATTCAGAAATTTAGGGACTATATCCTTTAATTCCTTTTTTTTTTTTTTTTTTGTTTGGTATGTTAGTTTGAGTTGAAATATTTTAGTTATAATAGTAATTTTTGTTGACTTTTTAGATAAGACAAAAAACTTTTTCAAAAGAGACAAAAAATTTTTTAAGAAAAAGACAAAAATTTTAATTTGAGTTAGGTAGTTTGAATTACCTTCCCAAACGGAGCCTTAACTTTATGCCATTCATACAAGTATAGTAACCTATTAATATATGATCTTTTATGCCATTCATACGAGTATAGTAACCTATTAATACATGATCTTGAAAGGGGCGGGCGCGGGGGGGTAAGAATAGAAGAAGGGGTGTGAATTCAAGAGTACTTGAGAAAGAATATAAATCCTTAAATCGCTACGCCCCTTGTCGGGGCTTTCCTCTAGTTCTTCAACTTGTATAAACGTACCATGTTTATTTTGAGTTTAATTTAAGTAATAATATTATCCACTTTGGATTTTGTTGATTATGTAACATAAAGTTGATTATGTAACATAAAATGTACAACAAACTCATATCATGTTATGGTTGAATGTTTCATTTTGACTAATATAATGACAAAAATGTCCTCAAATGTTATTAAATTAATGGATTTTTTTTTTTGGCCAAAAGAGCACCAAAACAATGTTGGCCGGCGTTCACGCAGGGCCGGCGGCACATTACTACTAGTGAGGGCTCAAAGCCTCCCTCCTCTTTTTTTTTTTCTTTAAACTTACCCATATTCTTGCTATTTTAACAAATAGCTAGCCTCCACAAAATTTTTTTTTTGTGGGGGGGGGGGGGGGGGGGGGTGACACTTTATCAACACCCCCACAAGAATTGGGAAATTTCAATTTTCCCACTACTCAACTCTACATAAACTTGCAAATAAAAATAATGCAGCCCGTCTAAAAATTAAAAAATATAATTTGTCTTAACCAAAATTTTCGAAAATTTTTCTTTTTCTTTTTCTTTTTTTTTTTTTTATCATGCATGTAAATCTTGAGCATAAAGACATAAACAGTGAAATTTTCCTTGAAGAGAAGGTTTTTTTTTTCCCTTTTGTTTATTTATTTATTTATTTGTTTATTTATTTATTATTATTTTTATTATTATTATTATTTTGCGGTAGAATTGCAAGAGAAGTAGCTGAAGTTTCATACATTTGTGACCAAAAAAAGGGGGGGGGGGGGGGGGGGGGAGATAGGGGATTCCACACATCCAGAGCATGCCCACTTAACTGCTTGAGAAAGCGTCAATTTCATGTTCCATCTAAGGCCCTATGACATACAACCACAAATTAGTTTGCACTTAAACTATATGAATTGTTTGCAAATGAAACGAATTTTGTTTAATTTTGATATATATTAAATACTTATATATGTGTATATATCTCGTCACGATCTTTTCTCTTTATTTTTCTTAGTCTGTGTGGGGTTCAAACTTTAAGCAAGCCTGTGAACCAAAGATCTTTACATTTTCCACTTTTTAGAACTGACTAGCCAGCTAGTTGGAATAAAGATATACACCAACTATATTCATCCCCCATTTGTTTGAAAAATATTTGGGATCATCACATGTTAATAGAATATGCTTCTATTCAATGACAAAGTCAGAAATTATTTTTTAAAAGAACATGAATTAAATCAAAAATTTTTGAACTAGCTAAAACTACAATACTATAATCTTTCATGCATTTGAATCTTTTTCTTTCCCTTAATTGAACTCAATTTATAATAGAGTTTAGTTAAATTTTAAGTTTAAAGTTCAAAATATTGTGAAATTATATCTATATGTGATTTTGATTTATTTAAGATATTGAATTTCAAATTTGAATACTTAAAATTAAAATTTATGATGAAATTGCAGATTTTTTTTTTTTTGAATTATATAATTATGATAGTTAAAAAATTGTAGGGAAGGGAGAAATTAGTTATGAAACATTTTATCATAGGGAGAAAAACCAAAAGGAGTGATTGAATTTTTTAAAATTTGTGGTTACAGATATAGTCTAACGGTGATATTACATATAATCATACCTTAAGGTGTAGAGTTCGAATCCTCCAATGTCCAAATAAAAAAAAATTCAAAATTTAAGAGTGTGCCCGTCATCGTCGGCCTTATCTTGTGGGTCCTATATATATAATTACGAGATTCAATACAATTTATTAATATGTGATGCTGGACACGGTAAGGTGATATCTCATTTCAGTGTAGTTGTATACACTTTCAATTCATATAATAATATAATAAGCATAGTCATATGTCCCAAAAATTTAAACACTTTATATGTGTGTGTGTGTGTGTAGAGGATGTGTAGTTGCAATGTTCCTATCACACGCGCTTTTTATATAGAAACTTTTAAGGAAGTGGGACATATGAGGTGTTTGGTTTAACTACCATACATTTACATATTATGTGGTTGCGACGATGACAAAGATATACATGAAGCGTCCTTATATGTGCAGACATTTCTGATCGGTATGATGTTTGTATCAGGTGATTAAGAAACCTAGATACGGATTTTCTGCAATGTGAATTGTATATAAATATACATATATATATATATATGTATATATAGAACACTCTGCCTTACTTTCATAAAGCATGTGTGCACATGCATGCATGTTTTCTTTTATTAAACATTTGATGTGCATGCGATTTTGGCCTTTTTATATATTGCTAATGCCCGTGTACATATTTATTTATACATCTCCTATATATATGTAAAGGTGTGGTAGCTGTCACGGTGGTCACAGTACCATGCAATGTTTTTCCCGATTAAAACCCATAATTAGTGATTTTAGCTATAAAGAGATTAGTTTTCTTTGCTAATTAACCCCAAGCTAGGGGTTTTTTCTTTCTTTTTAAAACCAATCTAGTCTTATAGTAATTTCCTCGGTGTCTTGGACTTAGTAAAAGATGATTATTTATGTAAGGCGGCGAATTACGATACCTAAACAATAATAATAAATAATTTTTAAAAAAAAACCTATACTCTTTGATCAAGGAATTCAAGTAGTGAAAATAATCAGTTGTCAATTATGACGTTTAACAATGGTTGCAATGACATCGCTCAACTATGGAATTTTGTTTCTGCCATTTGAAGTTATAAATTAGAGTTTCATGCAGATTCAGTTTGTTGCTCGTAATAAGAGATCATACACTCTTTTTTCCTCGAGTAGATCCCATTGGCTTTTTTCTTAACACGTCTGTCACTTATTTCAAATGAAAGAGTAGATCTTTTTTCTAGAAAACTTCAATCAACATATGTTTTATTGTCAGTTCTATGTCTAGTAATTAATTTGTAAGTCTCCACGGCCTCTTTTTTTTTTTTTTTTTTTTTTAATGTTTCTCCTTTTTATTAATTATTTATAATTTTTTTATTCAATAATTAGCTGGGGACAAGTTGTGGTACGAGAGCTTCAATAGATGCATAATTAAAATTAAAAAAGAGAGAGAGAGAGAGAGTTCTCAGTGACATAATAACTTACTAATTTAAATAGACACAAAAGGGTACTGATTGGAAAGGAAAAGCATTCAAAACTTGTACTATGATATATTATATATATAAATCATAAATGACCATAAGTACTCATAATTACATGATTGGAAATTTACAATATGGTTAATAATCATACTCCCCATGATCATGATCTCTTCAAATAGAGATGCATGCGTCCCACAAATTTATATATGTAACAAAATTTAAATAAAAAAAAAAAGGGGGTGAACGAGGCAGACAACAAAAAGCAAGCCCATGATGATCCGCAATATATAGTAACAAAGAAAATAAATAAAAAGTGAGAAACATATAAATGGCATATATAGATATAGTTATATATATAATGGTATATATGATGAACTAATATGACCATATATTGGGCTGATGATGATGATCTACGACCATGTCCACGGTAAAAAAGGACTTGGTATTATGCTTGGTTGAAGAGGAGCCATTATTATTATTATTATTATTATTTTCAGAGATTAATAAGTTGGTGGTATAAATTGGATTATTATCATCATGATGATTGGGTGTGGAGGGGAGTTGGTGCATTTTCATGTGGACTACTTCGGCCTGTGCTATTGCCAATTGGCTTTGAAGGACATCGATTTGTTGCTGTAAAGAGGATATGGCTCCAACACACCCATACACTGGATCTCTTACTCTTGCATTTGCTTCATACACCATTGAGCTCACTGCATCACTTCTCTGGTGCTCTGGTAGTTCCTGCATATACACATATATATAATATATACACACCCATATAATTAGTATAAGTTTTACACTTTAATTGATAAATCCTAATTAATGAATATAATATTGGTCGGACCAAAAAAAAAAAGTCCCATTAGGGCTAGTTTCAGCCTTCAGGTAGGAGACAAGGGGTTGGAAGCTCTTAGATTAGAAATCTGAAAATGTTTTCATTTCTTTTTAGTAAATGGGAGTTAGTTCCAATTAAGAAGGGAGGAACTTAGGTATGAGCTCTTAAATTCGAAATCTGAAAGTGGTTTTATTTCTTTTTAATGAGTGAAAGTCATAGATTTCATGATACCGTTAAAAAACAAAGAACTTTTTATCTGCATGATTATAGACAAATTGTAGTGATATATTTATACGTGACTCTATCATAAGATATAAAATCTAAATCCTCAAACTCTAAGGTAAATAATAGAAATAAAATACTTTCTTACCGATCCCTAGTAGAAATTAAACTTTTGTTACATGATAAAATGATGAGACAGCTATTGTTATGTTATAACACTTGATATTTTATAGACAAGTGATACTCTCATCTCTAGCAATAATGAACAACAATGCATAGTGGTGCGAACAATCTAGACTTGAATAGCTTTCTAGCCTATAGAATTCATGAATAAAGAGTAAAAACAATCATATCACTCCCAAGTGTGAACTCCAACGAGGTTTTTTTTTTTCGTGCAACAAAATCATGGTGCGTGTGGAATATAAATCTTTCTTTGGTCAAAAAAGTACTTTAGGCTCTGAAAATTCTCAATTTTCTAAATTTAACTGAAAAAGGTAAAGCACCTAAAATAAAAACAAAATAAAAAGAATCTATATGACATATTATAGCTAGCCCTATTTCTCTGTTTGGCGTGCAAGGAGTATTGAGATCGATGTGACAATATTTAGAGAGAGAGAGAGAGAGAGAGAGAGAGAGAGAGAGAGAGAGAGAGAGAGAGAGAGAGAGAGAGAGAGAGAGAGAGAGAGAGAGAGAGAGAGAGAGAGAGAGAGAGAGAAGAAAAGATGGGGGTAGCTAGAAATTTATAGCTTTGATTAAAAAGCAATAATAACATGATTAATAATTCCTTAAGGTCATTGGCCGCATGTGTTGATCTTTATAAGGGGATCACATTTGTTGATTGGATTTGAGAATAATTAGATTATTCAACATATTTATTTCACATTTGATATATTTCAAATCCTAATTAAACCACCCAATTTAATGATAACGATATATAAAATATCGTAATTATTAAGCAACAATTAGTTAAATATATGTTTACAAATCATCTTGACGTCATGATTGCATAAATTATTTCACAATCTTTCAAATATAATTAATTGAAGCCCACAAGAAATTAAAAGAATTTAAACAACTTTACTTTCTTACTCGTATCAACCTCTCTTTTGGACCTACAAGCTATCATGCACTTGTCCTTTTCAATGTAACCCACGATCATAAAGCAAAACGCGAAAATAAATAAACAAATAAATGAACGTTTATAATATTTATGGTAGTACATGTATACACATACATATATATATACGAGGACTATATTAATATTTCTTAGCATAAGTAATGAAAGATTTTTTTTTTTTTTTTTCAAAACAAAAACACAAATAAGCTTAAGTCCCAGAAAAGAAAAAAAGAAGAAAAGCAAGAAAGCAGTTTAATATTGGTCATTATTAAAGTATGGTAAACTAAAGTCTTTAGAAACCACTAAATACTTAATTTTCTTTCGTTATCATCATCAACATTTATTTATATAGCTTCAAAGAGTAAAAAGCTAATATATAAGTGATTATAAGAATAATTCAACGGTAATTTTATATCTTATTTTCTGTAAAATATAGAGTTCAAAATCCCTAATAAAAAAAGCTATATGTGTGCATATTATAGGAATCGTTGGCAAAAGAGTACAATAATATACCTATTTTTCTGAAAAAGAAGAAAGAGAGAGAATTCTAATAACTTTTGTGGCGGTCTTCAACGGTAATCAACCACTATAACGGAAGTAATTAAAGTGGTAAAGATAAAAGAAGAAGCTACCAATCATACTTTTTACCTTTCCTTGACCAGTCTCTTCTTCTTAATAAAACTGGTAACGCGGTATGAATATATGTAAAAGGGCATAATTGCAAAACAACCTGAAAAGTTTCTTCTAACTTAGAATAAATAAATTTTAAAAAAAAATACATATGTTCCAACCAATGAAACATAGGATTCTATCGAAAAAATAGAATTCCTAGCTTGCTTTAGACGGTTCAATTAGTAAATTCCGTACGTGTAATGAAAAATCTTAGTCAAAAGGCTGCAAAAATGTTTTTGTATGGCCATAGACGAGTATTGTTTTGGGTCCTTTTTTTTTTTTTTTTTTTTGATCTTTGAGAAAGTAATTAAAGACAATAATAAAAAGAGGAAAAAGAAAGAAAGAACACACAATATTATATTGGTAATTATAACTTTTTAATTCAAAGGAAGGCCAAGAAAAAGGAAGATGCAGGATATTTATATTCTTAGCCTTAGGGAACAATGCAATTATTTGGTCTAAATGTTTGAACACCTTTATAATCATCTGTAAGATATTTGCTAGAGTACATTTTTTTTTTGTCCTGTTACTCAAACTTAGATATATTAAAACTCCATTAAAATTAACGAATTGTCCAATGAACAAGTGTATTTCTTTTAGATAATTGCCACTTGGGTTCTGTTAATTAAATTTGAGTATACATATATCCTCATCAAAAAAAAAAAAAAAAGTAGCCACATAATTTGACAAAAGAATAACCAAAATCCATTAATTTACCTCAAATCTTTTACTTTTAATAATAGCAGTCGATGTTGAAAACGCCATAAAGAATATAAAACGTCTAGGGCAACATTGACATTACCCTAAGTACGTATGCATAATGTTTTGTATCCTTAATTATGAGAGAGAGAGAGAGAGAGTTCTATTGAAATCGAACCTGCAACATCTTGTTGACATTGCTAGCACCAAAGACCTTATGCACACTGGCAAACTTCTGGGGTTCATCAGCTGGAAAATAGGGCGCAAACACGCAATCCTGCGCGCATCGGCGCCTCAGAAGCTTGCACGCTGCGCACGGCGATATCGCCCCTTGTTTTCTACCACCAGGACTATCCTTCATTCTCCAACTATATGTCCAATATTTAGTTATAAAAAAAAGAACACTTATTAAACACGGACATATTCATACATGTACAAGCTTAACAAAAATGAGGGAAAAATAAATATACGTGATAAAACAATAGAAAAATATAGTATAATTATAGAAAAGGGAAATCATTATAATTGATATTAATCAAGTTGAGAGAGATGGGTTAATATTAATTACTTCGGCTTGATTAGAAAATAAGCTGCAGATGAGAGAGGTGGCTAGGTTGCTAGGTGGTGGTGGTGGTGGTGGTGGTGGAGGTGGTGTGAAGAATGGACAATTGACAAACAAAAAGATATTAAAAAAAAAAAAAAAAAGGAAAAAAACAAGAAAAGAAGTTGGAAAAGAAAGGAAGTTGAAAAAGAAGAGGAAGGGGGGGGGGCTTGAGAGGAAGTGTTGTGAACGTTTTATAGAGAAGCAAGTGGGAGCATATCTTGCCATGGGTCCCACCAAAGAAGAGCACCTAGATTTTGCTCGACAAATGAGTCGTTTTTTTATAAGATCTTTTGGCCCCACTTCCATATTTTACATTGTCTCATCACTTTTTTTTCACTTTTTTTTATTTTTTTTGGTCGAAACACTTTTTTTTTTTTTTTTTTTACTTTCTTTATTTAAGCACCGTATCACCATGCATATTTCCTTTTGTTATTAATCACTAGGATCTTTATACGATATTTATGTTTTTTAATCATTACATTTGATCATAATCACATTAAAAAATATATATTACAGAATAAATAGTTTCTAACACACAGAAAAACAAAATTCTATCCATATATTATGAATTTTCGCATCCTAAAAACTAAGTAAATTTGTCACATACTAATTTGTGGTTCTTTATACATCACATTCTCCATTTAATTAGTAATAACTAGGATTCCACAAGCTTCTTCTTCAATGATCAACGATATTTATGTTAATAAATTATGCTTAAATTCCTTCCCTGCCTGCAAATTCAATTACTGGAACATGCCGGATCGTTATCATGCTGACTAATGAATGGCCGGGGTAGAATACCGGAGCGCAATAATAATAAAAATAAAATATGGTGAAGGGCATACTATATTTAAAATTTTCAATCAAGAAATTAATTAAGAAGTAAGGTCTAGAAATTAATTCAGAAAGAAGAAACAAACTAACAAGAAAAGCATGGTTGACTAAGCGTTCTGTACAGTTTAGGTTCATTGATCAATTTGTTAGTCAAGGTAATAAACATATATGGAATAAAATCCATACATCATTCAATAAATAATTTACTATTGTATACATGTATACATATCAGTTTTTGGACCATTGAATTCCTAATCTATATATACGTACAAAAAATAAAAATAAAAAAAATAAAAATAAAAAGGAAAAGGAAAAGGAAAAGGAAAAGACTAAGGAAAGACCGAGGTAGCTTGCTAACTAGCCACCTGGCGCTAGATCTCCATATATATAGATATGCTTTCTACCTATTTCATTTCATTAATTTCCTAATAAAATATCTCTACATGGACCTGTTCTTCTCCTTTTTCTTCACCTAATATTTAGCTAATTAAAAGAAATATAGCTTTGTTTTGAGTATACCTTCGATCAGTTTAATGATCAGAGTTTGATTTTACTTAACAATTATTTAGAGTTAGAGGCCAATTGGGTTTTAAACTAAAGGATTTTTAATGAGGTGGATTTGGAGTTACTAGAAAGATACTAGTTTAGGCTTTTGCCTTTGGGATCAACTCCAAATCTAGTTTTATTTTTGCTTTTTGTTATCTATGCACCTGTAAGTGTGTTTGATTTTCTTTGCACCTACGTGCGTTTTGGTTATTTTAAGTGAATTTCATTTTTTTTAATCATGTTCTTGAATGTTTTTCTTTTATTTCAATTAAAATAAAAAAAGACAATTAAATGAGGATGTTAAAAATATACCGAATTAGTCACCTACTTATGCTCATTACCATCATTTAATATTATTATTATTTTAAAAGAAGTTATAGTTAGAGGCCGGCCGGCGTACTTTGCATGTTAGGGTTCTAAGAGATTGCATGCAACTAATAAAATATACATATAGTAAATATATTCAATAACACATATCATCTTCTTATAAAAAGCATATCTATAGATATATATATATATAAGCGTGTGTTCGTTTATACATGTAAATCAATTCTAAAGTCAAGAAATTAAAGAGAGCGATGCGTTCCGTGCAGCAGACAAAAAATCATCAGCTTATTCAATGTTATCTCTAACGTTTAAAAATATGAACCAAGATACGACATAATCAAAAAGTAAAGTACTACACAATAGACAATTTGGACAGACATATATACACGTAAGGAAGAGAGAGAGAGAGAGAGAGAGAGAGAGAGAGAGAGAGAGAGAGAGAGAGAGAGAGAGAGAGAGAGAGTAACATCTTAGGGTTAAAATCATAATTATATGATGGGAATCTTTATATACATATATATATATATGTATATGTTTATGTATGCGTGTGTGTATGTGCATGTGTTTACATGTTTAATAATGTATCTTTTTTCCTTTTTCTTTTTCCTTTCACAACAAGCGATAATAATAAGATAAGATATGGAAGTATTAATTAATAATCTGCTTTAACTTGATTCTTAAGCTATATTATAACGCTACGTTGATTCTATTGATTTTCTACCATTATTTTAATATGCTCTTCATATTTCTTAGTGACCCATTATTGTAAGATCTTGCCAGCAGCTTTACATACATATATTAGACAGAGATTTTTATAGTGGTGAAATTGAAAGCTATTTGAACTTATGTACAGGACACTAAATTCCAAGTGAAAAGATATGAGTGACAGGATGGGAATCAGGTTTACAAATGCAACACACGAAGTAACACTCTGATTTGTGGAAATTTTTTTAGAAAAGATTATATTAATTATGGCCTTGGTGATCTCATCAATATATATATATATATATATATATATGGACTACAATAATTATGTCTTTTGAAGCTGGCAAGTAACATCAAAGTCTATTTAACTTGTTCCACCACCACCGTGTGCTACTATATATATTAAAAGCGATTTTAGGCGATTAATTTTTTTTATTCAGAAATGACAAGAGAGCAACTAGTATCCTGAGATATCAAAACATCCTAATTAATTAAGTTCGCTTTTAATAGCACTCCGTCCTCTACCAAAGATCTCATCTCAATATAATAAATAAAAGGATTACAAAATGTCAAGAAAGAAAGCAAACGAAACGCAACCAAGAAGGACATAAATATTATTATAGCCACCAGAAAACAAGACATGAAGTGCAAAAACCCACATGATCAAGTAGAGATTGATGTAACAAGTAGCAATGAAAGGCCAAAAACCAGTCTCTAAAACATACCTTTCATTAAAAATCTTGCCGAGTAAAATTCAGTGAAAAAACTCAAACAAGGAAAAAAGAGTGTATATACTTGACTTGTGATATGAGACATATATCAAAGCCGAGTCATAAAACAATGTAAATAAATAAATTAAAAAAAAAAAAAAAAAAAGACCATGCCCTTCAATATCCCTACTTCGGAAACTGATTGTACAAAGGGGAGAAATATCCTTATTAATACCAAAGACGGGATGAAATCCGAAGTCTTAGACCACCATAGAAGACTTCAAGATCTACACCTCTAGAAAAAAGCTGATTCAGCAACTGAATTACCTTTCCTAAATATATGAGAGACGACAACATTGTTAGTTTTTGCCCAATAAACAGCTCTACACCACCAGCTATTCGTTACTCATGTGTTAATTATAGTAGTCATGAGCAAAAGCTCATAACTAATAATATTCTGATTCAAATGTATGGCCTAGACTTGTATGATAGTATTAATTAATATATTGATTATCATATTGCTAACTATATACATTTTTTAATTGGGGGGATAAAGGAGCTTATGTGCAAATCTAAGAACGAGCCCACCATGGATAAGCTTGTTTATTGTTTGCATTCACCTAAGATTGAGAGCAATAATTATAATTACTTAAGATCACTACTTGTGTTTCAAAATTTGTTTTGCCAACTTAGCTTGCACGTGTAGATGGAGATGTATATTGAGAATATACATGTTTTATATATGTATATGTGTGTGTGTGTGTGCATATATATTGACAAGCATGACAACACAAGATCAAGAGGATCTAAGGTGCAAAACTGACATGTGGCAACTTTCATTGGATTTTTAACAATCACTTTGGTAAATAAAAACAATTTTCTGTACTAGCTAGTCATATCCTGCATTATCTTATAATACAAACAATCTCTCTCTCTCTCTCTCTCAAAATCTAAATATTCTTACATATTGAGTGTTCTATCGATAAAAGCGTTACATTATACGTACAGTGGGAACAAACAATCTCTCTCTCTCTCTCTCTCTCCTCCCCCCCCCCCCCCCCGGCTCCCCAAAAAAAAAAGGAATATATTATTACATATTGAGTTATATCATTATAAACGTTACATTTTAATTAATTAATAATTAATCTAAGCTCATATAGCTAATACGTACGGTGGGTACAAAACAATCTCTCTCTCTCCAAAATCTAAAATATTATCACATATAGAGTGTTTATCAATATAAACGTGACATTATAATTAATTAATAATTAATCTAAGCTCATATAACTAATTCGTACGGTAGGTACAAACTAGTACGAAAAAATAAATCTTGGGCAGCAAATAGGAAATGCTATCTACTCTCTTTTGATTTTTATTAATTAAGCAACTTCTAAGAAATTATAAACCTTTTGACATATACACATAAATAAATATATGTGTGTGTGTGTGTGTGTGTGTGTTTGTAATAATCTAGTTTAGGCTCCATCCAAGTTTCATAATTTCTTGATCAGCTTTAACCACTTAAGTATCTCCGATGGTATATACTCTCTGGAGGATGATCATAAATTTTTTAGTACTATATAGAATTGACTTTGGAAAATTTCTATTTTGTCGGTGGGATTTTTTTTTTTTCCCTCTATAATTATTTTATATATATAAGGTCACCAAGTTTCTTAAGGATTACGTAGCTAGCCGTTTGTGGGTGTTAGGCCAATAATGATGGTTTAATTAACAAAAAACTACACAGAAGTTCAACTCAAAGCCAATATATTTATATCAATGATTCATGACAGATTGGAAGTATTTTGGTTCATGATTTTTTGGGATCCAGGTGAAAGATACCTACTAAAAAACAATTTTCCAGGTGGTATCTTTTTCTATTTTTTATATTTTATTTACTATTATTTTTATAAATATTGGTAATTTGTTGGTGTGACTATTTCTGATCTTTTTTAAACATGTTTCGCCGAAAAAAAATCTTGGATTATTGGAAGAGCACATTGGGATACAGCGAGAAAATCAATGACAAAAAAATAAATAAATTACTTGCTTAGCTCGGCCTAGTTACGTACAACTTAACGTAACGTTGACGTGGAATATTTATCTCGAACGCAAACTTAATTAAGCCCGGATTTTGAGTTAATTAGGGACATAACATACTTTCACCCGAATAATAATTCGTGACAAGCTTTGTAGTAGTCATGAATCTTCTTCTTCTTCATCACTCAAAGAAGTTGAATGGCTACAAATGTGGATTGTGGAGCTTGCATTATCTTCGCAAATTTCATGAGCAAAGTATAAAAGTCCATTTGGTGAATGAGTTGAGTTTGAGTTCAAATGAAATTTTTAAGTTTGAGTTAGTTGACTTTTTAAAAAAATAGTTATAAACTTTGTTAACTTTTCAGAAAAAGATAAAAATTGAGATGAAAAAGTACAGTTTAATTGGAGGAGTTATACTTTGTTACCAAACAAAACATAAGTGTAGTATTAAATATGATCTTTTTGAACTAGGATGTACATGTCAATTTCTTAGCTAAATCAAGCTGAATATTCTATTATATCTTCTTTAGCTAGCTTTTGGACATAAATTCTACCCAAAAGCAGAGTCACGCCTGACCGAACGGGGACTTACACTTATGGTACTTGTGAATTTTACTTTTTTAACAATTTTACTTTTAATAACTCTACTTTTTTTTTTTTTCATTTTGTCCCCACTAAAAATGAATTTTCCCTATATAAATACCCTAAATATGTTATCTTTTTGTGTACATCCCTATTGAAATAATATGTTGATTTGGTCACTGCTTTTACCCATTTAACATGATATTAGAGTTAGATTTTATAGACAAATATAGATTTGTACCTCGACCCATTTGCATAACACGTTAGGTGTGAGGGAGGGTATACGATTTTGAATTTGTCACGTATCGTTAAATTATGAGATTGTTGTGGTGTTTATATGTAGATTAATAACCCCCTTCTTTTTTTAATGAGCTTTTTGGAAATGAATTCTATGCCAACCTAATTAACTAGCCTGACGAGTTCTTGACTTGCTAGGAGAGAATACGACTGGGAGATATCAAAAGGGTTTAATTGCTATTATGTGCTAATATTTTAGTCAGACCAATATATTCAAACAATAATATATATCAAGAAAATTTTAAATTAAAGGGCAGAGACTTTGGTATTTGGCTAAGTTTCTTTATTAAGATTAAATCTTTCGGGGAAGATCCTCTAATGAAAGTGAAGAAAAGGAAAAAGGAAGCGTAGCAAAGTTTACCTAACCAAGTACTACACAGGACAATATGGAATATATAAAATGATATTATATTTATCGGCATTTGTAATTTTCCGTCAATTAGAAACTAATAACAACTAGTTGACTTACTTGTAACTTTTTATTTAAAATCTTGTCACATAATACTATTTAGAAATTGGGTAAAGAACAAGTATTACTAAAAAATGTTACACTGAAATCATCTGAATGATATAATATACCACAAAAAAAAAAAAAAATTACATAAAACGTATGGAGAGAGTGTTGGATAAAAAATCTTCCCTATATATAAATATTAATGAAGGACAAAAAATAAGCATAATCTAAAGCACATTTGTTGGTCTGGTCAATTGTGGCAAAGTCGTGTGTTAGTGTGTATCTTCCATTTAGGGAGGTGGCATCTATAACATATATGGTCCTGAAATTTTAACGTGAGTAAAATACTTTAGACTATAATTTGGTCTTGGTCTATGCGTAGTTAATACTCATTGCACAATATTCTAGGTTTAATTAGGCTCCGGTTTCAACACCACCAAATAAATAAGAGGGAAAGAAATGTAAAAAAAATACCGTCACTAATTTTTGCACTTTTCTATTATTATACACGGATTACCACCGTCAAGTATAGCTCGGATTTAAATTAGAATTCTTTACATTTAAAATTTGCAAGTGTTTTATTGTATAGATTACGTACCCTAAAAAAGAAATTAAAATAAAAAAGCGCTATACAATGACCTATAACAGTTAAAGCATTATTAGGTTGAATCCATTCCCGAACCCTTTATCACATCAGGTATAACTGCAGGCAATATGGAAGTCTCAATCCACCGAAAGGTCGTTCATGAATATATATTTATATATTCTCTTCTTCCCTTGAGTTGTGACAGATGCATTTTACATGGACCAAAATTGGTCTTGTATGATCCTAATTATGATGTGTACTTGAGTTATTGGAGGCTAGGGAAATCATATATATATATATATATCTCTATATATGGAAGTTTGTAACTTATCACTCTCTCTCTCCAAGGCAGGCATCTTTCTCCTTGAATTCTACTTTAATATTTCTCTCATATTTACCAAGTGTGAACTCATAATTTGTCAATGAGCAATTCTTGAAACTATATATACCCCTACATGGTGGATGGGATGGCAAAAAGGTGGGAAGCCTTTAATAGGCATCTCTCCTTTGTCCCTCATTCCACTGCTTTCCTTAAGTCGCACTTCAGTTTCAACTTTGAAGCTTAGTTTGGTAATGACATAATAAACCTCAGGTGGACGATTAAAAAAAACTAATAAAAAGAACATGTCTTTGTCATATCCAGGGAAGTGTTTTTATTTGTGGAACTAAAAATCTTGAAAATGATGGCACCACCCCTAAATCTTTTTTATTTACCAAAAAAATTTCTTGAAACTATATATATATATATATATGTATATAAGGAAAGGAGATATAAATTGTAGGAGAAGTGTCAATGTCATGAACTTTTTGTTACTAGAGAATTGCTTCATGTGAGGGTACAGAAGGCTTAACACAACTTAATACTAATAAAGCTGTACCAAAGTAGTGATGATCTGATCATTTGCAGAGAGGTAAATATTGTCGTTTTTAGGTGGAAATTAATTATGATCTTATTATGTGTTGTAATATTCGTCTGTCATGAGCTTGCAGGTCTGTTTGGCCAAATAAAAAAAATAAAAAAAGAGATCCCTCTGTCAAACTCAGCAGACATAATTTTGGACTCAAGTATCATCTTCAATAACTCAAAAGATCTCATGTGAATATTTGTCTTTTTTAGCTTTGTTATAGTTCTGCTCTAAAATGTCTTCTTTTGAACAATATTAATTGATCACACTTTTTTTTGTAATATATATGTATATAAAAGGTCTTACATCCAATGAGCGGATATATACAACAATTGTAACTTTTTACGTATAAATTTATAACTAACTAGTTAATATTTAGTAACTGTTTAGAATTTTGTATATGGTAATATTTAGATTTACTATAAAGGACAAGTGATACTAAAAATTGTTACATTGAAATCACTTGTTTATTGCAATATCTCACCAAAAAAGTTAATTACAAGAACCATTTTGTAAAGGTCTTGGATATCAGTCCATCTTAATATGAATTTGTATATATGTACATATATGTACACATGATCGTGTGGAAATCGTTTGTAAGGGTCCAAATGTCTCATGTGCAAGATGCGAGTTATTAAACTTTCTTCCAACCATGTCGTACACTAAAAGTCATGACTAATAAGTCACCCATATAATAAATTTGATTTATTACTTATAATAATTAGATTATTATTAACGGGGCATTATTAGCCAAAAAAAAGCCTAGCTATTATAGTTAAATGACCTCACTGTTGATTTGCTAGTTCCTTGTCTGAGAGACGCGTTTCTCTTTTTGAATATATAAGCAAAATCTATTGGACAAAAGAGCTTGAAAATCAAAATTTTTGCTATTAATTAATCTTATCTTTTCTTGTGGGACAAGTTGTCTATGGTTAAATCTGTCACTATCCGTGAAGTTTCAATTAGTTTTAAAACAAATGACTTGCAGATACACGGAGCCCTGTATTTAAATTTGAGAAACTTTTTTATAGTCGGGCACATGAAAGTGCCTTGATTATCGATGTTGTATTTTCTACCACTATTACGATATTCCGCATTCCAATCTAATTGAATATCATAAATCGACTCGGCATTTGAATTGTTCAATAAGATTATGAGACAAAGACATAATAATCATAAACAATCCATAATTTATTTTTTTAGTGCTTTACTTTTTCGTGAATTCAATTATTCAAAAAAGAATTTGTACTAAAGAAGGACATTTTTACTTATTTTTTGCAATAGAAATTGTAGAATATATGTATGTAAAAATATTTTGATAATAACTAAAAAGACTCTTATATTTATTAGATACTGTAGATATAAAACGGTATTATCAAGCTTCATAAAATTTACATATTTTTCATTTGAGTATGATTTCGTGTTTCATATTGCATAATATCGGTAATGATACTCTATTACAGAGGGATTACATAAATTAAAATTCTTCTACACTCATATATGTGACATATATTTCGTGCTTGTGAAGGTAAATTTTGAGTAGTTTATACAATGCAATATTGACTACTATTGTTGGCACAAGAAAGCTGAGCTTGACACCTATGAGTAGGGGGTTGGGAATTTCAATGGTTTTAGCTATTTTCAGTCCCAATCAACATCTTTGTTTTTTTTTTTTTCCCCCTTTAATTATGACTAATTTGACTTCTTTTAGTTAAGTAAATTTTTGTTTTTGAAATTAAGAAAAACCAACCCATTTCTTTCTCAGTGGTGAAGCGAAATGCGTTGAACTTCTGCAATTATTAGTGGGAAAATCCCATATTTGAGCACTAAATGACACTTTTACAATTCACATTATATATATTATGTATGAAACTAAAAGTGGAATATATAGGAAAAAGGTACTAATCTCATCATTTTCTCACATGGAATCCTAGCAACTTATTTTAAGAAAATTGTAGTAAACCACACCACAATTTCAACATCACTACAAGCAATAATTGAGTACTCGAAAGGGCTAAGAAGCCAGGTTTGTGGTGGAGAAGCAAGTGACTTTATTGTCATTTCAAAACCAAAAGGTGACTCGTATGCCCATGCACAATTGGTTTGCCCCTTTTATCATGAAAAGTTATGGGCTACTTCAAAATTAGGTACCTTATACCTATCAATGCTATGACAACGAAGAAGTATTAGTGATGTTGAATATATATCACTTATTAATAAAAGATAAGTCTCACGATATATGACATATGATCTGTAAATGGGATCTACTTCATATTAATAGTAGCATTTAATATTGTTGGTGTCTCGAGCTCTTTTTTTTTTTTTTTTACTACTATACCATTTTCCCATTTTTTTACTCCCTCCTGTTGGTCACCTCATGGTATATCTTGTTTCGTTTTGTGTTATGAAAAGGCAGGGAATTCTTTACGAAAATACAAAGAAATGGAAGGAGAAATCTATTACAATTATTTCTTGTCCTATCAGCCCAAAAACTAGTGTCAAAGAAATCCAATTCATACATATTTAGCTGCCAGTCGATCGATTAAACCATAGTAACTGGTGAGAAAAAAACAAAAAAAAGGTATGTTTACTTTGTCAAATTTTTTTAAAAAAGATTCCCACAGCGGAGAGTCTGAACAAAACAAAACAAAACAAACAAACTTGCATTTTCTATTAGACCCAACAGGCAACAGCCCCGTAAATGCTCTAAACGACATTAATGAAATATACGACAATGACCAAGAAAACGACATTAAACGCCAAAAGATTAAAATAATTATAAAAAAAAAAAAAAAAAAAAAAGACATCTACCACGAAAACGATCTTAACAAGTGAACGACATTGAAATTCACAAACGACATCAACCTTAAACGACAAAAATTTTCAAAACGACAATCACCTAATAATCCCAGAATAAATTTGGTGGAGTAGTTTGAGTTGAGATTTTTAACTTGGAATAGTAAATTTTTTTGAATTTTCAGAAAAGACAAAAAACTTTTTGAGAAAAGACAAAAACTATTTGAGAAAAAGACAAAAAAAATTTTGAGATGAGATGAGATGAAATGGTGTACCAAATGAGGCCTAATCTCCAACATATTTATAAAACAAGTGAAAAATAAAACACAAAAAAGAAAAAGAAAATAATCCTCCATAATTATCTACAAACATTAACTCCAATCGACAAATTATTTTTACTATTCACAAAAAAAAAAAAAAAAAAAAAGGAAAAAAGGTCAAGTTTCGGAGGTGATTCGAAGGGCCTTGGTCTTGAACCTGTAGCGAGGAGCCCTGGGGATGACCTGACTGGGTCCGAAGTGGAACTGACCGGGGCTGTCGGTCATCGGAGGGCCGTCGTCGTAGACGTATCCGAGCAGTCGCCCGCAGTGGTCGCACTTGATCTTGGTCCTCTTCCTCTGGATTCCCCAGTAGTTCACCGTCTCGAAGAAGGGCCGGATCTTGTCCTCCTTCTCGAAGCGGAACTTCGCCGCCTCTCCCACGGCGGCGAACGACAGCGTGCCTTTGTTGCCGGCCTCGAAGTAGACCTCCGGCGGGTACAGATTCGCCGTCCGGAGGCCCAGGTCGGTCCCACACTCCCCGCATCTGTAGATCGAAGCCATTCGATTTGATTACTTTTTTCGGATTGATTGATTGATTGATTTATTGGGATTTTCGAGGGTTTTGAAGGAGAGATTTTTTATTTTTTATTTTTTATTTTCTTTTCCGTGGGGGAGAATTTTCAAAACCGCGTTGGCTTACACGACGCGTTAGCTGACGATATAAATTGCGAAATTAATCTAGGAACCAGGTATGTATTGGAAAAAAGACAGTTAAATGGAAAACGACATTAATTTGAATAAACGACATGGAGAGGAAAACGACACAGATGTTTAACGACAACGAACTAAAGAAGACGGCCGCTTTGAAAACGACAATGATCTCTCAAAAACGACCTGTTTCGAGTTAAGTGATACAACATTTGCATTAGAGGATAGAAAGCCTCCGAATCATAATCACCAAGAACGATGACAACGGTTAAAACGACAGTGGACTGATAAAAACAAGAGCTTCTAAGTAAACATTCACATGATATGATAGAGTAAAGAAACGACATCAAGTGTATAAACGACAAAAACTCGACAATGAACAGATTAAATTAGTCAAACCATATCGACAATAACCTTTACAAAAAGGTGATAAACGACATTAACATCAGAAAGTGAAGAGTTCAAACAAATAAACTACAGTAACTTTGATAAACGACAATTCGAAAGCCCATCTAGTTTGGAAACGACATTCACTAGAAAAACGACTTCAATTGAATAAAATGGCATCAACCTCAAGTGATAAAACCTCAATCACAAGAGAAGGGACGGAAACTCATTAAATATTCTCAATAAACGAGGATAAAATCACAAAATGAAAAGAACAAGAGTGAGCTCAGTAAACCAAGATTGCTTGAAAAACGATATCTGATATAGATTTTATACGTTGAATGAAAATAAAAAGATAAATTAAATTCAATAGAGAGAACTTAAACCACCCAATTAAGTTCGAGCTACTCAAATCTCTCAAAAGTATAAATGCCTAAAATATGTACTTTCTTGGCGACAGAGAATTACTACTTGACTTATAAGCATGTAATCAACTACTAGTTGTATTTCATGTATTTGTTCGGTGCAAACATTTAGATCACAATTTACAATTAATTTTTTATCTGTTTTTGAAAAGTCATATTAGTTTTACTATTCACGTAATTTTGTAACTCAAATTTTAAAAGTTCATAACTTTGTATATATAAGTCTAAATAAGATAATTTTTTAAAATTACATAGAATTTTGATACGGACAAAACGAGATTCATATTGATATTTTTTTTCCAAATACATTTCAAGTTTTTATACTTTTTAACTCCAGCAATTCAAATGTCTTACTAAATGTACAATTCAATTCAAACCTAAATATTACAATCCAAATCTTAGCATTAAACGCATGCTAGTATACCGAAATCTTTGACTCCAAAAAAAAAAATGTTTGAATTCCAATCTATGGTTCTTTCATGATACTAGACCTACCAAATTACCCATGCAACTTGTCGAGCATGAATTTTTTTTTCTTTTTTTTCTTTTAGTAAATGATGGTGACAGGTATCAATTGATGCTTTACTAAATCTTTTACTAAAAAAAAATATACGTTTGTATTCCAATCTATAGGTTCGTTCATAATACCAGCCCTAACAAATTAGCCAGGCAACTTGTTGAGCATGAATTTTTTTTTTAGTAAATGATGGTGATAAGTATCAATAGATGCATTAATAGATCTTTGACTTAAAAATATATACATTTAAATTCCAATCTATAGGTTCGTTCATGATACCAAACCTACCAAATTAGCCAAGCCAATTGTCGAGCATGAATTTTTTTTTTTAAAGTAAATTATGGTGACATGTATCAGTACCTGCATTAAATTTTCCAGTATGATTCACACTCCCTTAAACCTTCAAGCTTCTTAATATCATAAGTTTCCCTTAGACACTAACTTAAGACATATGATGATCTTAATCTAGTACTTATCTTGAGAAGTATTGTTGGGGACTCTAAATACCCTGATCCTAATTCACGTGATAGTGAATAATCATGATCATCTTTCTACTTGTGAATACAACATTTTAGTTTTAACTAATATATATATATGTATATGATAATTTTTAATTACTTATCAATCATGTATAATAAATAAATTGATTTATTAAAAAATTAGTATTAAAATTAATTTCTCGAGTATTACTTTATCTTGAGCCTTGTACTTGTTTTAACTAATATCAAATCATTAATCATCAATTAATAAACACAATGAAGATCGATGTATTATGTCCTTAACCAGGGTTCGTCTGGGGGGGACTTTTGAATACGCAATTTTGGGGGTTAGGTTGGATATATGTATTTGGAGGAGGACTTTTGGAAATGAACTATGGTATAGAAAATAATACAAAATTTTTTGAAATGCATTAAAAAAAATTATGCAAAATGAATATTGTTTTGTTTGTTTCGTTATTATGAGTATTTGATATAATAATTATCTCATTTTAATTTGAAATGAGAAAGTTAAGTACTTTTAATGTTTGCGTTTTTTTTTTTAAATGAAAGATAAGAAAATAAAATATAGAATTAGGAGGTTTAGATCAAACCGTGAAATACGGTTTGGAAAAGTTACCCCAAACAGTTCCTCAATAGTGGGTATATTTTATATTATACGTATATATCTAATCTAATCTAAGCAAACATATATAAAAGTGTCAATAGCTGCTTCTTAGTCCGTTTGCTCTGTTAATATGACCCTATGTTTACATCATTTTCTTTATTATCTTTGTAACTTACGTTGGAGAGATACACAGAGAGAGAAGAGCAAGGGAAAGCAGAAGGGAAAAAAAAGAAAAAAAGAAAAAAAGAAAAAGAATAAGAAGCAGCTATTGACATTTGGTGACACGTATGTCGTGCAAGGGTACATGACTACATGTTTTAACAGCACAAAAATCACGAGTGAATTTTGATGCGAAAATGTCGAGAAAATAATTGATTTTTGGTGACACGAATGTCGTGCGTGGCTGGTGGTGCCAAAACTTAATGAAAAAAAGTTTTTAAGTGTTTCTACGGTATGAAAATAGCATGCGAATTTTGGCACTAAAACATTGCGGAAGACAAAAAAAATTGAGGTTTGGTGACACGAGTGTTGTGCACTGCCTGTGGTGCTAAAACATCCTCTTTTTTTTCTTTGATAAAGAAAAACCATGATCAAAATAAATTGATGAATTATTTGAGAAATATAGTCTAATGCAATTGTTATCTATAAAATTAAGTTCGAAAGATAATAAAAAAAAATTATGTTTAAATAGGATCATATTTGTGAAAAAAAAAAAAGGGGGGGGCAAATTTTAAAAAAAATGTTGTCTTATATGTTAGAATATTTAAAAAGAAAACATAAAAAAGCACCAAAGGGCAAAAGCAAGAAAAAAGTTTAGAGAGAGAGAGAGAGAATAGCTGATAAAAACAAAAGCAAGGGAAGGCAAAAGGCAAAAAAATAGAAAATTTAAAAAAAAAAAAAAGAAGAATAAACGTGAAATTAGGACTAGTAATTTGGATCATGATATGACAACACAACACGAACTCGACATGAAAAAATACAGGTTAGGGTTGGGAAAAAAAGAGTGCAAATTGATTTTTGGTCGAATTCACATGATGTAGAAAAATGGATTGGCTTCAGGCCAATCCGATGAACACAAAATCAACCTACAACAACCCATTCGAAATTTTGTACAATTTAGGTTAAGTTGGTGGTGGTCTTTTGGATCAACTAATTATGGGTTTATATAGTTTTGTGTTTTGGATTGACATTTTGTAATGAACTAATTATGAATTTATATGATATTGTTTTTAGCAAGGAAAAGCAGCACGCAAAAAGAAAAAAAAAGAATAAATGTGAAAAAAACAAGGAAAGAGAAGGAAAAAAGGGGATGAAAGTTTTGGTAAACATGTCAGCAGAATAAGAAGCAGCTATTGACACTTTTATATATGTTATGTTGTTATTCTTATTATTATTATTTTATTATTATTATTAGATTAGATTAGATTAGATGTTCAATTAGGTTAGAAGATATATTAGCTTATTAGATTAGCTTATTAGCACGTGTTTGGTCCATCAGTTACATTCAAATGCAATAGTTTTTTTTTTAAATTTTAACTATTTACAGTTAATTATTATAATTTTGTAATTCAAACTTTAAAAATTTATAACTTTTTATATACAAGTTTAAACGGGATGATTTTTTTTAAATTGCAAGTTTTTTTTTTCTTTCAATTATTCATAGTTTATTATAATTTTGTAACTTAAACTTTCAAATCCATTCAAATGGGATGATTATTTTTTTTAATTGTATAGAATTTTAAGACAAATGAAACAAGTTCCATATTGATATTTTTTCTTAACACATTTCAAGTTTTAATTATAATTTTTAGCTCCAGTCATTCAAACTCATACACCAAAGACGTAACAATTCAATTCAAATCCAATCTAAAAAACTCAATTCAAATTTGTGTAGGTCGAACTCACAAAATAGAATAGGATAAAAATCAGACAACTAAAAACTTCACTTTGTATTGACTAAACACATGCTAAAATGTTGTTTTCAAATATTTATCATCACTTTTTCCTTCTCCTTTTTTCCTTCATGATTTGTTTATTTTTTTAAATCTTATATTTTAAATTAGGCCTTATTCAAATACTTGTTCTTTATGATTTATTATGTTTACATATTTTTTTTTCAATTATATTCGTACCTAAATATTCTTCTTAATTATCTATAACCATGTATAGAAAGCACAAAACTTTACTGTGCTTTGGGCGAAAATGTTTGTATTTGCTTTTTAGTCCTTCAATTTTTTTTAATTTTGGCCCAATTTTTTTTTTAAACAAATTAGTAGTTTTTTGTGTTGGTCAAAATTCTTTTTTTCATTTTAGTCCTTTTATCCTTTTTTTTTTTTTTTTTCCATTTTTTCATGCCTCTTTTTTTTTTTTAGGTCCTTTGTTTCTTTTTTTTTTTTTTCCGAATAAATTTTGTGGGTCTATTTTTTAACATATTATTTTTAATTTTTCATTTGTAGATAAAATTTTTCAAATACATTTGATATGTGCATAGCGCATGCTTTAAACTAGTACTTAAATATATTTGAACAAATTCATCACACACGTGCATACTAGGTAACACTTGTTAAAAACTATATCTATACATATATAGAAAGCAAAAAAAAAGTTATTGTGCACCCTTTTTCAACCAAAACGGTTCGTTTTGGTTGAACCTCCACTTTTTTATTTTTATTTTTTAGTCCTTTGTTGTTGTTGTTGCTGTTTTTTTTTTTTTTTTTTTTTTTTTTTTTTGCTTTTCGACTTAATTTTTTTTTCATTTTAGTCCTTTCTTTGTGTTGATTTATTATTTTTCAACTTAGTCCTTTTTTTTCTTCTTTTTATCAATCACCCCTTTTTTTTTTGTTTTTTAGTCCTTCTTTATTTGCACCAAAATGAAAAACTTTTTATTTTTTTGGTCTTTTTTTTGGGTCTATTTTTTTAACTCATAATTTAAATTTTCTTTAATTGAGATAAATTATATCAAATTCAGCACATGTTCTAAACTAGTGTGTGTATCTCGTCCCAGAAAAGTTTGCTTGTTTATTTCTTATTTATTTATTTGTTTATTTTATGAGGAGTGAAGAAGCAAAGTCATGGTGGCACTTGTGTACTCAAACGAGATGGGTGGAATTGGTAGGGACATTGTATCATACTATTTAGTTTAGTAATTTAATATTCTTACCTATGAAAATAAATATAAATCAATAATTCATTAATTCCACAAGCTGGTTAATTAATATTTTGCTTTAATTTTTTTTTTGTTGGGTTTGACTATCAAGTACACAGATCCATCGTTTGTAATTTTCCTTTTGTTTTTTTTCTATATTATTTTTTTTTCCTTGAATTCAGAGTATAACACTTTACATCTAGTATCCAAAAAGGCCCAAAACCAATCCGAAGCTTGCCTCCTTGGAAGGTAGAACAGCTTTGAAATTTTATAATCAGTCGTATCTCTTCGACTTTGGTAGTTGGGTTACTGCCAAACCACGCTGCTTTAAACGTCAATCACCAAACCACACATGCTAAAATATTCTTCTCTCTCTCTCTCTATATATATATATATATGTATGTAAATTATACACATTAATATCCCATATCCAATCATTACAAAATATTACAAAGGTTTTCTCCGACTTACTCACTTTCCTCCTGAAAAATGGGTCGAACTTTTGACGACGGAAACTCTCTGTTCGAATTCGTCGTCCGCGACGGATACGGCGTGAAAGGCCTCGTCGACGTAGGCATCTCGCAAGTGCCGGAGCGGTACGTGCAGCCGCCGAAGGAGCGCATAGAGAAGGGAAGTGCCAACCCTCTCAACGTTCCACCGGTCGACCTATCGAAATTGGACGGTCCTGATCATGACAAAGCGGCCGAGGAGATTGTCCGCGCCGCAGAGAATCTAGGGTTCTTCCAGGTCGTCAACCACGGCGTGCCGGTCGAGCTGCTTGAGTCGCTTAAAGCGGCGGCGTTTCGGTTCTTTGAGCAGGAACCGGAGAAGAAGGCGCTTTTCCGAAAAGGCGCTAGCCCTAGCCCTAATGTGAAGTATGGGACGAGCTTTGTGCCAGAGAAGGAGAACGCCTTGGAGTGGAAGGACTATATCAGCATGGTTTATACTAGTGATGATGATGCTCTTAATTTTTGGCCCGAAATTTGCAAGTAATTCTTATATATATCTACCTTCTTTTTCAAGCCGAGTATTCTATAGCTTTTAATTGACATTTTTAAAATTAAAAAAAAGAATTAAAAGAGGAAAGAACTGATATCAAAGACTGTTAGCACGTTTAAAATAAGAATTAATATATCCACATCTAAAATAACTATAATTTTATGCATACTATGTCACTCAAGTTAAGTACTTTTGGGACAAGGATTCTCTAAATGTTTAGCATTTTTCTTTGAGCTCTTGATTTTTTTACATATGATCGTTATAATTACTAGTACTCAGTGATGAAGTCAGAAATTTTGATAAGGGGGATTTATAACTACAATTTTTAATTTTTGAAAGAATAAAATGTTGTTTTTTAAATTTTATAAGGGTACTATTAATTTGTAAATTTTAGTCAAATACAGATATAATTAAGTCGAGGGGGGCTGTACGTCCTCTCTTGGGCCTTAGTACCTACGTCGTGACAGTGTTTGTTCACCTTAGTAAAAGTTGTGTATTATTTAACTGTTAATTTACACTGTTATTTATTTTAATAATGTATCTTAATAATTTAGGCCTAGAATTCAAATCCTCACTAGTCCAAATATATTTATATATGCATGACTAATAGTGTACACATATTTTGCAACAAAATATTTGCAGGGAAGTGGCACTTGAGTACCTTAAGACATCACTAGACATGGTGAAGAAACTACTGAAAGTTCTAATTTCCAACCTTAAACTTACGGTGGAGGACTCGGAAATCGAAGCCCTCATCGGTCTGAAAATGGTTAACATGAATTTTACCCGACGTGCCCTAACCCCGACCTCACCGTTGGCGTGGGGCGCCACTCCGACATGGGCACCCTGACTATTTTACTACAAGATGGAATTGGGGGACTGTACGTGAAAGTTGAAGAAGACATGGATGCTCTAAAGAAGGAAAGTGGGTGGAGATCCCTCCTGTCTCTGGTGCTTTAGTCATCAATGTTGGTGACACATTACAGGTCAATATTTAATTTAGTTGACCTTTCTAGTTTATTTCTAAATGCTCCTATTTCTCTGTCTTATTAGCGATTAGGAAATTATAGCTTCTATGAACGTCATATATAGTTGAAGACTAATTAAGCATCCAATTAAATTAGCAGATAATTACAGCGTAGATTATTCTTTGATAGGATCTATATGAAATAAAATAAATAAAATCTTGATTAGTAGGTATGATTAAACCATCAGATTTTTGTCACGTTTTGTCAATTTTAAACGATTTTCAAATCAATTTATTTAACATTAAAAAACAAGTAGCTCGATAGAAAACTAGTAGCTAAAAAGCTCTAAAAATAGAAGATTTTTCTGTCAATTCATATTTGTTCTTATATATATATATATAGGTAAGATCTCAAGTAGATAATAATATTGATCCGTTAAATAAAATATAAAGCAATGATGTATAATATTAATGAGATCATATACAACATTTTATACCAAACATGTTTTTTACACTAAGCTTCAATTAATATCTTGTTATATATCAATTACATGCACCAAAAAAGTTATATTGTTGGATGGGTCAACCTCTAAACAGGATCAGACGATCAGTCCTACAAGTACTATAACCAGTGACATATATATATATACACTTCCATATTCGGTAACTTTGTAACCATAATCACTGCTTGATTTTAATATAATATTTTTCAATGATACTTGTTATTTTACATCAATAATTATAAATAGTGTCATATTGTAAGATTTTAAATAGAATATACTAATTATTGGATCTATCTAACTCTGGAACTTGAGATATTTTCTATGTACAGTGAATTGATTGTCCTATTTTATTTTGCGATTTTGAGAATAGATACTGAGCAATGGAAGGTACAAAAGTGCTGAACACAGGGTGCGCACGACGAGCACACAATCAAGAGTGTCGATCCCAATATTCACAATCCCAAAACCAACGGAGAAGATTAGGCCACTGCCTCAGGTGGTGGAGAGAGATGGGGTGGCTCACTATAGGGAGGTTGTGTTCGGAGATTACATGAACAACTTCTTTGGAAATGCACATGATGGAAAGAAGTCTCTTGACTTTGCCAAAATATAGTTCACTCTTTGATCACTTTATATAATAATAATTATTATTATCATTTATGCAAAAAAAAAAAAAAAAAGTCGTGTCTCTAATAAAGAGCTTGCTATTATATTACCTTAATCATCACTACTAGTGCATCCTAAATTGGTGCCAATCCATCTCATAATGTTGTAGACTTTCCACCACTTTTGTCGTGTCTTTTGTGACCTACTTCTACTGGTGATTTAATATACTTTGTTTGTTTGTTTGTCTTTCAAATATTGAGGTGTATTTATTGGTGAAGATAGATTATCTTATCTTATCTTTTTATTTTTATTTTTTTTTTTGACAGTTTTATCTTGTCTTATCTTACATATGGTAGAAGTTGCAAAAGATTTTGTTGTCGATGAAACGCTCGTTTTGGACTTAATAAAAAAAAAAAAATTGAAAAATAGAGAGAAAAAACATTGAGATGTGTTGAATGGAGAAGATAGAATATATATATATATATGTGTGTGCGCGCGCGCACTTATTTCTTTCTCTGTTTTTGCCTTCTTGGTGCAAGTTCCGCCTGTATAATTGCTTTCTTTAATTAAAGGGATAAGCACGAACATGACTTTAAAAAAAATAAATAAATATAACAAGTATTTTGCAAAAGAAAGAAAATGATCATTAAAAAAAAAATGGCTCAACTTGAACCATCGGGCTTACCCATTTTTTAGTGGATCTTGCCTCCGTTTGGTATTCAAGCCCTCCATTTATTTGCAACTTCTAGAATGGACGGGACTTTTCCCTCTCCAACTAGACTAGAATAAACTAGAATAAAGGAGGGCCGAGCCTTTCTATGCTTTTTCATTCCGCGATTCTCATGTATCTTTGGATAAAAAGCTTTTCATACGGTTGATAGTTGATAAATCATTGATTAATCAATATCAATATGTGTTTTAATCTATCAATCATTGATTGATAATGATCAATAGATGAATCAATATTTTAATGATGTTGTTCAAATTTTTTTTTAAAGAAAAAATGATCACATTTTTCAAAATAAGCGTTAAAAAACTATATAATTTCTTCTAAATGAAAAGTAACTGTGTTATGATAAGCTACGTACTCATGAATTATGAGAATTACTGACCATTAATATTTACAATTCATTAAATTGCAAAAGGAGACAATTCCTGGGCTAAATTTCTTGACCATGACAATGCTTGAGGTCAAGAATAATTCTTCCTGTACCTGGAGACGAATATTTGTGTGGGGGATGGAAGTGCAAAAGCTCGGAGTCAGGTGGAAGGTTGAGAATGATCTCAGTATTAATGTCTGCGATGATCCCTGGCTTCCAAGACGGCCGGTGTTGTTCAAGCCTATAACTAGACCTTCCCCATCCAATCAGCTAGGATCTGTTGGAGACCTGATCATATCCAATTTTTCTTGGGAATTGGCCTGTTGATTGTGAGGTTAAAAATATTCCAGATTCCATTGGGTCATAGTGACTATATATATATATATATATATATAAATATACATATATATGCTGACAAATTATTTAGTATTGCTATGTGAAAGAAACAGAGAAAGAGGAACCAAAGAAAGAAACGTATTTGGTGAAAAAGATATTTTTGCATGTATGAAAATAATGATCTGTACAATGGCTTAAATACTCTGAAGTATTCTCAACTGCTTACAATACAACCAGTGTACTACTTACACGTGGCATAGCTGTTAACAGCTAATATTGCTACTCTAACAAACTAACTGATTAACAAAACAAACTAACTAGCTATTCTTTACAGTCTCCCTCAAACTCATGGTAGAAAGACTTTCTACTTTGAGTTTGCTTCTCATAACAGCAAATCTGGAACTTGAATTTGCCTTAGTGAAAATGTCTGCAATCTGGTCCACAGCTGGCACATGCTTAACCTCAATCTGTTTTTGCATCACCTTTTCTCGGACAAAGTACAAGTCTATCTCTATATGTTTCGTTCGGGCATGCAAAACTGGATTGGCTGAAATCATCACTGTACTCAAGTTATCACACCAGATTACTGGTATTTTGGAGGAGAGAATATGTAACTCTGACAATAAGGACTTAATCCATGTAATCTCAGAAACCAAAGCAGCCAAGCTTCGATACTCAGCTTCTGTTGATGATCGAGAGACAGTATGCTGCTTCTTGGAGCTCCAGGAAATCAGGTTATTTCCAAGATAGACACAAAAACCAGATGTTGATCTCCTGTCAGGATCTGACGCCCAATCAGCATCACTGAACCCGATGAGATTTAACTCTCCAGCTGGCACTGATTCAAGCTCCAAACCATAATCAAGAGTACCTGACAAATACCGAAGTATCCTTTTGACTGCTTTCCAGTGGATCTCTAGAGGTTCCTGCATAAACTGGCACACTTTATTAACAGAAAATGCTAGCTCAGGTCTTGTAATGGTGACATATTGTAGTGCACCAACGATACTTCTGTAAAGCTTAGCGTCTCTGACAGGTTCACTCCTATAATTGACCAGCTTATCCCCTGTTGTCATTGGAGTAGAAACACACTTAGCCAATTGCATTTTGGCCTTGCTCAACAGATCAGTGACATATTTGGTCTGAGATAAATGCAGCCCACCTGTGACAGTTTTCTTCACCTGCAGCCCAAGAAAATAATCCAGTTCGCCCATATCCTTAAGTGTAAACTCATGATTCAGCTTGTCAATAACCTGCTGAATGATTGTAGTGCTGCTTCCAGTAATGATGATATCATCAACATATACTAGAATGAAGATAGAGAACTGTTCAGTAACTTGGATGAACAAGGACTGATCTGTTTTAGCTGAGGTAAATCCAAGACTTGCAAGAGCTGAATGAAGTTTCTCAAACCAAGCTCGTGGAGCTTGTTTGAGTCCATACAAGGATTTGTGTAGTTTACATACGAGTTGTGGATGATCAGCATCTAGAAATCCAACTGGCTGCTCCATATAAACTTCTTCTTGCAAGGTACCATTGAGAAAGGCATTATTAACATCTAATTGCCTTATTGACCACTGCTTGCTCAATGCAATGGTAAGAACAGTCCTTATGGTTGTAGGTTTAACCACTGGACTAAATGTCTCTGAGAAGTCAAACCCTGCAACTTGATGAAAACCTTTGGCCACTAACCTGGCTTTGAACTTATTGATTGTCCCATCAGCATTTTCTTTAACTCTGAACACCCATCTGCAGCCAATAGCTTTTCTGCCCTGTGGGAGTGGAACAAGGCTCCAGGTTTCATTCCTCATTAGAGCTTGAAACTCTTCATCCATAGCCTCTCTCCAATGTTCATCTTGTAAGGCTTGATCCACAGTGGTTGGCTCAAGACTAGACAAGAAGACCTTCGGTTTCCTGATGCCATTCTTGGCACGTGTGATCATGGAGTGACCATTTTGAACCTGCACACTTGGCAAATTATTAGAGGTAGGAACATTGGCAGTGGAGTTGTTAGGAGGATTTACAATTGAAAGTGATTGGTCATTAATGGATAAAGGAGTGGCAAGATCAGTGGGATCTGCCCTGATACTTTGAAAGGAATTGGACTCTGAACATGGAGAGGACGTTGACTGTGAAGAAGTGAAAGTGGACTGATTAACAGGAATGACCACTGGTACAGTATTGAAAGAGGTAATATCAGATGACAGACAAGAATCAGCCTTTTGTTTGGCAAAAGGAAAGTTGAATTCATCAAACATTACATCCCTAGAAATGAAAATTTTGCCAGTATCATCAAGACACTTGTAACCTTTGTGATTGAGGCTATATCCAAGAAAGGTACAGGGTTTAGACTTAAAATTAAACTTGTGTCTGTTATAAGGACAGAGGTTTGGATAGCAAGCACAGCCAAAGACTCTAAGTTGAGAATAATCAGGTTTTCTGTGAAATAGCACTTCTAAAGGAGATGTGTTGTTCAACAGAGGTGTGGGCAGTCTGTTTATGAGAAACACAGAGGTTCTAAAGGCTTCATCCTAGTATTTAAATGGCATTGAAGACTGAGCAAGTAAAGTTAAACCATTTTCAACAATGTGCCTATGCTTTCTCTCAGCCATGCCATTTTGCTCATGTGTATGAGGACAAGAAATTCTGTGTGAAATACCATTAGAGAATAGAAAGTCAGTGAACACTCTAAACTCACCCCCCCAATCAGTTTGGATTCCCTTTAGTTTGTAACCTAGTTGCAGTTCAACATGAGTTTTGAAATTGAGGAATGCAGCAAATGCATCAGATTTTTGCCTTAAGAGATACATCCAGGTAAAACGAGAATATTGATCAATGAAATGAATATAATATCTGTAGCCATGAGCAGAAAGAACAGGAGAAGGGCCCCATAAATCAGAATGAACCAGCTGCAAAGGCTCAGTATAAACCGTGGTAGATCTAGAGAAAGGCAATTTATGAATTTTTCCCATACAACATGCTTTGCAGACAGAAAAGGTATCTTTATTAACATGCTCAAGGTTACAGGTTTTGAGGACACTAGAGACCAGTTTTTTAGAGGGATGTCCTAATCTGTTGTGCCACAGAGAATACAAGGAAGTACAATGTGTTTCTGTATGAACATTATTAGAAGTTTCGGCACTACAAGCAACAGGATTAGAAGAGGGTTTGAAGTTGGATAAAGAAGAAGAGACACCAGACTCAGGTTTGAGAAGACTAATCTGAGAATTGTCAAAGACATAGAGGCCTCCTTTAAGCTTCCCTTCCAGCAGAATCTTGTGAGATAGCAGGTCCTTGACAAAACAACATTGAGGGTGAAATTCAAAGTAGACAGAGTTATCATTAGCAAATTTTGATACTGACAGAAGATTTTTAGTAATACTTGGCACATGTAAAAGCTGACTCAAAGACAACATTTTTGAGGTAAAGGGAGAACAGAAGGTAGAATGACCAACACTTTGAATTTGTAAACCCTTACCATTCCCCATGTGCACTTGTTCTGGCCCAAAATAATCTGTCTTTTGCATCAGGTTGGTAGAATCAGAGGTGAGATGATTGGTGGCACCAGAATCTGGATACCAATTGGAGTCATATACACACTCTGGTGTGGCCAGCATAGCAGCTAACTGAGTGTTCTGCCAGTTTCCTTCAGCATCATAAGCAAATGCATCAGATTGACATCCAAGTCTGTCATTGTTGAATTCATGAAGATGGCCCTGAATCTGACTCTGTCCATGCAACTGAGCTGGTCCCGTAAATGAAGTGTCAAAACGGTAGTAACACTGCAACGCTTCATGTCCAACTTTGTTGCATAATTGGCACACTGGTTTAGCTCCTACATTTGGCTTGGAAAATTGGGAGAAAGTTCTAAAGCCTCGTCCACGACCAGGGAAACCACCAGAGAAACCACCACCTCGAGGAGGAAAATTACCACGACCACGACCTGAGAAGCTTCTGAAGTTGTTGTAAGAACCACTGGAATTGTTAAAAGAGTGGTTATTGGGGGAAAATCTTTTCTTGAACTGAGAACTTGAAGTTGCTGTCACCAGATTAGCCATGCTCTGAGCCTCCAAATCAAGAGGCTTGTGAATCCTTTCAATTCGAGCTTCTTGAGCAAGAAGAAGGGACTCAATTTCATCAACAGTGTAAGGATCTGTTCTGGTATTGACAGATACTGTAAATGTTTCATATTCTGAGGGCAAGCCATCTAAAATGGCGTCAATGTGGTCCTTAGTCGAAACAGAATGACCAACTAGACCTAACATGTCAACAATACCCCTAATTTTGAGCAAGAAATCATTGATGGAGAGAGAACCCTTACGAACATTTTGGAGTTGATCTTTATATTGCTTAACATTCGCACGAACCTGCTGAGCAAAGTAGACTTCCAAAGTGTGCCAGATCTGTGATGAAGTTTCACAGTTGACCATTCGAGAAAGAACTGTGTTCGACATCGAAGCAAGAAGCCATGACATTATGAGCTGATCCTGCTGCTCCCAGTCAAGAAACTTTGGGTTGATTATTCCGTTTGCTTCATCGTCTTGAGATCTGTATGGCAAAGGTGAATTGATTGATCCAGAAAGAAAGTGTTGAAGACGGAATCCTCGGATTGTGGCAAGAACTTGTTTTCGCCAAATGAGAAAATTGTCATTGTCCAATTTGAGAGCAATTGGATGAGTGAAAGAAACGGGAACGAAATGAGAAGTAGATGAAGAAGAATCCATGGCGGAATCCGGGAAGAGCTCCGATGAGATTTCCGATTAGGTTGAAACCCGCTCTGATACCATGTGAAAGAAACAGAGAAAGAGGAACCAAAGAAAGAAACGTATTTGGTGAAAAAGATATTTTTGCATGTATGAAAATAATGATCTGTACAATGGCTTAAATACTCTGAAGTATTCTCAACTGCTTACAATACAACCAGTGTACTACTTACACGTGGCATAGCTGTTAACAGCTAATATTGCTACTCTAACAAACTAACTGATTAACAAAACAAACTAACTAGCTATTCTTTACATGCTAAGACCTTGACAAGTTCTTCAGAAAGAAGCTCCGCTTGTACATGGTGGAAGAAGCTTTTGGGGTCTCCGAATTCCTTGCAAAATCAAGATTTTTATGCGGCGTGCTTTTTTAATGATATTCTTCCTAGTTTGGACAATTTACACAGGCGTGGGATTGAAGGTGGGCTTCACTGTGGTCGGTGCAGGCTAGACTTTGAGCCTGGATATCTGGTGGAATAGGCATTTGTTGAACACTGTACTCGGTTGTTTGTGCCCAAAACTCCTGTCCAAGCGTGCCGATCCTCTTCCTCGTGGTGTGCTCCTCCCCTGGGCAAATTTAAATTCAGGATCCATTTGATGAATGAGTTTGAGTTGAAAAAATACAGTTTGAGTTGAAAATTTTTGTTGACTTTTCAGAAAAGACAAAAACTTTTTTAGAAAAAAACAAAAACTGATATGAAACAGTACAGTTTGAGGCATCAATGTGAATTCGGCTGTTCAAATTAGTACTGATGTTGGATTTATAGGTGTCGATACTCTCTATCGGTTGGTGTGGTGATAGGTCTTGCAGAGAGAAATATGGAAGTGGTACAATTTGATGCATGCAGTCAATGTTGTGACTGCAGTCTCTAATGCCACAGGTACGTATGATGGGGAGCCTAATCTAATTGTCCAAGACATTCGAGAGTATCTTTACTTGTACCTGAAGTCATGTGTCAACATATCTCTTGTAATGGGAATATGCAGGGTTGCCCATTTGTTGGCCCAACGTGCCCTGTCTGGCCATATTTCTGTCAGGAGTTTTGAGGCTACTCCTCGTTTTGTTGCCTCTTCGATTTTGGCTGATTTAGCCTTATTGCAATTAAGTTTAAAAAAACAAAAAAAATCCCTACTATTTTAGGAAACCGGACTAATGAGGATACGTTAATTTCAATACGAGAAGGGTAAGAACAAACGTACTCTTTATAAGGCCACAACTTGCATTCATACCTTGGACTATAGATCGAATTACGATTATTAATTTCAAAACCATGCTTCTCTTGACAAGAAAGCCAAATCTCACAGTCGCTTTCAGTTTTATGTACATAACTCATATAAGTGTTTCATATTACAGAAAAGTTGATTAATTAATATTACTACTTCATGATCGACCCATCTCTGTTGAAATATATTTCAAGGTCGTGAATTTATTAAATAATTGTAATTTACACATTAATTCTTTAATTTAGTAATTTCCCTCTAGCTCTAAACTTAAAAATTAATTTTTCAACTGTAATATTTAGGGTCCGTTTGGTAAATGAGTTTGAGTTGGAAATATTAAGTTTCAATAGTAATTTTTGTTGACTTTTCAGAAAATACAAAAAAAATTTTCAGAAAAAAACAAAAACTAAGATGAAAATTTTTGTTTAAATCGGTGTTCCAAACACCCCTTAAATTGTGATACTTTCACATACGGGTCATTAACCAAAAATTTAAAAATTAATTTTTCTGTTGTAATATTTAAATTATTTGTTTAAAAATGTGAATCTTTACGAATCAGATCATTAAGTGCCCGTTTGGTTCGCGAGTTCATCTCCGTTTCAACTCAAACTTTTTTTGTCTTTTCCCAAAAAGTTTTTGTCTTTTTCCCAAAAAGTTTTTTGTCTTTTCTAAAAATTCAAAAAAATTTACTATTACAACTAAAATATTTCAACTCAAACTAGCGAACCAAACAGGCCCTGAAAATTAACGAGACGCTCTGCTCAAAAAAAAAAAAAAAAAAAATTAACGAGACGCTTATAAAGTAGTCCGTACCAACATTACCGAGTTGGAGCTCCTACAGTAAACGCCTACTTTTATTGACTCGCTTGAATTAAGTTGTTCCCTTTCATCTTTGCCGCCTCGTCTAGAAACTCTCAGACTCTTCCGTTGTGTGGTTCAACCAAAATTCAGCCATGGACGTACACAAGCAAGCTTTTCTCAACGACTATGGCGGCCTCTACGGCTACCCAAACTCCCCCAAGTCCATCGACCAAATCCGAGCCTCCGAGTTCAAACGATTAGATGGTCTCTTTCTCTTCTTTTTTCTTCCGATTTCACTTTTCCTCGAAGTTAATTCAGCTGTTTGCTTTTCCTCAATTTTTCCTTTTTTATTTTTTATTTTTTTATTCGTATATATGAATCGAAGAAGTTTAGTTGTAGTTTCATTCCCGTTGTTTGTTAATTTTGTTTTTTCTGGTCTTCTATTGTTTTTGTATGGAAATGGCGGCTGTCTGTGTTAGGTCTTGTGTATTTGGATCATGCTGGAGCTACTTTGTACTCGGAATTGCAGATGGAAGCAATCTTTAAGGATCTCACCAACAATGTCTATGGAAATCCTCGTATCCTGTTTCATCCAATCTAGTTTTTTTGTCAATTAATTATTTCTGTCGATAATATGTGTGTGTGTGTGTGTGTGTGTGTGTGTGTGATAATTGCATTCAACTTGTTTAATATAGTCTTTGTCCTAAGAATTGGTTCATGTTCATATTTAGTCAAGTTCCTTAATTGAAATATAGATAGCCAAAGTGATTCCAGCTCTGCCACTTGCGATATAGTAAGGGAAGCCCGCCAACAGGTAACAATTGTCTACAAAATTTTGGCGTCAATTCTTTATATTTTCCGATTATTCTTAGTCTCCGGCGTTTTAATAGAGATTTGTTAGTATTTGAACAATAACTGTTACACAAATGCCGAGGGGCGGAGGGCTCAGCATCGTGAGCCAACTCCTATTTGGAGCGGAATGGGGGAGTCCAGCTCTACTCTAGTTGTCATGATGTTTTTTCGAATGGCAAGTGTGGAAGTCCTTACAGTATGATGCAAGCAAGTGGTGTGTTGTTTAGTAAGAGTGCTAAAAAGTATAGACACCAATGCACTGACTAGCTATTTTGATAAGCTAAATGTTTATGTTTGAACTTTTTAAGGATATTAATTATTGTGCTTGTATCGTCTGTGATTTATTGTTAGGAATCTTCTTTTGCTCTTATATAGGTTCTTGACTATTGCAAAGCTTCCCTGAAAGATTACAAATGCATATTCACTTCTGGGGTGACTGCAGCGTTGAAGTTGGTAGGAGAAGCCTTCCCGTGGAGTAGCCAAAGTTGTTTTACATACACTATGGAGAATCACAATAGTGTGCTTGGGATTAGAGAGTATCCTGTATGATGTTGTTATTAATTTGACATCATATTGGTGTAGATAACTATTTTCGTGTGCTCTAGAGTATCCTCTCTCCTTGAAGTTTCATTTTCCTATCATGACTTTGTGGCCCTTAATAAGTGTTAGATACGCTCTCAGTCAAGGAGCTGCAGCTTTTGCAATCGATATTGAAGAGTCTGTGCACGAATCCAATGGCAGGGTCACATCTATGAGAGTTTCACAGCGTCAGGTACAGAGGAGAAATGATGCCAAATCCTTTCAGCACGAGTCAAAAGGTAAATCTGAGTGGACACATCAAATAGGGCATGAAATTTATTGGCCTCTGTAACATATGAAGGTAGAATAATCATTTACTATTTGTCATGTATGGCCAATTCTCTGAAAATTCTCACAAGGACTGCTTAATTTTGCAGCTGGGAAATTGCTCTCAGCTTTTCATAATCCTGGTGATATTATGATCACACAACTAGTTTCACCACATCTTTACCTTATGCAGGTGATGCGTATAACTTGTTTGCCTTCCCATTGGAATGCAATTTCACTGGTTTGAGATTCAACCTTGATTTGGTGAAGATGATAAAGGAAGATTCAGCGAGACTTTTGGAGGGCTCTACATTTTGCAAGTAAATAAGTCATACAATATACTTTAGCTAGTCAATTATGGATCCTCTTTGCTACTGTCGTATAACTTTTGTTTTACAAATCACTTCAACGATGCATGGAAGCTCAGCCTTTAAGCTTGAGGCCCAGTTTGGTATTGAGGTTGCTGTCCTTAAAGTACTTAACAAAAAAGGCAAAAGAATAAAAAATACTTTTTTAAATGGGGAAAAAACCTCTGCAGCAGCCATTTCTTATAGCTGGTTGGGGGCATTGCTGTGTAGTGCTTTTTCTAACAGTGATAGCAATACCAAGCTAGGATTTTTCTTGGTGAGATGCACTCTCCTAAGGTTTGGGCCTTCTGTCGTTTGAGCCTTAAGTCAGAATTTTGAAGAGAAGATAAATCTGTATATGTCTATTGATTTCTATTACAGTATTTTTCTTTTGAAAAAAATGAGAAGAGGAAGATGCTTATATTTAATTATTATTATTATTCCCTTCTCTTCTTTGTTCTTGCCTCTCGCTCTCCCCCTGTGACTCATTCCTTGTATCACAAACAGCGGGCAGTGGATGGTCTTGATTGATGCTGCGAAAGGAGCTGCCACAGAGCCACCAGATTTATCCCGGTATCCAGCAGATTTTGTTGTCATATCTTTCTATAAGGTACTTGTTTATGCACTTTGTGATTTAACACTAGTTGCTGCTTACAATGAATTTGATTCACGTTCTTTATCTTTGTTTTCCTGTTTTGCTGACAAGCTATTTGGCTATCCAACTGGACTTGGAGCTCTCATTGTTCGAAATGGTAAGCAATAGGCTCTGAAATAATTGATAATCTCTGACATCATTGTATCATCGTGGTGTTAAACTAGGCAGTTCAATCACCCTTTTGATCAGTTAAAATGGTCTTAGGCACTGTGAGTTTGTTCTTTCAAATTATAAAGTTCTCTACAAGTTTCATCCACGCAAGAAAAGTTGCTCTAGGACCTTGTTGATGAAAATTGCTTTATTTTTCTGCTGAAATATTCAGTTTATCGGCTATAGATTTGCTTGTGATGTCTCTTAATTGTTTTCTTTCCTATTTCATTTTTTCTGTTTGATTGGGGCTTAGTTATCGTCATTTCTATTTTTAACTGGTCTCCTGCTAAAATTGTCTCTTAAATCTTTTGTGTTTTAACTTTTAATTTTTAGTTCTTGTTCTTGAGTGCTTTATTTCAGGATTATTAATCCATGCTTCTGCATAATTTGTACTTTTCATCATTTAAATCGCAGATGCTGCCAAATTATTGAAGAAGACTTACTTTGGTGGAGGTTGGCTCCTTCATATTTTACTCTCAATCAGTACTTTAGTATGGTTGTTGCATTTCTTAACCATGGTAACATTACAGGCACAGTTGCTGCATCAATTGCTGATATTGACTTCGTTAAAAGAAGAAAAGGCGTTGAAGAGCTGTTTGAGGATGGGACCATTTCATTTCTAAGCATTGCATCTATTTCTCATGGGTTTAAAATTCTCAATTCCCTAACGACTTCTGCAATAACTCAGTAAGTTCTAATTTATTGGCTAACCTTCTCATATTGGATGTACTGTTTTTATGTATATCTGTTTGTGTATATGCATACAATATTTTCCAAATGATTCAATGCGCACATTTATATATGTTTCCCAAATCATAGTAATTTTTTCTCTTCCAAGGCATACAGCATCACTTGCTACGTATGTGAGGAAGGTGCTTTTGTCTTTAAGGCACGAAAATGGAGCTATTGTTTGCACACTTTATGGAGCTGAATCTTCTAAGGTCAGTTTGAACTAACTACTGTTCACACTTGGTTGTTAACTCTAACTTTGACAAGTAAGTACAGGATATTATTATTTTTATAGATGCTGTTTTAACATGCTTTTTATCTCATCGTTCTTTCTGGATTCTAAGGAAGCAAATCTGACATATATTGGAACCATTATCTGTAAGGTATTATGTCATGAATTTGGCCCTATTGTCTCATTCAACTTGAAAAGGCCCGACGGTTCTTGGTATGGATATCGTGAAGTGGAAAAACTGGCATCCTTGTCAGGAATTCAGTTACGGGTAAAATTCAGAAATTTTTGCATTCTTGTTGTAGTTTACAATTTTCAACTTTATTACCATTATTTTTATTTGTTTTTTCTCTTCACACTTCCGTAATTTGCATGCAACCCCCCTCGTTTTGCTAATGAACATCTGCTTCCTCATGACCTTGGGTTGTTAGAAAAAATTAAATTTTTCCCATTTTTGAAATGATGCTGACTGTTTCTTTTTTACCTTACGTTTCCTTGTAGACAGGATGTTTTTGCAACCCTGGTGCATGTGCGAAATATATTGGATTGTCTCACATGGATCTTCTTTCGAATGTTGAGGTGATTGTTGTCTTTTTTTCATCAACAACTTCCATTCGCTCAAAATTTTGTTTATGTCACAACACCGTTCACAATTGAACTTTTCTCATTAGGCTGGCCATGTTTGCTGGGATGATAATGACATAGTTAACGGGAAACCAACTGGAGCTGTGAGAGTATCTTTTGGTTACATGTCGACTTATGAAGATGCCAAGGTAGACTACTATTCCTGTTCCAGATTCAGCTGTGTGATATTTTACGTAAATTCTTTAGCAAAATTATTTTTTTCATTTTTCCTTTTTTTAACTCTTGCTTATTATACAATGTAGGTTGAAATGGAAGGACAACTTAAACAATTTACGAAGAATTGATAAAACAATAAGTTTGGACCATTTCAATATTAGAATTCCACATGCATCTAATTTTTCTTTTCTTCCCATTTTATAAATTTTTGCAGAAATTTGTTGATTTCATAACAAGGTCTTTTGTAGCATTACCATCTCAAACTCCCAGTTTATTCAAGTTCAAGCAAGGTTCATTCCCTTTTCAGATGAAGGTTATTTATGTGCTATCTCATGCTCTGCTATGAATGAGTTGAAATTTAGTCCAAGTTGCATCATCCTTCACTTTTTGTTCTAAGTTTTTCTTTTCTTTTTTCTATGAAAATTGAATTTTTTCCTTGATGTTTATGTTAAAACCATTCATGTTATAATCCAATCCACAAAATTGCACTTCTGATTACTTTAGAGTGGATAATTTTCTGCTGGAGTTTGTTGTCTCTAATGATTATAGGATATATCGACAAACCGAAAAAGGAAAGGAGAAAGTTTCAACGTGTATATCAGGGTATAAATATAGGTTGTGCTGCTTCAGTTCCATAAACGTGGATATTTTAATCATTTCACATCCAACTGACAGGTTTTTTGCATCAATTATGCGGATTCTATCTCCTAAAGATAATGTTGTTTCCCTTTTAACCCAAGTGATGTGATTAAACTGCAAACATTTGGAAACTTGAACACGAATAGCAAATTTATTTGTTATTTGTATTTGATACCTAAAATTATTGTAGGTGATGAGGCCATACCTTCAACTGGCAAAGTAAACCTGAAATCTATTGTTATCTACCCGATAAAATCATGTGCAGGATTCAGCGCTCAAAGTTGGCCTCTGAGCAGTACTGGTAGCTCCTATTCTCCTTATTATGTTTGTTTTCACTTGATGTCATATATCTTGCGCAGAGCAAAGCAGCCCCTGACAATCACCTTGTAACCTGAATTCGAAAAAGGAAATCTAAATTTGTAGTTTTGTTAACGTTATAACAAGAAGGGTTGGTGGAAAAAAAAATCACATTGATGAATATCAAAGCACGTGGGAATGTTCCAATTGAACGATATTGGTGCTCTTAAGTGGATTTGTATACAACCTTTAACTTAACAGAAAATAATTAAGCAATTTTTTTTCCTTCTGTTATTTATTTTTTGAAGGCCTGCATTATGACCGTGAGTGGGTACTCACAAGCCAAACTGGTGAAATTCTTACACAGAAGAAGGTCGGTTCTTCTTTCTTTTGAGCATGTACTTATGTACTTAATTAAACATCAATTCATAGTCTTACGTGTTGAATATCATATGTAGGATGGTATTTTTATCTTTTGTTCTAGCCATGCTATCAAGATCTCTTACTTTATTAGAAATATGTCATGTCACATTTTAATTTATCGGAACTTGGTTTCTAGGTTCCTGAAATGTGCTTTATTAGTACATTTGTCGATCTTAATCTAGGAATATTGTCTGTGGAGTCCCACGCTGTAAAGTGCGACTGTCAATCAATCAAATATCGGATTCGCGGAAAGAAGAAATTAATATACATGGCCAAAGGTAGGAGAGTATGTTTGCTGGTTACTATTCACATATTTGTCACTTTCATATTTTAATCATACGGCCCTAGTAAATCAGTTGCCATGTATTGGTCTCGAACATTTGATAGCTAATATTGGATAGTTGGACTTTTAGTACTTATTATTTGGTCAGCGATAGGCAACAAATGATAATTTTATTGATAATTAGCATCATAGCCAACTATTGATCACTCTACTCCTAAAGAACCTTCTGTTTTTCACTTAAAAAAAAAATCCTGTTGTTTGGTCATTCAGCATCTATAATTCTCAAGGTCTTGGCATTTCTCATTGGTGCCATGATTGAAACTTATCAAAAAATTATTGGAAGTTGAAACTTGTGGGCGGAAGTCAAGTAAACATAGGACTTTCTTTGCCCTAGTCTCATGAAAAATAGGTCTGTGTTAGATACCAATTGTCCCACATGGAAAGATTATAAGATAAATAGTGGGCTTATAATCCCCTGGGTCTCCTCCCCTTGCAAGCCGGTTTTGCAAAGGGGAGTTCTACCTAATGGGTTCTTAACAATTGGTACTAGAGCCAGTCCACCACGTCGCGGGTTCAAGTCCAAGTGGTTGCGTTATAGGCTGGATTAAGATGCGAGCCGAATGAAGCTGCCGAAGAGAGGAAAGGGCTACTGGTGGGTCAGTGTCAATAATATGGACCACTAATGGTGGATTGTTACAAACCACTATGTTGAGTATGGAATCGAACGTAGTATGGGCTATGGTTCTGTGGTCGTCGTTTTGAATGGGGTGACCTGGGGAGGGCTGCTACCCGATAAAAGGCAAGATCCGCAAAGTCACCTAGCTGAGAAGATGGGCCACCATGGATGGCAGTTGTGGAGTGTGGTGGAATGTTAGATACCAATTGTCCCGTATGGAAAGATGATAAGATAAATAGTGGGTTTATAAGCCCTTGCGTCCCCTCCCCTTGCAAGCCGGTTTTGCAAGGGTGAATTCTACCTTATGGGTTACTAACAGTCTGCTAGGCCAAACTTTATATATTTCACGTGATAGTTGTGAAAAGATGGGAAAGCATTGAAACCTAAAATTGTTTGTATAATTCTCCATTTTTATTTTCTTTATGTCTCTGTTCATTTCATCTTTATTTTCGTATTAGATATGAAGTCCAGGGCTATGACGATGAAGTCAATTCTTGGTTTAGCAACGCCGTTGGTCGACCATGCACTTTGTCACGCTGTATCAGTTCCAATCACAACCTTTGCTTGGACAAGAACAAAAATACAGGCGTGTGCAGAGATATGCGAGGTGTTATGAATTTTGCAAATGAAGCGCAGTTCCTATTAATATCTGAAGAAAGCGTAGCTGACCTCAACAACAGAATAAGCACAAGTATGTCGTCTAACTTTATTACTTCCACACATTACTACTTTTTACGTATGAGTAGTTAAAATTTTCATTCCCAGTGTGAAAATAATCCTCTTTTTAGTGACTTGATGACACAGGCCCATCTTAATATCTTAATACACTTGTAAATTTGTGATTTTTTTGTTGATGAAAGGTTTAAATTTAGATTCCGTCATCTCTAATATTTATGAAGGGCTGAAGATAGTCTAACAAAACGGAAATAGGGAATCCTAAGATCTCGAACTCAATAACTGAAACTAATAAAATAATATATTTGATGTTACAATATGATTCACGACACCTTTAATTTATGGGGTTAAATAGTAATGCATGCTAGAGCCAGCAATATGGAAGGTGCAACGATGCTGGAATTACAAAACTACAAAATTATCGCAGCTGTTTTAAGAACCATTTTGGTCCTGGTTTATGTGAATACTGAGACGTGCCACTCATTAATTGATGACAGAAGATGTGCGAAAGGGTTCACAAGGAGCACTAACTCAAGTTAATCCAATGAGATTTAGGCCTAACCTCATCATATCCGGAGGTGAACCGTATGCTGAAGATGTGTGGAGAAATCTTAGAATCGGCCATAAATATTTCACTGTAAGTTCTCATTATTTTTTAAACTAGTGGTAATTTGAAAATTCTACTGAAACCCATCTCTGCTGTCTAGTTTTGCATTATCTTTTCGTTTGACAGTGACTTCTTACATTAGCACAGACTGACAAACTTGTCATAGCAGTTTTTGAAACCGGAGATGCACTATTTTTATGTCTAACCTTTATTGCTTACATACCATAAATTGCAGTCAATAATTTCATTTAATACTGTTATGCTAATGCCAAATAAGGGTGGCAAATCTTCACGTCTGCTTTTTTGGAAAATCCAAGTTCTGAAGTAACATATGGTTGAGTTTTTTTAACAGTCTTTAGGTGGATGCAACCGTTGCCAGATGATCAACATTGTTCATGAAGCAGGGCACGTACAAAAGTCAAATGAGCCTTTAGCTACTCTAGCTTCATATCGGAGAATCAAGGTCAGCCATGATCAACCAATTGAGTTCGAGTTTCACCGTTAGTGTTTCTTTTCTACTTTGATTATTTCATATAATTCGTTTCATTCTTCTTAACACCGAGCGAATTGACCTTCCTAAGCAGGGGAAGATTTTTTTTGGAATACTTCTGAAATATGATAGAAGCGATGGAGTACAAAACGATGATCTATGGCTTAAAGTGGGAGACGAAATACATCCGAATTGTAATTAACTTCAAGCCCTCCATATGGAACGTCCTTTTTGCATAGTCTGCTGATTGAAGAGCAGTATTCTACAGCTGAGCTTACAGATATGTTATAATCCAATACTACAGTCTTTCCTGCAAATCTACGAAAATAACCCTTACAGATGTCGAGAAATTGGATCACAGAAACTGGAAGAGGAAACACTACCGGTCCGCTACTACAGAGAGCAACTAACTCCATAGTCCATACTCCTTAAAAGTTGTAACTTCCAAAGAAAAAAATAGTTATACATATATATATTGCACACTTCAGTTTTCCATATTTATGTACTGAAATAATCAATCTCTATGTATGAATAAGGATATTAAGGAATATGTCAGAAGTTGGACAGATTAAGGATCCGTTTAGTGAATGAGTTGAGTTTGAGTTGAGATGAAATTTTTAAGTTTGAGTTGAATTGATTTTTAAAAAGTAGTTATAAACTTTATTGACTTTTCAGAAAAAGACAAAAAATGAGATGAAAAAATACAGTTTAGTTGGAGTTAAATTCGGATGCCAAACGAAGCATGAATTTTAACTTCTGTTCAAGCCCTTTAAATCATTTTGCAAATTAAAAGATGAACAGATTTGACAAAAAATCTAAAATCAAATTTTACATTTACTCTGTTGGGTTATTTCTTAGCTTGCAACTCAGGACATTGCTCTTGGTTGTTTTCTAGGATCTTTATTTCAACACAATTGACCAAAGTAGGTTTGTTTAAGTTAAATATATATATATATATATATATAGACCTATATATATATGTGTGTATGTGTGTGTGTGATTGGAGAATTGACCAAGGTTGCATTTCTTGAAGTGGAAAAATGAAGACCTTCCAGAATATACTAGAAAACAGTGAATTTAGAGGGCTTGGCATTTTCAATCAACAGGTATGCAGTTAAGGAGATTTCAACTTCAGTTGTAGAAATCTTGGCTCTTTTTATTTTTATTTTTATTTTTTTTTTGCCAGTTTGAATATTGTAGCATAATTATAAAAATTCAAAAATTAAAAAGAAAAAAAAATATTATGGAACATGTGTTTATGCTTCTAGTTCTTGACTATAGACTTTTGACTTTCTTGGCACCTTTTTCAGGCCTTTTCCCTTGACTGAGAGCCCTCTCTAGATCTTTTGGCCACTGATGTGTCATTTTTTTCGTCTGTCCTTTCTTTTTACTTCTTTTGAACGTATTATTGGTTTCATTCATCTCCTTGACAAAATTATTTTTCGCAAGTTGTCTACGTTAGGCTTATTTGCGCCATTGCCGCCACTAACTTCTCATTCATTTGTGATGTGTCCGCTGAAAATTATTTTCATCGATTATCTCCTTGGTTAAAAAAATCGATGACTAAGATCTGTAATTGATATGAAAACAGTATAGCTAGTTTTTTTGACAAAAATTGACCCGCTTCTTTACATATGTCACTAATAGATTGTTGCGTTGTAAACAAAAATATCATTCATACTCTTAATTAACAACTCCTAAGTTCTATGTCAATTTTTGTTCGGATTATCAATTGTGGTGTTTTTTCTACACTTTTTCTAAACTCAAGAGGTTAATTGTCCAAACAAATATTCCGGCGTCGCGTCTTCTTGTTCACTGGTCAATGGTAAAGGGAAAAAATTTTAAAAAAAAAAAAAAGAAGGAAAAAAAAAAGCATGTTTGTTGATATACTGAAATCTTTGATTTTTCAAATGTCAAATACCATCAAAGTGAGCAACAATTTGAACGATTGGAAAATTTCAACTTCAAAAGGTTGAATTTGGATTTTCCTCAGCTAGCCCAGTGTAATTGTGATTAGATGCTTGAGATTTACACTAAAGTGGAAATATTATTTCCCCTATACTCAATTAGACAGATCCTATTCCAAAGCAGAAAGAAGCTAGAGAGAGAGAGAGAGAGAGAGAGAGAGAGAGAGAGATGGGAACAGAGAAATTGAAGTTAGAGTGATCAAAGTGAAGAGGAGAGAGAATGGGTCGAAAGAAAATACAGAGAAAAAATTATGAGGAGAAAGAAAGTATGAGGTTTGTGTGCTTAACATGCATAGATCTCTATAAATTATTAAAAGAAATGTGGTCCATATGGACCACGTAAGGAAAAAATGGCTTGTATAGAACCCATCTTAAAAACTAGTTCATTGAGAAAAGGTGGTCTCATCCACATGTAAACATTATAATATTCAAATAACTTGATAATGTAGATTAAATTTAGCTTCTAATACCCTCACTCAAGCTAAGTATGTCATGTAGATGGATTAGGGTCTAAACCTATCTTTTTTAGCAAAAGTTTGACTTTGATGCCATGATAAATGGGCTTGCATAGAATATGGAGAATGTGCTTAATCCATACATAGACACCATAATAATCCAGTAACTTTGACATTAGGCAAATTCAATTTCTAACACCATCACTTAAACTTACTGTGTCATGTAAATGGGATGAGATCTAAATCCATCATCATGGTTAATGAAATTAAAATCAAACTCATCCTTAAAAGCTAATTTAAATATATAAAAATGGTCTAATTCATATATAAATACCATAATAATCCGCTACCTAAATATTATGGACATATTCAATTTGTAACTATAAGGATATCATTATTTCGTTTTGAGAGCCAAAAAAAAGTACTCTAACTAGCATTTGGTGCATGGGTTCAACACAATGTAAATCTCCATTCCATTTTTTTTCCCCCGAAAAATCAACTTCTATATCACTATTCACATTCACTATTATAATTTTATAACTTAAAACTTTAAAAGTCTATAATTTTGCATGTGTAAGTCTAAATAGGGCGATTTTTTTTTAATTGCATAAAATTTAAAAACCCTGTATTGATATTTTATACGAAATATATTTCAAGTTTTTACACTTTTTAATTTTAACAATTTAAATGTACAACTCAATTTAACTAAAATCCAACTCAAAAAATTCAATTCCAACTCTCGTACCAAACCCATGGTAAGAAATGGTTGGAACATATCAAATGGTCCATGTGCTTCGCAGCCGGAGTCTCTGACCGAAAAGACCAAAACAAAGTCTTGTTGTTTACTTGATTGGGTCAAGACCGAAGCTGAGAGATATAATTAGATATCAATTTAATTGGCCTGACTCGTAACCTTTAGACTTGGTAATAAACGGTTGATCAGTTGTACACTAAATTCATGTTTGGATTTATTCTCCTTTTCTTTTTTCTTTTTTTTTTTTTTTTTTTTTCCAAAACGACAAGAAATGTCTTTGTTGACTTAGGCGACCTTGCTGATTTTGCTCCTTAGTGTTGTTGCCCTATCAACGAGAATCTAGTGCATTCATTTATCTTTTCAACCATGTAGAAACTTGGTTTTAATTACTTACTTAACTTGGTAATTTTTTTCAACACCAACTAATAAAAAAATCAGAAATTAGGCAAACTTGGTAATTTCTTAATTTCTCTTTTAATTAAGAAATAGTTTTTTTTTTTTTGGGCTTTACGATGATCAGTCACTGATATATATTGGTCTAGTATTAATATATTGATCAATCATTGATGGTTCGGTAATTTATTAATTGAGATTGTTTAATCACTAAGAAATATTAGTTTATTAGTAAATGAACACCAATCAATCAATGTTGGATCATCAAATAATTCAAAACTGATGGACCATTTTAAAATGGTCATTTTTAAATGCGTGACACTTACTAAAAACCCCTAAAAACATCTGGTTTTTGCTGCCTTCTCTAAGCTCAAGTTCTTCAGTTGACCTTGACAATTACATTAATAGAGAATGATCAACTTGGCATGATTTCTTGTAAAATTAACCTCCTCCACCATGTGTTCTTATGATATATCTAATATTTTATTGTAGATAAACTATATGTTTCTTTTGTTTTTTCTTAAAGTTTTATATATAATAAATATGTTACTTTCATATATATCTCATTCATGATCTTGGTTTATATTCACGTATTTTACTACTTACTTATCCCATTTGCTAACTATCATGTCGGAACGAGACCATGAAGCTGATGAAAGCATGGCTGCTAATTTGAGTTTGAATAAAAGAAAATGTTTCTTAATTATTAGTAACTCTATAATTATATATCTCTGAAGTTCCTTTCAGTGAAAAAAGCAAATGTTCGAAGTTTAGCTATTTTTTATAGACATGATGTCAAGCTAATTAATTATCTATTCCCTTATGAAATTTCCAAATAATGACTGCTTTCATAATGTTATGAGAATTAGTTTCCTTAATGGATTGCATATATTTATCTACAAAGTCAATGAAATCCTTAACTCTATGTTTAGATTTCCTTAATTAATTTTATATTCGCTTCTTAACTTGCGTTTGGTTCGCTGGTTGGAGATAAAATTTTTCAGTTAGAGTTTGTTAACTTTCAAAAACTAGTTATAAATTGTATTGATATTTCAGAAAAAAATTAAAACTGAGATGAAAAAATATAGTTTAGTTAAACCATTAATCTTTTATTATACGTAATTATGAAACCTTAACTATATCACTAGCGCAAGTAATCTTTAACCTTCTATTAGTCAAAATTCAGAAACCTGTTAGTGTGAATGTGAAAGGTCCTTTCGTTTTTCAAACCTCACGACATTGAACTCGGTGCCCATGTTGCTTCTATTTTCACATGATATCCATTTTGGAGGCTTAAGTTAGGTAATTAATGATTGTAAATATAATTTTACAATTATTTATATGAAAGGTAGATTATGCTTCGATTGGAATTCAGTTTCCAATATAAAAATTTCAACTTATTTTTTATTTTTTTTGAAAAGTAAGTAAATTTCTTAATTAATTTTTGAAAAATCAACTTAGTCTAAAAATTTCAATTCAAAATGATGGTCAAAAGACACCCTAAATCTTTCTAAGTGTAAAAAATATCCATTTCAGCTTGAACTTCCAAAGGTTTGAAAACTATTATAGTTTATAATGGCCCATAATGGTTGTTAGGACACTACATATATTATTAAGCATCCAATTTCCAAACACATAAATTCATAAAAGATTTACAAATGAAAATAAAAAAAAATAAAAAAGCGAAGAATTAGTATTAGCTATCAAGAACATGGGTATAAATTACCACCAACGAATTGATATAACTATAAAGATGTCTTTTTTCCCCTCTTTTAAGGATGCACCAAGAGTTTGATATTTATATAATTCCACTTTAAAATCCCTTTCTGAATAATATATTATGCAACGTTGGACATAGAATTGAATTAGATCCTTTTTGTTTTATAAATATTGATCTCAAAATTTTTAAAATAACAAAAAAAATAGAATAGGATGACACTGATGATCGTCCTTTAATATTAGAAAAGAAAGTACATAGTATAAATAATATATAATCAAACACACATGCATATATAGACTATAGATTCGTTTGATATATAAGTTTAACTTCAACTAAATTATCTTTTTTTATATTGATTTTTATCTTCTTATAAAAAATCAACAAAAATTATAACTAATTTTTTAAAAAATTAATCAATACTTATTTAAAAATTTTATCTTTAACTGATAAATCAAATACAAGTTATAATCTTGTTTTGTAGATAATAACGATATGTGTTGAAGATCCTGTCTGCGGGATTAATTCATGGTGGCTTTAGACTCTTCTAGATTGATGAATCTTATTATAATTAATGTATTTACATATATATATATATATAATACAAAGTCAATAAGACTTTCGTACTCAACTGTTGCTGACAAAAAGAGTAGAAACAATAACATAAACCCAAAGCTTAGCTTTGATGAAGGGTAAAAGTCAGAAGCTACAGTTGTCTATAGGCGCCTCAAACTTATGATTTGACAATACTTGCTCCTTCGGAATTGAAAGCATCCATAGAAAAGTCAAAAGTAGTTTCATATTTAAAAAAAGTTATTTTTATAAATAATAAATTATATAATAGGTTTGGAACATCATTTTAAATTAAAATTTTTATTTTAGTTTTTATCTTTTTTTTTAAAATTTTTTTATCTTTTCTGAAATTTTTTTTTTCTGAAAAATCAACAAAAATTATTATTAAAACTTAAAATTTTCAATTCAAACTCATTTACCAATCAGACCCTTATATCATGACTTATAATTTTTTTTTTTTATTTTTACATATCACTCTTTTGAATTTTTTTATTATTATATTAACAGTCCTTCTTTCAATATTTTATAAAAAAATAGATAAATAAAAATTAAACATGATCTAATTTCATCAACTTAAATGAAGTCATAATTTCTTCTATCATCAATATTTTTGATAAGAGAAATAAACTATAATCTTATCAAAAATAAAATTTTCCTCTCAAAGATATTTAATTACAATTCAATTCTTAATTAAATTGCACGTAATCTAAATACCTTAAATTTTTGTTCAGTTTTTTTACGAAATACCAACTTAAGGTCTATTCACGTAACAATGAAAAAATATAAATATAAGATAGAGTGACTTGTGAAATAATAATTAGGAATAACATTAGACTGAATATAAACTTCATCGATTATTTGTAACAATTAAAAAAAAAAAAAAAAAACAACAGAATTCACCAACAATATTACAGCAAAGCAATATAGCGACTTCTAGAATTGCCCTTTTCTTTATTGATATTAGTATCCAAAGAAAAAAGTATGTTAATAATACTAGAGGATTGCCCACTTGAGTAAAATGCAATAATACTTTCAAAAGTTATTCACAAAAAAAAAAAAATTAAAATAAAATAAAATTTCAAAAGCACGTGGTTTGGATGATGTGTGCCCTTTTGCTTGTCGTTTTCGATCTCATTTAGTATTTTGGACTTTGAATTCTTTCTCATTATTTGTTGAAATGTGGAAGAAGATATATCAACAAACGATTTTGTATAGTCATTTTGTCCGGCTGGTGACGTGTCAGTTTTTATAGGTCCTACTTTTGATCGGTTCAAAAAAAAAAATACGTAGGGTCCGTTTGGTAAATGAGTTTGAGTTGGAAATTTTAAATTTCAATAGTAATTTTTATTGACTTTTCAGAAAAGACAAAAAACTTTTTTAGAAAAAAAAAACTGAGATGAAAAAGTACATTTTAGTTTGAAATGAGATAGTGAACCAAACGAAGTAGTAGAGATTATATTTCGACAAGATAAAAAGTAATTACAGACATACCTAGAGTTTTTTTTTTTTTTTTTTTTGGAGAAAAGACATATCTAGAGTTTAAATCTTAAATCTATTATATAAATAAGTCTCGGATCAAATGAGTCATATCTGTTGAGTATAATTTTTTGAATGGTCCTGCATCTTTCCGAAAACAATTGTTGAGAAAATGAATTGAAATTGCATTTATTTAGTATATTGTGTGAAAGTGGAAACAAAAATAAAATTCAACTCATTTTTCATATTGGAATTTGAAAAAACGCTCGAAAGATCTTTTCCCTTGCTTTTTGGGTTTAACCATAAGTGTAACCATGTTGAAGATAATATACAAAACGTGAAACGCCATGTTTACACTTTTGCTCGCATTTAGGGCCGGTTTGAGGACGTTTGGAGGCAATATCTTAGAAGTTATAAATGAATTGAGTTTTAAAAATATATGTATGATAAAAATGAATTGTTAGGAGTGCAAAAGTGTAAAAACTTAAAATATGTTCGAAAAAAATATCAATATGGATATTGTTTCGTTTCTCTCAAAATTATATGCAATTTAGGGAAAAAAATTCATCTCATTAGACTTGAAATAACAAAATTATGGACTTTTATAATTTGAGTTTAATGTAGATATTTAGAAATGTAAATAGTAAAAAGTAGATTTTAGTTGAAGAAAAAGACAAAAAAAAAAAAAAAAAAATCAACAACAACATTTGAAGATGCACTTGGAGATGTCCCCACAAACACCCCTTTGGGACCTACCTATTAAGCACATTTTTAAAAAAGAAGTAATTAGCAGCTTTTAAGCACATTTTTAAAAAAGAAGTAATTAGCAGCTTTTTAGAAAATAATTGAAATAAATAGCATGTTTCTAAAATATTTAGAATAAATAGCATATTTATCAGGTAAACAATTTATTTATGTCAGATTTATCGGATAAATTATTCATTCACATCTTGTAAATATGTCATTTACTTAATAAATTTTTCATTTACCTAGTAATATAAATCCGCTATTTACTACAAAGATTTTAGAAACCTGTTATTAACTTCAATTATTTTTGTGAAACTGCTATTTACTTCAATTTCCTTTTTTTCTTTTAAATTTAAAACAACTATTAAAGGTATAATATTTCGCATGAAATTTCAAAGAACTTTTAGCTCTTAGAACTTAGAGCTAAAAGTTATTTCATAAAGCCTATACACCGCTTATTTTATAAATAGCTTCCACAATTATGGGAAGTTATATTAGAGAGTCAAATAATAAAAACTTTTACTTCTTTTTTTTTTTTTTTTTTCTTTTCATTCATAATTACGGTGGGGAAAGAAAAGTGCATACCTTAAAATGTGTTTTACGTTGAAGCTTTTGCTTTTCTTCTCTGTAATAAAAAAAGCTACTAGCCTAGTTTAAGAAATGGCTTACAACCAATGAACGTAGCTCGAAAATGTCTAGTTCAAATAATTGATTATGAGAAGAAAAAATTGAAGGAAGTTGTCAATTCAAATTGAAGTAGACAAGAAGAAAATTCATGTTTAGAATAGTTCAATTTAGGAAATTAATACCAACACCTAATAACATTGCCAAAATTTTCTTCTAAAACCATTTTAACTGTTCTTGAGCACGAAACTAACAATTTTCAAAACTCCTAAATATTTTTGTAACAAATAACACGCAACAATATATGGCACCTTGTCACTATTTATGTAGAATTAATTCTGAATTTATTTGTGATTTGGTCTGCCCTAACAAACATTAAAACTTTTGAATAAAATGTGTTGACTATTTCATTTGCTACCCAAATTCGAATATATATGTTTTTTTTCCCCTTAGTGTAGGATTTATGGGATTGGACAGACTTAATTTAAGGGCATGCATAGAGAGCTGCACTTAGTCGTTGAACGCAGAATATATATGTAAATCTATAATACACATTAATCATTTATTACACATTAAACATTTATTGATTATAAATGTCAAATATTCTAAAAATGAGAAAGAATTTGCATTGGCATTTGGATTTTTGCTCTATCGGTATTAGATTAACTTTTCAAATAGTATAATTTGCAAGTATATTCACACTAAAAACTTATAACATGCATTGCTTACAAACATAATTATACCGCTAAAAAATTAATCAAACACTTAAAACAACATAATCAATTGATAGAGTAAAACTACAGTTTCTATCATAATTTTTGTTTATAATAAAAGATGTAAGAACACTAATCAAGTCCTCGTGGCTTTCGGTACGTTAGTTGGCATGTCAGGATTGGTCCACAAAAGAATAGTAGTGCAAAAAGTCTACTATTAGCGATTGATACTTTTACATGGGAATTATAAGGTCTTGTTTGGAGACTAGAAAAGGCAACTGTATGGTGACATGAAAAGCTTGGTCAAACGAAAGACCCTTGACCTGATATTAAACATTATACATAAATATGTTTTAAAACCCACCAACTACTCTCCATTATTATACGACCATTCTAATGTATATTTTATAGGAAGCTTCTCTCTATATATATACATATACACATATATATGCTTAAAAATATATAGCAATTAACAATACAGTGGCTAAGCTATAGCTCTGTTTATACATGAAACTTTTAGTTAATTTGTTCAGCTGGAATATTTAGCGCCTGCAGATCAAGATCATTATGGATAACCCTCGAAATATTGGTGGTGGCCGATCGATCAGTAGAAAGAAGGATGCAGAGGATCATGATAATCATGATGATGATCAAGATGTGGAAGTTCCACTTCCTGGGTTTCGGTTTCATCCAACGGATGAAGAGCTTGTAGGGTTCTATCTTCGCCGGAAGGTTCACAACAAACCCATCACCCTCGACCTCATCAAACTCATTGACATCTACAAATACGATCCTTGGGATCTTCCAAGTATGCCTCATATATGTGTGCTTGTGTGTGTGTGTATATATATATATTCAGTATGTTATATATATGTGTATATAGTTTTTTAGCCAAAAGAAAAATATAGGGTTTGGTTCCCGAAGCATGAAAAAAGGCCTACCTAATTGCGTCGCAACGTAGATCTGTGTACATAGCAAATATAAATTGTCCATGGTTAATAATTCCATTCAAATTTAACCTCATCACAGATACATGTGTAAACATACATGTATATATATATATATATATGTATATGCATATTTATTGATTACTCATCATATCCCTTCTTTTGCAAATCTTGAAAATAATAAAAAGTAAGCTCTTGTTTTAATTCATTTTTCAATTTTTATTCTTTAGTATTTTCTCTCATAAAAATATGAATTTTTTTGTTTGGATTATGAGTTCGCACTTACGATCTAAACGGGAGCTGATTTGACTTAGCTTTTAGACTTTCCTGTAGAGTTTATTAGAAGTGTTCTATCTTCTCTTATATTTCTCACAGTAGGTTTTTTTCTTCCTTTTTTTTTTTTTTTTTTAATAAAATTAATGCCATGCAGAAGCATCTTGTACCGCAGGAGATAAAGAGTGGTATTTCTTTTGCAAAAGAGGGAGAAAGTACAAGAACAGCATAAGACCGAATAGGGTGACGGGGTCGGGATTCTGGAAAGCGACCGGCATCGACAAGCCAGTGCATTCTCACGGAGGAGATTATGGGAAAAACAATCAGTGCATTGGCCTCAAGAAAACTTTGGTTTACTATAGAGGAAGTGCAGGGAAAGGCACCAAAACTGATTGGATGATGCACGAGTTTCGCCTTCCCACCATTAATGACATCCATATTTCTACCACCACCAATCTTCGCCCAGCTAACTCTCCTACTTCTAAGCCCGATCCCAAAGAAGCTGTAAGATATAGCCGGATTCTGAACTTCTTTATTTTCGTTTTTTTTTTTTTTTAAATTCTTAATAGATTAAAGGACTCATGATTAGTTTGTTGGATGTCGGCTTTTCTACGTTTTAATTTCCATAACATTAGTTACCCTTTCTCTTCATTTACTTTAAAAAAAAAAAAAAAAATTTCTATATTATTGTACTGTGTGTTCATTATACCTAATTCATTTAAAGTGTCCACACTTCGTACGTAAAAAATTTTCAAGATGCATGTGCTTAGGCAGAACATGTACAAATGATTATAATTTAATGTTCAACGCAGTGATCTTTTTACATAAGATTATACCAAATATAAATACACGAAAAGTTTTTGTCCTATCTAGCTCCTAATTAATGTAATCTACGCAATCTCACATCTTATTGACACTTACTGTCGATAAAGGTATAATCCCGGACGTGACATCCTGGTTAAAAATTTCCGAGATAATATCGTTGTAAAATTTTAGGGTGATTCATTTATTTGTCCAAATTTTTGCAGGAAATATGGACTTTGTGCAGGATATTCAAGAGAAATATGTCATATAGAAAGTACACCCCAGATTGGAGAGAACTGTCTACTAATAAGCGTCAACCAACGGACACAATCAGCTCTAAGAAAGCCAATAGCTCGGAATCTAACAACAACAACAAGATAATTATTAATCGAGAAGCTAACTACAATTACATCGATTTCAGCGCTCCAGCGATGCATTATTGTGATCAGTTGGTCGAGAAGAAGCCCGTTCTAAATCACACGATTACGAATGGGAGTCAATTGCACGATGGTCATCAATTGAGCTCCACGGCCTCACATAATCTTGCTGACATTGTCCCACATTCCATGGATGCCATCTCAAACTTTTCGCCATACTCGGATGAGAATGATCAGTTCTTTACACACACAAGCTGGGATGAGCTTAGCGCAGTTGTAGAGCTTGCTCTTGATCCAGCTCTTATTTAAAAGTTTTATGGCTACAGCTAGACAAGTTATTTATTTTTTGAATTTGGGTAGTAGTTGTGTTTGGGAATTATGTGCTGTATTGGATTTATTTAATGAATTCTTTTCCGCTAATTAGACAGTTTTATGTTTGCTTTTAGGAGTATTCTAGGACTTATATTGTCTCTAATTATCGCTTTGCTTAATTCAGACACTGTACTTGTACTACTGCCCTTCTTATTTGGGTTTTACATATATGTATATATATATATATATATTTATACATAAAGTCTTAAATCCGATATCTGATGCTATTCAGTAATATGAATTTCGATTACTGTGAATGTGAACTTTAGTTACTAAAAATATGAATTCATACAGAAGAAAATGTAGTTAAAATAAATGTGAATTCCTCTTATTCTACATGAATTCATATTCCTAGTAATTAAAATTCAAATTTACAATAACTGAAATTCACATTACCGGATACCATCAGGTACCGAATTCAAGACCATTAATGTATACATATTATATATAGTATCTCGTTGACTCTTCTTATATTGATCATCCGAACTTTTGAAACTTCTCCAATGAATTTGGTAAAAATGCTACCCACAAAGTGATGCATAGATTTTTCATGGTTGTATTAATCAAAGAAAATAGAACATTTGAAATTCAAATTAAAATAGAAAAGATTATGCAAAAGAGAGGATATACTATAAAGAAATTGATAGAACTTGAGAACCGTGTTACATATTTAGTAGGAAAAGTAAAAGGGGAAGTGCCTTTCAACCATGTACAAATTAGCTATAATGTAAACATGCGACTTATAAGCATGATCTCTCCGGGATATCCGGACCTAAAAGCCTCTCCTCGAGATAGCTCATGAAGATAAGAAAATGATTTCTTCTTTGAAAGGCAGCGGAAGTTTGAGGACGGTACAAAGACTCGGTTATAACGGGTTATGGATTCCAGCCACAAATATCACCAATTGAACTTCAGAAAATCAATGTTGGTCTTGCTTCTCGATTTGTAGCTTAAAAATGGCCTCCTTATACCAAATGCAGTGCTCGCTTTTCCGTTCAAACTTTGTATGTATCCAGTGTCTGGTACACACCCTCTTCACTCTGCAGAGGATCAGTGAGCTGCTTAAAACCATACGAACCACTTGCGTCACTGTTCGGCTCTACTGCTGGAAGGGGGAGTTATGGTGATTCTGTCTGCATTTCTGGAAAGCCATTTCCCAAAACCCGGGGAAGAGGCAAGCTCTTCCAAGGCATTATCGGTGGAATCTCTTGTGAACTTTTCCCAGTCAGGCTTTGAGAATCTTCTCCTTTCAGGTGTGGTGTGGAAACTAGAAATGTAGAGCTGATCGGAGCCACTCCCACCAAAACCTGAAAAAAGACTAGTGCATCAAAAACTGTCGTCCAAGATATAGGTGTTTTCCTTGTTAGTTGATGGATGTAAAATAGAAGCAAACCATGGTCTGCGGGACTGGATGGAGCCATGGTGAAATTTTTGGATCGAGCTACTGTTGGGAAACTGAAATCTTCTTTCCTTCGGATCCTATTCGTGTAGTCATCAAGAGGATCTTCAAGAGCTGTCGAATCAGAAAGGTGTAACACTTTGTGCTTCCTTTTAGCTGATTTCCTTGTATTTCTGCAGCAATATTAACGTTATTCGCTACAGTGGGGGGAAAAAGAAGAAGAAGAAGAGATGCATGATGCTGTACTAGGTATATTTGAGAAAGATCATAAATATAATTTTAACACAATTACTCGGTTAATTTAATTTCCCCTTTACTGCATCATACACCTAATCTCTTATAGACACGCATAATATCAATTACAGATGGCTATGATTAACCTTCGAAACTGAAAAACAATTTTACCTGAAAATACGACGAAGGATTCGCAATCTAAGAATTCTCTGCAGTATTGTCGAGGCTATTATTCCAAATACTAGAGCTTCCATTGCTAGTATGGGATCCACAGAACTCTGGAATTAAATTTATTCTTGTCAAGTAAACAATCTCATGAATTGATGAGTCAAATAAGAAGATGGAGTAGAAACCTGAAGAATCAAAAGAGCAGACAAGAATCGGATGGACCATGCAACAAAAAGGGATGTGCTTATATCAATTGATCCATCTTCTGTTGAGATATATCTGTGAACCACCCAGAAGCCCAGCCAGCCTCCAGCCAGAATGACAAAAACCAGTAGAAAGGTTACCGACTGCAACAATCCAGGATCAAATAAGTATTTTTTAGGTAATTAATGTAGTGCGTGGATAAATAATAGACACACACACAATGAGATTTAACACAAGAGCTGGTTAACAGCAAGTAGCCTCCCCAAGAAAAAAGAAAACGCTCATTTTTTCACTTTTATAGTGGATAAACAATGCAGTTATCAATATTAGTATAACTCACAGCATAGAACATTTCTTTACTGATTCCAGCCCCAGTAAATGTTGAGTGCCAAAATCCGGGAAAGTAATAGAAGAGAAAAGATACAAATCCGACCTGACAAATTGCAATATATTGAATTAAAAATTAAAATGTTAAAGTAAATTAAGGAAACAAGAAGGATTTAAGGCTGATACCCACGACAGATGAGTAAATGAAAAGTGAGGACTTTGAACCAGTTGGAAGAAGTTCCATAGCCTTCTTCAACCCCTGTCAATGACCATAAAAGATAGTGTCACATAAAATTTTCCAAACCATGCCAAATTGACTAAATTAGTTTTTCAGATATCAGTGTAAGAGAGACCAGCATTCATTCTCATTCATACACAAGAACCTCGTCATCAATTCATGACGAAGATTGTGAAAAAGTGAAACTAAGAATGATTGACACTTGATAAACTTACGGGCAAAATATTATCACAGAATCACTACTGAAAATGAATGCCATTTCCAGTTATGATTTCAACTTCAGCTTAAACTTTGAGGTGATGGTTTCTCGTGTGGAAACGTCACCTCCTGCTATGGCAGTCATGGAAATGGCATGGTACCATGCATGAGAACTTGCATTAATGAAAGCATGCCATGCAAAATACATAAATAACAGTAACAATAACAACAACAGACGATCAATGTGTGTGTGTGTGTGTGTGTGTCTGACAGAGAGAGAGAGAGAGATATGGCCGCGCAGGTCAATGGCATTATTCTTAAAACTGCAGAATTTTCAAGGGCACGCTTTGGGACAAAATTGATGCCTATCATGGAAGCAAGATTCTGGAGAACTGTACCAGAGTGGAGCATCATACTCTAACGTGATGTACATACTACTAGCAACAACCATGCCAACAACACAAATAGTAAATATCTACGGATAATACTCGCCTAACATTTTCCCGTACCTTTATACTGCATTGAAGGAAGATAATTAAATTACCTGAAAAAAGACCACCACAATCACAAGGATGCCACCACTTGCCATTGTACTGCAGTAGTAAAATACTAACGAGTTGCTCAGGAAGGAGGCCAAGCTCATCATAACTATCCCCAGTGCTAAATACAGTACGCGTCGTGGAGAAAATTCTGCCCAGCAATGGAAACAGCCATGTTAACACAAGGATTGAAGTAGGATCTGAACATATACGTTGAGACATTATTCACCTTCTTCTACAGACACCTCAAAGTTCTCCAAAGACGCACTAACCGTCCTTACATCCAACAATTTGTGCCCAAAAGGCGACACTGACCGAACCCAGGAACCGTTAGAAATTGTCTCCCACTGGTTTTTTGGGCACATTCCGATCTCTAGAGATATATTCCTATAGATTGGATACAACTTGTCAAAACACTAATTTCTATCAAATTACAAGACACTTAGGGGCCATTTGAAACAACTATTGGAGATGGAATTTTCCTTTTTTATTTTTTCAAAAGTCAGTTGTCTTACCACCTCATTTTGAATCTACCTCTCTTTTTCTCTCTATTCCATTTTTTAAAAACTCAAAACTTTAAAAGTTTATAACTTTCTTATTTCAAGTCGAAATAAGATGATTCTTGTGTCTAACTGCTCATGATGACGAGAGAGGAACAAAACAATACCCATAGCTTTTTAAAAAAAACACACATTTAAGGTTTTTCAAACTATTAAAATATAACAATTCATTTTCAACTAAGATTTTAACCAAACATACATTTCCAATTTAAAAAAAAAATCTAAAACTCCAACTCCAATTGGTGTTCCAAGCATGCCCTAAATAGAGCCTCTTCTTCCATGTGATACTTACTCACCTGTGTAAGCAAACTTCAGCCTTGGGCAAGTGACCACTTGAATTTGCAACTGACACCTTCACCTTCACCGAGTGGGCAAATTTCCCCAGATTCCGAATCCTAGAAAATCCATAAATTCGAACCCTTTCACAGGACATGGAAATTCCAGGCTTGGATTTATGACAAACTTTCACTGTGAATTGCAGCTTAGCAGATGGAGCAACCACTGCAAAACCAAATGTACAATATCAGAGAATTATCCCAAATTTATATATTCATATACGTGCATGAAATTTGACACTTCGACTTTCAATTTGTGTAATGAACAAAAAGTTTGAGCCTTTTCGTCGACAGAGACCAAGATTCGAACTTTCTTACTGGTCCTCATATTTCTGGGCAGCCAAACAGAACCAAACAATATTCAACAGTTTGGATTGAAAATTAACGATGATAGAACCCTAGGATTGAAGAAATTGGGAAATTTGAAGAGTGAAGTAGAAAAAGAAGTACCTAAAGAACGTTGATCAGAAGACGAACAAGGAATGCAGAGGAACAGAAAGAACGGAAGGCAAGTAGAGATTAGTACATGCTTAGCAAAAGAAGCCATTTTCTGAAAAGGTTAAGGGTTTGATTTTCTCTCTCTTCCCGGTGACGGGAAAAAGAGCGGGAGACATATGTAGGTGTATGTGGGTGCGTGCGTGCGTGCGTGCAACTGCACATACAGAGAGAAGAAGGGCGAGCGTGGAAAATACGGGACCTTGAGGAGGGTAATTATGTCATTTGAGTTTTGACGAGATTGAGCAAGGTTGCTCTAACGGTGAAAATGTATGGATGAATCGGTAAAAGAGATAATTTTAGAGTCTGAACGTCGGAAGTCTGAATCATCTTCCAACTTAAAATAGTGTTCTTGTCATGTGAACTTACGGTGCGTTTACCTCATCATTTTAAATTTAAATTTTTCATAACAGTTTTTATCTTTTTCTGAAAGCCAACAAAAATTATAATTAATTTTTAAAAAATTAACCAACTTTACATTGAATTAAAATTTCTAACTCAAATCATTCACCATTAAACTACTGTTTTACCAAATGCATCCTTAAAAAATGAGAAATAACAGGCCATTACCAGATCATTTTTTAGCCAAAAAAACAACAAAAACAAAAGAGCCCCCGTATGACAAAACATTTACTGAATTTTAAAATTTCAACTTTACATCAAATTTTCTCTCTCTTCAATTTTCAAAAAATTAAACTTTAAGACCAGTTTGAGTTCAATAGGTTTTCAAAAAGTCTTTTTCAAAAAGACAAAAACTAAAAAAGAAAAAAACTGAGATGAAAATTTCATGAGGGCTAAGGCTTTTTTTTTCAAGTTAAACCTAAGTTTTATCTAATTTTTTTTGTTTTTTTAAAGTCAATAAAAATTATAATTAGTTTTTGAAAAATCAAATAACTTTAACATAAAAATTTCATTCAAACCTATACATAAAACGCAAGCTAAAAGTTTATAATTTTTTCATTTCAAATTGAAATAAGATGATTTTTATGTCAAAATACTTGTAACGACAAAACGAACAAAACAAGATTCACTATGTGTATTTTTTTTAAATACATTTCAAATTTTTTACAGTATTTTTTATATCAAACAACTTTTTCAAAAGTTTTCCCTCAAAAATACACTCTCAACTGAACTTCTGAAATGCCACTTCCAGATATCCCCTAAACAAGCCATAATTCAACCCAAAGAGTGGACCCACTTTTGCATCATCGTCCCTTAACTTCCGTCCATTGCAATTTACTTGTTAAAAAATTATTTTTAACCATGAACTCCTTGAGTTTAATGGTTCTTTTGGATTATACATTAATTCCAATGTAACAAATGTATTGAAATATGTATTCGAATGTCTCATGGAATCATTGTATTTAAATGTAATATCTATTTGGATCGTTTACATTTGAATAGTCATTATAATATATGTAGATAAAAGAGATAGAGTACATGATATAAAGTAGATAAAATAAAGAGAGAGAGAATTGGTGAATGATGTTTTGAGTTGATTTATTGTTCAAATAAAAATGTATGTGATTGGAACTTATGAAATACCAGAATGCATAATGTACTGTGTTAGAATTCAATATACAGGGTGTTAGATCTAAACACACTATAAAGATGTATGGCATTGGACTCCTAAAGAAATAACGATGTTAATTTTTCTATCTTTTTTTTTTTTTTTTAAATCGACACATTAACATAATTAGGGAGAAGTTTAAGGGTAGTAGTGCAAAAGACCTTAAAAAAAATAAAATAAAAAAAATAGAACACGATGCTTGGAGTTTGAGAGAAAGGCCACTTGTTGGTATCTAGTCTACTACTGAATGGACTAGAGCTAGAGATAGTCTATCAAATAAATATATATATATATATTCTTTTTTTTTCTTTTGCTAAATTCTATCAAATTACTTTAGTTTTGGTGTGTTATTTGAGTTGAAATATTTTAGTTGTAATAGTAAATTTTTTTGAATTTTCTTTTTATTTAATCCTCTTTTTATTTATCCTCTTCACAATGCTTCTCTGTTGACTGTCTTCGGCCAGATCTGATTTTTCAATTCGCGAACCAGTCCATTCGAAAATTAGTTCAAGGGGAATTCTTACTTTGGACACTTTTTTCCTCCTTTATTTCGTGTCTATGGAAAAGGAGAAAGATGAATCAATTTTGGATCTCATAGCACTTTGGCATTCTAGGTGCTTGTGCAAGTGACGTGGATCCGCAATACAAATAAATTATTATGTAGTGCTCACAATGATGATTGTTAAAATTTAAATCAAAATATCTTTAACATACTGTGTTATTAAAAATATCAATTTCAGCTTGTTACAGTACAAAATAATTATTGACTTATCTTCTAATAATTTAAAATTTTGAGATTGATCGGTAAAAAACATAATAACAGAACATAAAGTTGTGAGTATGGATATGTGTATTTGTACTATTTATTTCCATTTTTTTGTGTACTTTTTGGACCTTTTAAAAAAAAAATTTATGCCTAGCTTTCCAATTAATATTTGTCAGCACCTACACCTATTATGTATTATCTTAGAGAGTACTAAAATACAAAATTATTATTAACTCATCTTCTAAGGTTTTAAACTTGTCAAACATGCTTAAATAATGTGTAAAAAAAATATTTTAGTAGAAATTTTAAAACCACGGTAAATTTTTTTTGTTACTAAATCATCATAAATTTGAGAACATTTAACTACACTTTTTAAATTAAGAAATAATTTGTCAAAGAACAACCTTATTTTTTTTTTTTCAAAGAATAATTATATATATTCGAGAAAATTAGTAGATGATAATGACTAACGATAACAACCAAAAGATGAATGGGTTTTCTTTTCTAGTAGTGGAATGGGATGGACACGTAAAATATATGTTTAGACGGGTAAACGATACCTATGTTGATCCCGAGATCTATCTTGTTTTGTGAATAAATATGATAAACAAATAAATAAATTCTTATAAACAAAGAAAGAGAGATATAAATGAGAATAATATGTCTTAGTGGGCGTGGCGTGATAAAACTCTCATTCAGGCAAAAATGTCCCGCGAAAACCGACAAAGGCCCAGAATGAAAAAACAGCGGCCCGTTAAGGAGACAGAAAAGCCCACGAAAGTCCAAAAGAGAAACCCTAGGGAGGGGGAGGCACGGCATATACCTCGCGGTCGCCTCAGATTCTCAAATCTCTTCTTTCATCTGTTATTTAGGGACTGAAAGCCTCAGCTTCTCATTTCCCTAACTCGCCGCTCCTCTCTCTTTCTCTCTCTTCAGGTTTGTCTCTCTTATCTTTCTTCGTTCTTTTATAGATCAATGAATTTCTACGAGTGTTGTTTGTTGTTTTCATTTTCTATTTGCTTGATTCTGTTGGAATTGCTGTGTTTTTGTTATAATTCTTCCGAATCGTAAGCAGGTTCGTTTTTCTTTTCTTTCTTTCTTTTTTATTTTTTGGAAATCTGTTTGGATCGAAATCATTTGAGATCTGAAATTTAAAGTTGAAGCAATAATATTTCGAATCTTTTCTTTGAATCCGATGAAACCTGGCTTTGTGTTTCTATTGTTGAATATCTTTTTGGTTTTGCCGTAGTTTTTTTTTTTTTTTTTTCGTTTCTTTCTAGCCTTTGTTTAGATGTTCTTGTATTAAGCTCGAGTGACAATTTTTGAAGTGATTTGTTGTTAAATTTATATTGTTGTTTATATGTATACATACATATATAGTTATTCGTTGCATGTGCAGATGTTGGGAATACTATAAGAGGTTTTAGATCCGAATTTTTTAATCTGACTAAAGGTTTTTTTTTTTTTTTGAGGAAAAATAAAGATTTTTTAATCCGAGTAAATTTTGTTTTGGTGGTTTTGCTGATGATTTTAATTGTCAACTTAACGTTTTTTTTTTTTTCCTTTTATGTGACAGGTTTTACTTTTGTGATTCTCAAAGACTAGTCAAGATGGTAAGTGCATCGAGCCTTTGATTTTGTTGGATTGGGTTTTCACAGTATTATTTATAAAAGTTTTTTGAATATAATGAGTATTGTTGGTATGTGCAGGTGAAGTTCACGGCGGAGGAGTTGCGAAAAATTATGGACTACAAGCATAACATTAGGAACATGTCCGTTATTGCTCATGTTGACCACGGTATGTTTTTTGTGCATTTCATTTTTCAGTTCTTTGTGCGAAAGTTTCATTTGATTTTCTTAGTTGTCTAGCATTAAACTGGTTTGAGATTTGAGTTTTTTTTTATCATATAAGTGTATGACATATTCATAAGTTTCACTTGCACCCAGATTCTTAGTACCGAAGCTCATAAGAATCGGAGAGTATCTAGTTTACTTTCATTCTCTTCATTTCATATTTATTATTCTGAATGCGTTCATTTTGTGATGTCTATTTTTTCTGTTTATCAGGGAAATCAACCCTTACCGACTCTCTAGTGGCTGCTGCTGGTATCATTGCACAAGAAGTTGCTGGTGATGTCCGTATGACGGATACCCGTGCAGATGAGGCTGAGCGTGGTATTACAATCAAGTCTACCGGTATCTCTCTCTACTATGAGATAAGCGATGAGGCTCTGAAGAATTACAAGGGAGACAGACAAGGGAACGAGTACCTTATCAATCTCATTGATTCCCCCGGGCACGTTGACTTCTCATCTGAGGTCACTGCTGCTCTTCGTATTACTGATGGTGCCCTCGTGGTGGTTGATTGTGTTGAGGGTGTCTGTGTCCAAACTGAGACTGTGCTCAGGCAGGCTCTCGGTGAGAGGATTAGGCCTGTCTTGACCGTCAACAAGATGGACAGGTGCTTCCTTGAGCTGCAGGTGGATGGTGAGGAAGCTTACCAAACTTTCTCAAGGGTTATTGAGAACGCTAATGTGATTATGGCGACGTACGAAGATCCCCTCCTTGGTGATGTTCAGGTCTATCCTGAGAAGGGAACAGTTGCTTTCTCTGCTGGTCTGCACGGATGGGCTTTTACTCTAACCAACTTTGCGAAAATGTATGCCTCCAAATTTGGTGTGGATGAGGCGAAGATGATGGAGAGGCTCTGGGGTGAAAACTTCTTTGACCCTGCTACCAAGAAGTGGACCACCAAGAACACTGGTTCTGCTAGCTGCAAGCGTGGTTTTGTGCAGTTCTGTTACGAACCAATTAAGCAGATTATTAATACTTGTATGAATGACCAAAAGGATAAGCTGTGGCCTATGTTGCAGAAGCTTGGTGTCACCATGAAGTCTGAGGAGAAAGATCTGATGGGCAAGGCATTAATGAAGCGTGTCATGCAGACATGGCTCCCGGCAAGTACGGCTCTCCTGGAAATGATGATCTTTCACTTGCCATCTCCTGCTACGGCTCAGAAATATCGTGTTGAGAACTTGTACGAGGGTCCCCTTGACGATATTTATGCAACTGCCATCAGAAACTGTGATCCGGAGGGTCCTCTTATGTTGTATGTATCGAAGATGATTCCTGCATCTGACAAGGGTCGTTTCTATGCTTTTGGTCGTGTCTTCTCTGGAAAGGTATCTACTGGGTTGAAGGTGAGGATCATGGGTCCAAACTACGTGCCTGGTGAGAAGAAAGATTTGTATGTCAAGAGTGTTCAGAGAACAGTGATTTGGATGGGAAAGAGGCAGGAAACTGTTGAGGATGTTCCTTGTGGTAACACAGTTGCCATGGTCGGTTTGGATCAGTACATTACCAAGAACGCCACTTTGACAAATGAGAAGGAAGTCGATGCCCACCCGATCCGTGCTATGAAGTTTTCTGTCTCACCTGTCGTGCGTGTGGCCGTGCAGTGCAAGGTTGCTTCCGACCTTCCCAAACTTGTTGAAGGTTTGAAACGTCTGGCGAAGTCAGATCCTATGGTTGTGTGTACTATTGAAGAATCTGGAGAGCACATTGTTGCCGGTGCTGGTGAGCTTCACCTTGAGATCTGTTTGAAGGATTTGCAGGAAGACTTCATGGGTGGAGCTGAAATCATTAAATCCGATCCAGTTGTCTCCTTCCGTGAAACCGTCCTTGAGAAGTCAAGCCGAACTGTGATGAGCAAGTCACCTAACAAGCACAACCGTCTGTACATGGAGGCACGACCGTTGGAGGAGGGGCTTGCTGAGGCTATTGATGACGGTCGTATTGGCCCAAGGGATGACCCTAAAGTTCGATCGAAGATCCTGTCCGAGGAGTTTGGTTGGGATAAGGATCTTGCCAAGAAGATCTGGTGTTTCGGTCCAGAGACCACCGGTCCCAACATGGTTGTGGATATGTGTAAGGGAGTTCAGTACCTCAATGAAATCAAGGATTCTGTTGTTGCTGGGTTCCAGTGGGCATCTAAGGAAGGTGCTCTCGCCGAAGAAAACATGAGAGGTATCTGCTTTGAAGTCTGTGATGTGGTCCTTCACGCTGATGCCATCCACAGAGGTGGCGGTCAGGTCATTCCAACTGCTCGTAGGGTCATCTACGCTTCTCAGCTCACAGCCAAGCCAAGGCTTCTTGAGCCCGTTTACCTCGTGGAAATCCAAGCTCCCGAGCAGGCTCTCGGTGGTATCTACAGTGTTCTCAACCAGAAACGTGGACACGTGTTTGAGGAAATGCAGAGGCCCGGCACCCCGCTCTACAACATCAAGGCATACCTCCCTGTCATCGAGTCCTTCGGATTCTCAAGCACATTGAGGGCTGCAACCTCAGGGCAGGCTTTCCCACAGTGTGTCTTTGACCACTGGGACATGATGTCGTCTGACCCCTTGGAGTCCGGATCCCAGGCTTCGCAGCTTGTTGCTGACATCAGGAAGAGGAAGGGCTTGAAGGAGCAAATGACCCCGCTCTCTGAGTTCGAAGACAAGTTGTAAGTTTCTTGTTATGGTGCAATTCGGATAAGGTTGAGGACAGATGAAGAAGAGGAAGCGTATCTGGATTTTAATTTTTCGTTTTTGTCGGTGTTCTTCTCTCCATCGGTTCTCGGCCTTCCATTTTGCTTTTATTTAGGTTTTGTTTTGGAGTATTGGTGTTACCGAGGGTATTGTTAGTTCAGTATCCAGTGTCATTTAGATGCATTGTTTTTCTTTTTCCTTCTTTTTTTTTTTGGGTTATAAAATTTTGTCAGTGTCGGTGGTGTATTTTTTTCAAGAGACCAATATGAAATGCTATGTTGTTGGGTCGTGTCATTGCCTTGCTTTCCGTTTTGAACCATTACCAGCCTTATGCTTTGGGGATGATGCTATTTAGGAATAGTATTATAATTTACTATTATTTTGATATTGAGGATTATTATTATAATTTACTATTATTTTCTTTATGGATGTGAGTTCAAAAATTTGACATCCTGTTTTTGGTGATCACATGGCCATAGGTATAGGGTATATGAAAGATTTTCAAAACATGTACCTTTTTTTTTTTTTTTTTTTTATCGTTTTTGTTATAGGTGAGGAAAATGGGGAAGAAAGAGCGGACCTTTCTCTCATGGTGTCGGAGATATTAAAATTAGGGTTTTTTTATTCTTTTTTTGGTAGAAGGATTTGAATCCTCTCATCCGAATATTTCCTGATAAAAATGGTTGAAAAATTCTTGAAATAATTCTATGACCCGTATCCTTCTTTTTCACTTTTTCCTCCTTTTAAACAAGCTCTCAAGTTGAAATTAAAGAAGGGAAATTGAAGAAAGCTCCTAAAAGAGCAAAAAAATTGTAACTCGTCGTATGTATTTGGGTAGGTGATGAAAACAACACCTTTTTGGCTAAATAAAACATCAAATTATTGTCGACATGAGAAGAAACACGATCATAGTGAGCAAAACTAATTGGGATTTGGTCGTTCTATTAGCAGCCCACCGAGAAATGCATCTTTATTGGCAGAAGATCATTTGCATTAGTAGAGAAAAGTCATAAATCGAATTCGTCCAAACCATTACAAATTTCTCACTCGAACACTTAGGAGGGCTCGAAAGGAGTATAGATCTGTCTAGACCACTGACAACATCTTCCTCATGGAATCTCTCGCCATTACTCGTTCCGTCTCTTTGAGCTTAAATCTTTGCCAAATTTGAATTTCTAACCGTCGCACCCATCTGCATCAACCTAGTCTCCTGCTGAGAGCTTAACACTACACCGCGGGGCTGGCAAAAAAAATATCACAAATTATGGTTAAAGAGAGGGTCGTTTATCATTAATTCAGACTACTAGAGTGAAGTTTTTTTTTTAATTACTCCACAAATATAAGACATGTTAAGAATGTTAAATGTGTTTTGTTACCTCAAAAAATCCAGCTTTAGCTTTAAGTCCAAGCTCTTTGTTTGGACTATGCATCCACTGGCATGACTTGTAGATTTCTTTTGAGATTGAGATACTACCGGTAAATGCTTTTTCCTTCTCTAATTTTATAGCATCAATCTTTGGAGGCCGTGGGACAAATGCTAAGCTATTAGCTTTCTTATGATAAGCAATCACGGCATTTACAAATTCCTGCAAAACATAATCGAAAAAAGTTGGAAAACATTATTATTATTACTATTATTATTATTATCCGGAATTCGTTAATTTTGCATGTGACAAAGTTAAGTCGAGGTCTGCTAACCTCATAGACCAACGAGCATCCCGGGTAGTCAAAGTCATCAGAATGCGGCTTCCTCAATCGTTCAGGATGAAACTGAAGCCCCACTAAAAACTTACCCTTTTGAGGATTATGACAATTTGGATCATAGAATCCTTCGATCAAAACATCTGCTGCAAAAGCTATGGGAACAAATCTATTGGCTAGTTTTTTAACGCCTTGATGGTGACAACTACTCACGGAAATATCCCTACTCCGATGGCACAACAAATCTTGAAACCAACCGTGCAAAGGAGTGTTCTCCACCAATTTTGTGGCATGTCTATGCCCATCATAATCACTATAGATCGTGTGAGACACTTTGTGGTGATTTTTGCGTGCACAAAATTTTCTCGGAGAGTTCTTTTTCGATGTCTTGGTAAAGGGTACCTCCACATGCCACATTTAGTATTTGGGAACCTCGGCAAATTCCCAAATATGGTATGCCTCATATGAGGCAAAGCTTCACCTAGTTTTAGCTCGATCAAGTCCTTTTCTTTGTCAATGGTGGAGTCACCGGTGTGCAATTTCCCTACTTCTTCTAGCTCTTGGGGTGAGAGACTATTGTTTGATGATTTAGGATCATTGTAAAGAGATGGATCGATGTCCTCTCCTTAACAGAGGAGAACGCCATGAAAGGGCTTGAGGCTCCGTAGCATTTTGTCGACGCCTGAAACTCGCGGTACTATGATGGGAATCGCCCCGTAACCTACAATTAGGTCCAGATGATATTCCCCTGAAAATGAAAACCGATGGAAATTAATACACAAGAACAACTCTATTAAAGAACAAATATCGGTGAATTTCAAACAAAAAAAAAAAAAATCAGCTAAGCACGTATTCAAATATCAACTCTCTTACCAAAGCTTCATCTGACATATATGATGACTACGTTCTCAAAAACATACATATATAAATGAAAAGGGTGTTAGCATGTGGCAATAAATTGTAAATTTCTGAAGTTAATTAACTAGCCGAAAAATGCATAATGTCCGCATAACATTACTAAATGAAACTTCCGTCAGAAGTTATTTTTTGTTTGTGGAAGAAAATAACAGTGAGAAGAGAGGGAGAGAGAGTGTGTTTTTTTTTTGTTGGGGGGGGGGGGGGGGGGGGAGGTGGTTTCATAGAAAACATACAAATCCACATACTCACAAAATCTATGAACTTGTTATTTCGCACACTTCTTCTTGAGATGATAAGAACTTGAGGACAATATATTGATGAAGAGTGCTCCACAAACATGGTTGAAAATATATTATGAATTTTTTGGTTAATGCTTTTTATTTAAATAATTATAAAAAGCTCAATAAAAAATAATCACCAATCAGACCAATATATTTAATTACATATCCACATCCTATATACGTGTTTTCTATTTTCTTGTTTATTTCTTAGAAAATAAAAAATCAGTTATTCAAGACACATTTTTCACAAGGTATGGATATAAAATTTATATCCTGTTGATTGCTTTTCATAAACAAAAGTTTTTTTTTTAATTTTTTTTAATTCAACTAGGTTCCCCACCCCACCCCCCCCCCGTGTCCTGGTATAACAAAGATGATCTAGCTAGTAGTAATTAGCTCATCCCCAACCTTTTTAAGCTACTGAGGTTGGAAAAGCAACTTTAAGGTAAAACAAGTGTACAAGTAGGAACAACGTTATGGATACCATGCGGTGTCCAATACTACATACTTTTTTTTTTTCATAAAATAAAAAATGAGTCACACTGCGTGACATATGAATGTCCTTTCAGTGACGACGATTAGAACCCAAGCATTCAGCAAGGAGAACGAACGTCCTACCAACCCATCTAAGGAAAGTTAGCACCAATGTTACATACTTAGATTGAAAAATATGATACTCATGAACAGTGTCTACTTTTTATGAGTTGCGATGTTTTAGATGAATAGGAGAAAATTAAACACTTAGATAAGAAAAATCACAAATGATTTTTGGAACTTCATTATTTGAAGGATGTGTAAATATTTTATTTTCATTCTAGGAGATTTGTATCACTATTAGTATTTGTAACTTATTCTATCAACGAAAGATGGCAAACCATTTACAAAAATCTCTCACTTTAACTCTGTATATACATAAGCATTCAGATAACACGAGTGAGTTCTAGAATTAGGTTGACAAAAAAATCCACATGAAAAAAGAAAAGGAATTTATGGATTTTTTGTCGACATAGTTCTAGAAATCATAAATATATAACAATATTATAGTACCAAAAAAGAGCAAAACTAAAGGTGTTTTTGCAGATAAGGCATAATACACGAGTTTAATTAAATATAATAGGTGAAAAACTAATTTAAAAGATATTGTTAATATTATCCATTGAAAGATTTATTATTATTACTTCTCTTGTGAGGGAGCTAAATTAATAATTAATCATGTGAAGGAAGCCGAAGATTAATTATAATTAATCAGTTATTACTTATCAATAATGAAGCCTTTAATTCGTTTTGGCAAAGTTGTATCCATTTTCTGAAAAGCACATTTTAATCATGCGCCATGCCCGAAACCATGCAGACATCAATCGATTTTTTATGGCCCGTTTGGTGGAGTAGTTTGAGTTGAGATTTTTAAGTTTCAATAGTAAATTTTTTTGAATTTTCAGAAAAGACAAAAAACTTTTTGGGAAAAAGACAAAAAAAAGTTTGAGTTAAATGGTTTGAAATGGTGCACCAAACAAGTTTTTGAATGAATATTCCCAACAAGTTTGAGTTGAATAGTTATTTTCATTTTTTGGAGAAGTTATTGATCAAATTTCTTGTTGGCAATAATCTTTGAAAAATGAAAATAAATGAAGAAATTTAGGCATGTGCGGATAAAATGTCGTAAATATCACTTATTAAAATCTTAAAGACAAATAAAAGTGATAATATAAACTTGAGTACCCATGATGATCATGCAAATAAATAAATATTAGAAATGTAAATCACTTATCTCCTCCTCTTCTCAATAATTAGGCTATGTAGTATATAGTCGCAAAATTTTGAGGATGCCTTTCCATGTTTGGTACTGCAAAAGTCCTACGTAAATAATCTAGAACCTTGAAGATATATAGTGTTGAGGCCATTACCCGCTGCGAGCACGTGCTTGCACTCCGGGAACAAGCCGCCTGCCCGGCGGCGCCCATATTCCCGAGTACCTCCGGTTACACCGTTGGGCCCAGGAAAGCCATCCAAGACCACCAAGGGGACCCTGACCGACCACTAGCATGTGATCGAGTACACCGTGCCGACCAGTGCCGACCACGCACGATTCACATTGGCCGACCACATCCGACCGGGTACAACCCGAGTATAGCCGACCACTCTCCCAGGATACTGGCGCTCACCTCCCCTTGATCGGTAACCTCCATGTGCTCGGCACGGCTGAGCACCCTACCTGCATCCGTACGCCGCCCCTCTATCAGTAAGTACACCCCATAACTTCAGGGGGTCAAATCACGGCCTACCGCCACCTGCCACTACTATCTCCCGAATTTCCGCCGCCTAAACCGGCTGGAACCGTCCCTGCCGCCACCTGCTTCAACCACTCCGGTGTCCTTGGCGCAGGGCAGATACCACGTGGCGCCACCAGATTGGCCCACGACCTGCGGGCACCATGCCCCTACTCACCCGCCGGGCGCTGTAGGGAGCCGACCCGATCGGGTCGCCCCGAGCACCCGAGCCCGCGGGAAGCGCCTATAAATAGAGGACATTTCCTCCATCTCAGGTACGGACTTTTTCTATCATTGCCAAAACTCTGCCTCTCCCTTCGCTCATCAGACCCAAGTTCTGACTTAAGCATCGGAGTGCCCACGGCAGACACCCCACCGGTGTCCCCGTCACTTCTAGGTGCTTCCTTCTTGTCTTGCAGGAGTACGAGAGCACGAGCAGAGCACACGGGCGAGGACGGTCGGAACAGCCGACCGCATTGGGTGTTGGTGCCGGAGACATTTTTGGCATCAACATATAGTTTCATGAGCATGTGTTATACATATTTCGTGTAAGTAACCCAACTCTATAATTTTTTTAATTTTTGAAATGAATTATAAATATATTTTTTCTTTTGTAATGATAATGAATTAGAAGTTGTTTGTCTATTGAAAATCTTTTACTTTTAGATTTATCTGTTATTATTTTTTCAGTTTGTTTGCAAGGGAAAAACAAGAGGTACCACACGTATCGCAATGCAGAATTAACTATATCTTAATTCAATTTAATTGAATTGAATTTTAGGTAATAACGTTATTCACTCTTGCGAAAGAAACGAAACATAAATAGAGAGGTGGAGAGTGGGGAAGAACAATAGGCCTGTGTATGATTACTTAAAGGCAATTTTTGCGGGGCCAAACGACAATAGAAAATGGGAAACGGCTTTTCAAATATATATATTTATGTTTTTCCTCTCTTAATATTTGTTTAGATTTTTAACACTTCACACTTATTTAATTGTAGATTAAAAAAAAAATTGAAACCATTATATAGTTGGACCATAAATAGACATGTATTTTAAGAGGGACTATCCTACAAATCACTCTTTTAGGAACAATTGGGCCTCTAATGAAGGTACAAAAGGAAGGGGTGGATAAGTTAATACGGGAGAGATAATTTTAAGAATCTCACAAACTTCCCAATTTGGAAAAGTTGTAAATCATATCTGCGTGGTGTGCTGAAACGAGAAATGACAGGTACCACCACTAGATCCTTTAGTTTAGCAAAAACAAAAAAAAAGGATACAAAAGGCACATCGTACAAGAACATCAGTCCTCCAAGGAAAATAATAGTACATGACAGTTTTACAGAAAAAAAAAATCGAAGTAATAAGTTTTTAAAATATTTAAAATAAATAATAAATTTATTAAATAAATAAAAATTTTACTAAGTAAATAACAAATGTATTAGATCAAAAACACATTTACAAGTATTTATAAGACATAAATAAATTATTTATCTGATAAATTTGTTGTTTAGTATTTTATACTCTAAATATTTTCAAAACCTACTATTTATTTCAATTATTTTCTGAAAATTTCTATTTACTTCTCCCATTTCCTATAGCTCACATTCTCATTTTTGTACCGTTATATTATAATTTTGACCTTAAGTTGAATACAATATAAATAAGTAAAAATAAAAACTTATAATGTTTTAAATATCTTTAGACTCATGACTTTCTTTTTCTTCATTTAAAATCAAATTAAGGACATCACTCTTATAAGAGGGCATAATATAAAAGAAAACTGAGGGAACATATTTTTCCTCAAAATTTTTATTTCTTTATTTTATTTTTTAAGCAATAAACGGCAAGAACTTCTTCCAAAACGACAAGTATTTTGTTAAACTCTCACACGGTCAAACGTTGCGCTTCATTAAATACCATTTTTAAGTCGACCAAACGACTTCAACTTCCACCAACCAGCACACCTAAGTGGATGAAACGACGCGCACAAATAGATGTACATATATCATACACACACACATATACATATATATGTATGTATATATTTCAAACAACATGTCGCATCAATCCTTTTAAGTTTTAACAGGTGGGAGGATAAAGACGAAGACACAGGTGCATCTTCCAGCTTGTCTTTTCTTTTGTTTTCTCGGCAGCCAAACGGACTATTACATCGCATGTTGCAAAGGAAAACTTCTAAGCTTCTCTGTTACAACCTGTCAACTGGTCAGAATTCCTCCAGGTAATAAGAATTGGAGACCCGGTTTTGCACTTTACCATGATTCGGTAATGCTTTCAAAAAATTTTTGATGCTAAACTTGGAAAGTCTGCCCGCCAAGTGTTTGCTTATATGTCTCAAAGAAAAATGACCTCTTTTAGCAACGTTCAGAGGTACAAATCCTCTCAGATATCAAATTATATGTGGGTCCCAGTGAGGTATAAATCCAGTGGAGGAGGCAGACCCAAGAGGAAAATCTACCACAGAGTCCATGAACTGGACAGAGTCATGGACTTGCAGAAGAAACCATCCTTGATCCTACAGCTCAAGTCCATCATCCAGTCGCAAAAACATCAGTCTCTTCTTCTCCGGGACCTCGAGAAAGAAGTTGGGTTTGTCAAGAAATGGAACTTCATGGCTGCCATTGAGAAGTACCCTTCAATATTTCATGTTGGTGGGGGTAACAGAACACCCCCATTCGTTAGGCTTACCGAGAAAGCAGAAAGGATCGCAGGCGAAGAAGCAAAAGCAAGGGAGTTGATGGAACCTGTTTTGGTCAATAACTTAAGGAAGCTGTTGATGTTGTCAGTTGATTGCCGGGTTCCTCTTGAAAAGATCAAATTTGTTGAATCAGAATTGGGTTTGCCTACTGGCTTTGAGAAGTCTTTGATCCCGAAGTACCCCGAATTCTTTTCAGTTAAGGATGTCAATGGGAAAGCTTGTGTTCAGTTGGAAAGTTGGGATTCTTCATTAGCAGTCACTGCCCGGGAGGAGAAACTTGCAAGCGAAGGAATCCTGACCTCTGCTGGTAATCCAAGGAAGGTTAGGATATCGAAAGATGGCAATTACCCTGGCCCACAGGCATTCAAAATGAGTTTCCCCGCTGGTTTTAGACCGAACATGAGTTATCTTGAGCAATTGGAGAAGTGGCAGAAGATGGAATTCCCTTCTCCATATCTGACCGCGAGGAGATTCGACATTGCTGATCCGAAAACAAGAAAGCGCATCGTCGGGGTGCTACATGAGCTCCTGAGTTTGACCATGGAGAAGAGGATGACATCTGCTCAATTGGATGCTTTCCATTCAGGAGTGTTTCTTACCATCAAAACTGCTGCTTTGCTTGATAAAACATCAGGGTATTTTTTACATCACTAATAAAGGTGCAAAGAGTACTGTTTTTCTTAAAGAAGCTTATGATGGGCCAAGCCTGATAGACAAATGTCCCATGTTGTTGTTCCATGACAAATTTGTAGCACTTTCTGGTAGGGGAGATATCAGTGCATCAAATGAGATGTCTTCTACAAAGCATATTTACTGAAAGCTTAATATATATATATATTTTTCTTTTTAAGCATGCGTACACAATTCCTATTCCTATTCCTATCCTTTAGCACATGATATGAACTTTAATTTTGAAAGACTATAAAGGAGAAAGAAGTCAATATTAGTTTTGAGAAAATAATTGAAGTAAATAGCAGTTTTTTAAAATATTTGGAGTAAATAGTAGTAAATAATAAATTTATTATATAAATTATTTATTTTAGGTATGTGTTATTTACCTAGTAAAATCTTCTATTTTTCTGGTAAATTGTAAATTTAATTTACTTTAAATATTTTTAAAAACCTTATTTACTTTAATTATTTTCTTAAAAGTGCTATTTACGATTATCTCTCAACAATTTAAGCCTTTTTTGTGGGAAAAAATAGGACTCTTGTGCATCTTTAGACTCATAGATTACAACAAAATTATGTTAAAATGAGAAGAATAATAATACACGTCAAGAAAAATTTTGTAGTACCGGACGGTTTGAGCGAAGAGTTTAGGCCATGTGATATGACTAATTTGTTCTTGACAATACCAGCAAAAAAAAAAAAAAAAAAAAAAAAAAAAAAAAAAAGAAGAAGAAGAAGAAGAAGAAGTTGTACAACAAGCATTTGATCATCTAAAAGGTATTATGAGCCCAATTAGGTAGAATTGGAGGTAGTGTGTTCAAGCTGTCGAGATTGCTCAAAACCCACATCTTCAAGTGGCAAGTCCAATTAATAATGGGCTCTCGGCCCAATTTCTTGGATAGAGGTTCAATTCGGCCCAATCTCGTAAAGAGAACAATACACCATTTTTGTTTGAGGTCCTCCAAAGCTTTTGCTTAAAAATTCATGTGATAATAAGTGGGAGATTTTTAAAGACCTTGCAAAATTGTCCACTAATTACTCCTAACATGTAATCCTTAAAGTTTGTAAAAAGTGAAAACAACTCATGGGTCCTGATGGTGATATGATATTGAGTCGGACTTAAAAAGAATAAAGGGTGAGTCTCAGTTAGGAATCACAACTCTAAGGAAAAAAAGAAAAAAAAGGCTAGAATCCACTTGTTATACTAGTGCACATTAAAAGAGGAATCATGAGATCTCAAAACAAGCTCCAATTTCATTGGCTCACATTATTATGCCAAGTAAGTGTTTTTTATGGCCTTTTTTTTTTTTTTTTTTTGGGGGGGTAGAGGGGTTTGTCTTAGTGGCCTATAATTGACTAAAATATGCTTTGAACCAAATCCTAGCTGTATATGGTTGAACATAGGTACATTTATGATCCCTATTCTCTCCTTTTATACCGAATCTCACTTTAATTATGGAAACCATTAATAAAGTCACAAGTAAGGAACATAAAAATAAAAACCCTTCTTGTTGCTTCCCTCCTCTCTTTGTTCTCTTACATAGTTTTTTTAATGCAAGCCAAGTTGTAACCCACCCAAGTTTCTAGTAATCCTCTTTCTTTCCCACCAAATTACATCAAACAAGTCAATTTCTAGAGGGCATTTTTTTTATGGGACAAAATTTTATGTGCTTTTATTTTATTTTATTTATTAGGTGTAAAGATTTCTCATAATCCTTATCTGCTCAAAGTTATTCCCAACCTATCCAATCACTAAATCACAAAATACAATTTCACGATCATATGCATTTGGTAGTAATACGTCTCTTTTTAGATTGAAAATGGACCCTTACTATAATTCTTATTTATTTATTATTCGTTTTGGTGTCGTTTTTGGACATTTTTGTAGTGGGGTCAAGCATGGCGACGTGCAACTTGTGTGTGGAGTGTGACACGTTTTCTTGTGCTGCGGATCTCAAGTATATTTTGTACTTTAGTTGCATGTCAAAATATTTAGGCACCATCTTTTTTGGCTTCTTCTGCCTTTGATATAATTAGTTGGCTTTCTTTGTCACTTTCGATGATTTTGACAACTTTTTTTATTTTTATTTTTTTGGGGTAGTGGATGTGTAACCAAACCTTTCAAAACAAACCCTCCACAAACAAAAGTTTTGCTCGTGTTCTATGACGACATTACCCCGAGATAGCAAAAGAAAATGAAAACACAAGGCCACGAGAGAGAGAGAGAGAGAGGTGAATTTTTCTCTAAATTGTGATTCTATTAAATGAATTGTTATGCAATATTGGGGGGTGTGGACCGTGGACTGGATGTGATGTGACAGAAAGTAATGGAAGAGATGGATAAGATTTGTTTGTGAAAGTGATGCATGTGAAATACATGCACATATTAGAAGAAGAATAACATTATGAAATTTAGAAATACTCTAGGCATGTTAGAATTCAGCTTTCACAAGCATTCACAAGCACACCACCAATATAAACCACCGAGGTCGTGGTGTAATAGTGATGATGTTTTTTTTGGGTCTTCTCACTTTTTTTTATACTAAGTTTCAAATCATGTAGTCTCTATTAAGAATCATGATTTAATTTCAATTATTAAAACATTGAGCTAGGTAGCAAATGCGATAGTGGTCCTAAGTGAAAAGCTTAGTGAGACTAGATATAGGCCTTGGCCACCCTTCAATAGTCTCCGAACTAATAAAAAGCTAAAGGGGCATGAGAGCGGAATAGACACCACCTGATTTCCCTTTTTCGGAGAGAGAGAGAGAGAGAAAAAAAATAAAAAAATAAAAAAGCAACCACCAATATAACAAGTGAACAAGTGAACCAGTAAGACTTTATAATTTTTACAATAAAGGTAAGAATTCAAATCTCCACTTAATGATTTATAGATAACCATGCTTATTTACATGGATTCAATTTATATGTCAGTTTATTATGTTCTCTTCTATTTTATTTGATAATATTACATTACATATTTAGTTTACATGACATTTTAATTAATGTGATATGATATTGTTATTAAATATTTTCAACTGATGTGTAATAATATTATCAGGGGAATATGAAAGACATAAAAAAAGCAACACAAGAGAAAAATCTAATTTACATAAAAAAACGAAGTGTGAACAAGTGATGAGTTCACAATAAAAACTGAAGAAAAAAAAAAGGCAGTACTGCATGTTTTTACACGATTATTTCCTGGTCAACTAAGCTAGATAACCAAAGGAAAAATATGCAGAGAAATAGATGAAAACACAAGGAAACTTCTTGAAAATTTATGACTATCATAAATTGACCGAGAGAAAAAGTAGAAAAAAAAAAAGAAAAAGGAAAAGGAAAATGAAAATGAAAAGAAAATGATTCAGAGAAATTTCCAGGCTAGTAGAATAAAATTAAATGATTGTTGATAATTATTCATTATTATGATCTAGAAATATCTTAGGTACTGCTATTTCATGAATATATATATATATATATATATATTTGTATGTACACAAACACAACATGGACCGAAATAAATGGAGTTTAAAGGGGTCCGTGTTTCGTATATTGTAAGACATGGAGGGGACATGTCTAAGCCTGTGCAATCACTATCCATTCATTATGAACATAAGTCAGATTGATTAACAAAAAAGTCCTTTCTTTTTTTTCTTTTTCTTTTTTCTTTTTTTTAAGATCAATATATGTAGAGTATATCCTTACAATTACAGTTCATTGTGGACCCATTTTGAGGCCCAAATGAATTAATTCAGCCACGGTTTTGTTGCCTAATAGGGCCCATTTTTGTTGTGTCAAAAATGGGGTGCTTCATAGGGTTGCCGCCGAGCCATTATGAATGTGATAGAGAGAGAGAGAGAGAGAGAGAGAGAGAGAAATAGAGAGATGTCATTCATTGCCAAATAGACTTGGGAAAAAGAAGAGGAGGAAAAAAAAAATCAAATCACACTTTAAAAAAAAAAAAAAAAGGAAGAAGAATTATATTGGTAACACCACTATCAATGCCAATGTTGCCTAATGCTCCTTTAAAAAGTGAAGGTCTAATGATTTAAAGTCTAGTTCTATCTATTATAGATAAGTGGAATGTCTTAAATTCAAATTATGGGGAAAAAAAATTATTATGGAAAAAAGCATGGCCAATTTGGAACTATATATTAAAAGAAAAAAAAAGATATATATGTATTGGAGAGGAAAAAAAGGAAAAGGTAAAGAAAGTCCAAGCTAGTAATTAGTTCATGATATCAATATTGATGGCGACTACATGAGATAGAGAGGTGGTCATTTTTGTTCCTTGCACTACAATTTTATGCAACTTTCATATATATATATATATACACACACATATACATATACACACACTCTACTGTTCATTGACATTACAATGCAGCCGCTAATGCTTATCACTTGAATTATTAAGTCATTCTTATGACATGTGCAATACAATTGCATCTTGTGAAGGTTGGTTGGTGGCTTCTTTGGTGCTTCCTTATAATGCTATTTCTATTATAATTATTTTTTTTACATTTTTGTTTAAATATTTGAAAGATATGATCTTAGAAAATATACTGTTCTAAACTAATGATGAGTGTTGATGAAAATGGTGATTTGTGATATGTTTAATAATTCCTACGTATTATCAACGCCGAATCAGAAAATAGTTTCGGTGGTGGCATATAAAAATTAAAGATATTTTTTGTAAACTAAAGACATAATTACATATTCAATTATTGAGGTTGGATACAATGAAATTTTTTTAATATAAAATGCATGTACAATTAAATTCTACATAAGATGTAGGAGTAAAAATTAAAATTTTAAAATCTTTGAATGGGGTACAATTATATTTATCTTATAAAAGGAAAGCACGACTGTAATTTTTATGAAAATTTTAGTTAGAAATCAATTTTTTAAATATTTGAGTGACTTTTATCTGGTTTCGCCCCTCAAATTATGTGATATATAAGATTGAGATATGCTTAAAAGTAGTTAAAATTTTTGGAGAGCTAAGTAAAATCTCAAAGGATATGTGAATGAACAAAAATAAACATATATTTAAACAATATTAATTATCTTATCTATTGTATAATTACTTGCTAAATACTTTTTTTTTTTTCAAAAGTACGAACGTTGATTCCATAATTAACTTAATAAAACATCCATTAATTCAATTACCCTTTCATATACTTTAAAAATGCTAAATACTTTAAAAATGCTACTGCATGCCTATTGTACCAGAAATGAATAAATAAATAAATGAATTAAATAAAACTACTAGGGTGGCATCCCAATAAGCCATTGCCTAACTGAAAAGAAAAGTTGGTATAGATTTGGTCCTTTGGATTTTATGTAATCAACATTGAGAGCAATAATGATTTGCCATGTGTTGGTAAGGTATTAGATTTATGTCTGTGTGTGTGTGTATATGAAAAGGGAATTAATAACCACTCAGATTTCAAAGTAAATGTGAACCGTCCATTGTCTGATTAAAATTTGATAATGATACTTGTGGTTGGGTGTAATTTTTGGATTTTCATTAATCTCTCTTTTCCTTGTCCGATTAGTCGTTGATTGGACGCATAATACGGTAATAATGTAGAGTAAAAGAAATACAGTAAAGCTATTAGTTAGAGATAAAAAGAAGTTTAACAATACACTAAAGACCTTAAAGAAAAATTACAGTAAATAACAGTTTTTTACGAAAATAATTAAAATAAATAATAAAAATTTAAGTAAATTTATTATTTATACTCTAAATATTTTAAAGATCTATTATTTACTTTAATTATTTAAATTTAAGTAAATTTATTATTTATATTCTAAATATTTTAAAGATCTATTATTCACTTTAATTATTTAAATTTAAGTAAATTTATTATTTATACTCTAAATATTTTAAAGATCTATTATTTACTTTAATTATTTTATAAAGGGTTATTTACTTTTTTTCATCCCAAAATGACAAAGCAAACGAGGTTGATTTAATTTTATCGTCCCAAGTTTTGGATTCATTTCCAAATTAAACACAAGATTTTATAATGGCCCCACCATATTTCCCAAATTCAGAAGAATTGTCGGCAAAAATGATATTGTGCACTTCCATATTGGTGATAACACCAAAGCTTTTCTTTTTTTTTTTTTTTTTTTCATCCATTAATATGGTCCAAGTGATATAGCTGATGATTCTTTTGTAATGTCACCTTCAAACCTCCCAAGCTCTCACGTCTACTTCACTATTAGAATGTACAACTTTCAAAAAGGTTAGAAAAAAAGTAAGAAATTAAAAAAACAAAAAACATAGTACACCCCATCCCCCATTGTTCTTGATTGGAGATAATTTTCATTATTAGAATGATATCACTGTCAATATTTTAATTAAGCAAAAACAATCAAATTAGTCCAATCCCAAATCCCAATTCATTGTTACTTACCATTTGGCATAGCTAGGAAATCCATATATCCATATATATATATATATATATATCTTTCTTTCTCTTGGGCAGCTTGGTGTGTGCCCACTCACCTCAACCAAACAACATGAATGATTTCTAGTGGTTAGCTTTTGCAGTGGTGGCTAATGTAGACAAGAAGGAACTATTAGCACTTTTAGACAAAGTTGCCACTAATGAGAGAGAGTGAGAGAGAGAGAGAGAGAGAGAGAGAGAGAGAGAGGGAAAAAAAACACAATAATTATACCCAAGATGGGGGGGGGGGGGGGGGTTGGGTTCACAACCACAATCTCCAAGAACCTATTAATGGGGATGAGTGAGACTAGATGGTCACAGGCACATGGGGATATATATATATATATATATATTTATGTATGTATATATGTGTGTGTGTGTATTTTGTTAGTGGGAGAAGCTGATGTTTACACTTAGAAAAGAAAACATACCAAAAATCTGTCAAAAAGGCAAATTAAAACACCCCCAAAGGAAAAAAGAATAGTACGTAACAGTTGATACCCCTTTACTCTTTTTTTTTTTTTTAATTTTTTATTTCTCTTTTTCAATGTTTCATCCATAATGGGGATTTCTCGATTCAAAACTGCAATAAATAATGTCTCTATCTTTAGCCTTACTCCATCCAAATATATAATTCTATATATATATATATATATATATATCTCTCACACACACACCAAATTCAACCTTTGCAAAGTATACTCATGGCTGGTCATTGAAATTCCCACAAAAAGAAAGCACAAAAGAGAGAGAAAGAAAAGAAAAGAAAGGAAAAGAAAAGAAAAATAAATTTCATTAGATTATTGAGTTGAGTGTGGAGATATGATATCTAGGTGAGTGAATGGTTTTTTTATGCCCCCCTGATCTTTTCTTTTTTGGGGGAGTTGTGGATTCTTATCTCTTGACCCACCTGCCTTTTTTAAAAGCCAAATATATAGCCCATTACCCTTACATAGTAACATGAGAATATATTTATATATTAGATATATACATATATATTTATATATATATATATAGAAGAAAGAGGAACTGATGAGGAAGGAAGCACAATGGGAACTCTCTTGCCTGACTTTTAGGTTTCTATTAACCTAAAAGTAGTGCCTCATCTTTGAAAAATAATATTAGTTTTATCCACATAAGAAGACAAAATAAAACTTGACATATATAAATAATTGGTGATTATCAAGATGGGTGATGACAATAATCATATCTAGCTAAGATTACTTTGTTATTACAAGTAGACAATTACAAGAATTCTCTTATATATATATATATATATATATATCGACACACACACTAGAGAGGCTTTTTATTACCTAGGGTTTGCTTTCGGTTAAACTTGTGAGTCATATATATATATATATAGTTATATATCTCTACACGTATAATTTATAAGTAGTTAAGAAATGGTACATCTTTGGGACCATAAAAAATTCTAATTTGACACGGCCATATGTCTAGCTAGCTAGCAAGGTCTTATCAAATTTTTGATCAAGTGACTTGTGATATGGGAGGGGTTTGTGGGGGTCCTCTTTTTGTATAAAGATGAATATGTGTGTATATGTTGTGAGGAGAGAGAGAGAGAGAGAGAGGAAAAAGAAGCAACAAAATCAATTCTAAGATGATGGAGAGTAGTACATGAGTGCCCCCTTTCACAAGGGAAGAAAGTTAGGGTTCCCACCATGGCCCCCATTCCCTCTTTAATTGGATCCATATTCTATGCTTTTGCACTGTCCATTTACTTGGGCACAGCCCCACCTCAACTCAAAATATGGAATATATACATACACACACATTTATATCTATATATATATATAGGCACATAGACGTGATTTATATATATTATCAAAGTGGACAACTTATGTGACACACACATTTCCATCTTACTTTTCACCAAGTCCCTCATTCCGTAGCTAAATCAAAAGGGATTTTTTTTTTTAATTATTAACTTTTGGGTTTTTGAAGAAAAGCACAAAACATGGGCCTAGGTACTTTGAGAGGAGAGTGTCCTTTTTATGTCCTCACAAGAAAAATGCTATTGGGTCAAGTGTCACTTTCCTCATCGTCGGCATTTTGGTTGGCCTTATGTGCGTGGTGTGTACGTGACGATGAGTTCTACTTTTTAAATTTTGAGTTTTTTTTTTTTTTTAGCATGCTCTTGATTACATATTTATTATAGTTTTCTATATTGTTACACCATGTAATATTTATGTCCAATTAACATCATTAGGGGGGTGGATGTGGCCCACTTGAAATGGATGTGTGATTCTATAAAGGGGGACCTAATCAAGCAACAAAGTCGGATTAGTTTAGTTTATTCACATATCTTTTTCTTTGAGAGGAGACATGGGATTGTGTTTGTATTACTTGCCTTTCTTTAATTAGTGCATTATAATAATGTGTGTTTTCTAGCTAGATGATGGTTTGGTTAATACATTTGTTATTAAAAACAAAAAAAAAAAAAAAACAAAATAGTGGAGGTTTTAGAATTCCAATGTGCAATGCACCACTCTTAACAACACAAACTACACGATATGTGCCATCTTGATTTAAAAAATAATAATTTAAAAAAAATACTATACTTAATTCCCCTTTGACAATCCCTATAATATATATCTCCAAAGATACCGCGAGATTAAATATTAAAATGATAAATATAAATATAAGTAATACCGTCGTGATCGAATAAATCTTACGATGGTATAATCTGGGTCCACAACCATATATATATAAGTATGCACTAAGCTCGCTTCTAATCCACAACCAACCCTTTTCTATTGCTAATTGAATCCGTGATACTTTTTATCATAATCTTGATTTCTTTAATATATGGTCATGTTAGGCTGTGCTTTGTATATTAAACTTTTAAAAAAGAAACGAATCATTGAATTTGAGCGAGATTATTATTTTAAAAATCTATCCTAGGGTCAAAACTAGCGTTATAAAAATATAATTATTGGATGGAGTACTCAAACTAATTTTTTTAAAAAAAAATTTCAATTGCAGGCCAAGCATGGGAGGGGTCCATTCAAACTGTTCTAACTGATTGCTTAACGTATGGAGCTGCATAATTAATAAAGTATAGTTATATATATATATATATATATATTGTTAATGAATATATGAAGTGGGAAGAGTATTAAAAAGAAAAGAAAACCATAAATTGTTTTTCCATAGTAGCCTGTACATGTTGATGACGCAATAAGTTTGAATTGCTTCCACTATAATCAAGCATAAAATCAAGCTTAGAAAGGTTTGAACTTCTAATACACTTCTCTCTCAAACCTTCTAACAATAATATTAATTCCAACAATTTTTTTTTTTTTAAGACTCCTCATGCCCTTTAAGAATGCCTCTAGCAAAATATAGTAAAATATCATTTGATGGCAATTTGTTCACGTCTATACATAATATGCTGTACAATATTTAAATGGATACATATACGTGTATAAATATATATATATATATATATATTTCCCTTTTTCTTAAATCTTTTGCTATGATTTTCTCAACCATTATTCTTCGCAAAGGCAAGTAAAAGATAGGGCATCTGACATAACATGATAATGACTTCAATGTGTTTTAATAGAAGAAATGAAGTACCAACTGGCAATTAATGGCATTGAAATTTCACCAAATGAGACTGCCCTAACCATCCAACATAAATATAAAAGAAGGATTCCTTTGTCATGAATTAGAAGTGCATAAAATATATATATATGTATATATATTTATATATCTATATATGTATATGAAAACAAAAGGTTGTTCTGAATTTTGGGATTTGGATAAATATTAGAGTTAGCTAGTCATATATATACAACAATGGGTCAATGTAAGAAAGGGTATCAGTTGGAATAGTTGGCCTTAATTTGTATTAATTAGTTTTTGCATGTGGGTCGTATACATATAGTGTAAATGATCACGCAAGCTGTCATATAGATGTACAGACACACACACACACATACATGTGTATAAATGGGAACAAGATTTATTCGAATAGAAACTTAACCTAACCAAGGAAAAGTCGAATCAAGAGATTAATATATATATATATATATATGTATGATAATGACTAAGAAATTAGCATGGAATCAGTTAATTTCACCTCAAAATAAAATTCAATAAAATAATTTTGTAGACAAGTTGCGTAGAGATGGACACAGTTTAGATAATGACAACGTGCTCAAAGATCAATTTTTACGTATGAAATTTGATCGGTTCTGTCTTGAGCGTTATTTATATAAATATAAATATATATATATATATATATATGTGCATAAATAGTGGCGCAAACTTGGATGAGAGTAAAGAACTTTCTGCAAAAGAAATTTGTTGTTATTAGGATTCAATTCAGACATTTTTGTCATTTGGCTAAAAGTTCCAAGGAAAATACTCGAATAGTTAATGGAGACATTGTATCAAATAGTTGTCAAATGATTTTCTACCATCCAATTTTATTTTTTTGGAAAATGAGAAAAAAATGATATATATATATATGTATATAATTTTAATGATCTGGGTATGTTCATACGCAGGCCAAAAAAGAATCCCCCATCGATGTTTCCACGTCAAATATTGTGTCCACTTATGGGCATTATGGTGTTTCAGGCTCCCACAAGTCATTAAAAAGAAAAAATATATATATATGTATATATGCATATACATATACATGTAAATATAAATTAAATAAATAATTTATCTGCAAACGGACCAAAAAGGGGCATCATTTCTTTTTAAGGTAAATAGTTTACTAACATCTGATTAGATTCCTAGGCAGGAAACACCTTTTATTTTAAATTGGGAAAAAGTCCAATTGCCCCAATATCATTTTTTTTAAAAATAAATAAATATAAAGCAACTAATTAAGAGCAAAAAGTTGGTTTTATTATTAACATGAAGGAAATCATTATCACAAGCTAGTCAATAGAAAAATGGCCAACCTATGATAGCAAGCAACAATTTATACTCAAAGACAAAAAAAAAAAATAATTAAATCAATCAATCAATCAACTTTTAAAAAAAAAATAAACGGAAAAAAGAAAAGAGAAAATAAATGTAAGCAAAAGTAGACAAATAGGAAGTAAAGATAATGATAATGAAGAGCAAGAAAAGGAAGACGTTTTTGGGTGGGAATCAGATTCACGTGTAATGGAGGGCATGCCGGTCATAAAGGGACAGATGGTCCTGATCCTTTGTGGGGGCCCATTAAAAGTGGGCCCCGTTTGAGTGGGCCCAAAGATCCTATCTCCTTACAAAAACAAAATCTCCCATTATTTTTGTGATGTCCTTGTTACCCCTCCTCCTTAAATGCTTACTTTGGACTTTGTACCTTTTCTTTTATCTTCTTTTTTTCCCTGTGGACCCCACCCTCCAAAGTTTCTTTGTCCCTCAACTCATGAGACATGCAATAGTTCTTAAAACTTTGGCCCCATTATCTGGACAAAGTTTTTTGGAAGCTTGATTTGGTTTGCTTGAATATTAGAATTGAGAAAATTGACCTCTAAACTATTTTGGGTACCTTTTATTTTATTTTATTTTATTAAATGGGGTGTGATATGAGTAATTGATTACACATCACTATTTATAGTTGTTGGAGCTTACTATAATATGCCCAATTGAATGTGACTAACATTATTGGAGGTATTGGTTTGATACCAAAGTGATTAGTACAATTTTTTTGGAATACTTCAAAGAGTGGTTTTTTGATTCCCAAATTGACGGCAAGATGTTTTCTACCCATTGATTTTTACAAATTTATAAGACAAAAAGATTTTAATTTTCATTGCTTGTGATGATGGTCCTTTTTCAATGAAGGTTTCTTTTTTTTTTTTTTTTTTTTTTTTTTTTTTTTTTTCCTTCAAACTAAATGAATAGAAACTCCGTTGAAGTTAACTCAACGGGTAGGATGGAAAGGGATGGGTTAGATATGAAATCTCATATTCGAAAGCTCAAATAGGATAGAAAGGGAAATGATTTGAATATGATACTCCGAGTTTGAGAGTGTTTTATTGTTATTATTATTATTATTATTGTAATAAGTGAGAGTTACAGCTCCGTTTTAAAAAAAATCTATATGAATAAGAAACAAATAATTATATAAATATAATGACTATTATAATTTTTTTTATAAATAATTTAAATAGCCCCAATTATTTTTTGTCCTAAGGTGACACGTGGATTTTAACTATTAACCACTACAAGTTTCCAGGTAATAAAAAAATAAGAATCTGTTTGGTGAATAAGTTTGAATTGGAAATTTTAAGTTTCAATAATAAATTTGTGTTGACTTTTTAGAAAAGACAAATATTTTTTCAAAAAAAACAAAAAGCTTTTTCTATTAAAAGACAAAAACTGAGATGAAAATTTTAAGTTTGAGTTAATGAGTCAAACGAGACCTAAAACTTATTATTATTATTATTATTGCAAAACTTCTCTATAAGAAATAAAAGAAGATATTTATTTCTACTCGGCGGCGAGCTTTCAATGTTGTGTACACTGGTTCATCTTTGAAAAATTGAACAAACGACAAGGAAAAAGATAGGATGAAAAGCACGTAAATGCTATAAAATATCTCTTTTATTGCGTTAAGGGTACTATTAAAAGATTAATAACAATTTTGCTTTACTTAAAGGAAATTTTTTTTAATAAAACTTTACTTAAAGGAAAAACAATAAATTTTATGGTAGTTTCAATGGACCACTTCTCTACCTTGTGGTTTGGCCAAACGTCGCCAAAGTTTTTAATTTTGGCAACATATATAGAACTAGTTTATTAAAACATTTCACGTTTTGACTTAGCACTTTTAGATTAAAAAGATTATATAATTATCCTCTTTAGAACAAGCCTTTTTTTTTTTTTTTTTTTTGTAAAATCCTTTTTAGAGAGCAAATAGCCATATTTTTACAACATTAATGTTTCCCATGATTCCCATAAACTGAAGTAACAAGATTGGAAACTTCTTGAAATCATAAGAAATCCTTTTCAAAAAGATGGCAATGTGTTGTCATTTGTAACGTAAAAACATGTTAATCTAAAGAAAATAAATAAATAAATAAACATGTTAATCTTGCAAATGAACTAAAAGGCGTAAGGGAATTGTTAATTTTCAGTTTAGGTCTCAAAATGGAGCTTGACAAAGTTGATGTTGGACAGATCTTCAAAACTCCATTTTATATATGTATACATACACACATATAGATATATGTGTGTGTATGTTTAAAAAAACAAAGGGGGGTACAAATTCGTTGTTTCCAAGCACATCAACACTAGCAACCACATGACAACACAAAGTCATATGTAATATAAGTTTGTAATTAATTGTATAAAATAAAATATTCAAGTTCACAGATATCGTGTTGTATGTAATGACAAGTCCAACTTGCCAACTAAATATATAAATATATAAATAAATATTGTCTTGGCGAGAATAAATACGATAAAATGAAGAATTGTTTGCTTACATTTTCAATGAGACATGGAATTTTGCATTTGAAATTAATCCTCAAACTTTTTATATGTAGTGGGACCCAATAAATGAAAAGGCCCTCTCCACTCTCTCGAGTATTAAATACAAGCCAAAGTTTAATATATGTACATGATTTTTTATTCACCAAAAATAAAAAGAAGAAATAATTTACATGATTTTTAAATATCCACAAGGGGATAAGTGAGTGAGTAAAGCAATGCATAAACCTCCAATCCCACATCTGGGATGAGATCACACACGCATTTACTTATCTTATTGTTTGACTTCAAACAGTTGCCCCCAATTCCAAGACACACATCTTGAAAATATAAAACAAATTCTCAACTATAAAATCACGTGCCCTCTCACGTGCAGCAATGTTGTGACAACCCCTAAATTTACTACTTCGGTGAATAAATATTATAGTCAAAGGACGACAGTACGTTCTTCACTGATCGTCCCTCCCAAAAAAAAAAAAAAAAAAAAAAGAAAGAAAAAAAGGGCATTCTATTGTGGAAGTACTCTATGTAATATAATAGGGTTGTTGAACATAATTGTAAGATTTAAATCCATCAATTCATATTATATGAAGCTAACTATTAAGATTTACCTAAAAAAAAAAAAAAGAAAAGCTAAATATTAAGAACCATCGGTGCCGGCAACAAAGAAAGTCTTATTTATCTCACTTAAAAATTCTAATAGATTGGGAATTTGAGTCATGCATCACGCTTGCATGCTAGTTTGGTGATTATTTATTAATAGATTTTGTGAGTCCTTGTCCGTTAGTTAATGAAAGTCTAGGGATAATAGTTTTGTCATTTCATCAATAGTTTCAATTGTTGCTTATCCTTTGTGTGCTAGACTGAGGGGGGATCAAAACATCATTTATTTATTTTTATTTACAAAAAGAAAAAGATAAGTAATATGCTATAATTTTTTAAAGTGAGTTTTAATGGTAGGAAATTTTATTTTACATTATCATTACAAATTCATTTTTTAAAAGTTTGATTAGTTTTTTAAAAGAGCTCGATCAACCAATGTTCACGATAAAAATTTAAAGCATACAATATATTAATATTCAAGTAATAAATTTGACCGTTAAAAATCAATCCAATAATTAGAACAATAATTTCTTTTAAGATAATACAAAATAGAAAGTCGTATAAAAATTGTATTTTTGTAAACAGCATTATCATACTCATTATTCAAGCAATGTCCAATTTAAATTATATATAAATCACTCAGCGCCTCGCAGTAGAATCTTAAATAAAAGAAAAGGAAATAAATAAATAAATGAATAAAGAGGAAAGAAGCCAACAAATCCAGACTGCCAAACATAGCAGAAACCAGTCGATCAGTGTTTCCCCAGTTCACTTGCCAATACAAAGTCATTTTCCAGTGCCAGATTTATTACATATTAATTACAGTACAATAAATTTCACGAAACCGTATCAAACACAAGTACAAAACTTCTTTACCATGACACTGTTTTTTCCCCAAAAACAAAAGCAATCACAATTCACCACTACCTTTTTTTTAACCTATCCAAATATTTTCCCCCTTTCCATATAAGTCCCTTTTTTTTTCCCATGAAGGATTTTTTTTTTAATTTTTTTGAGGAAATTCCTTGAAGGATTCTATATAAGCCCCATGTAACAATATGGTAACTTTATCAAAGAATAATAATAATAATTATTAACAATATAGTAAGGGCAACTAGCGGTAATTAAACAGAAAAAATTGAAAAAAAAAAAAAAAACAATATCCATAGAGTGATGTTTTTCAATTACAGATCTATATGTAAAACAATTTAATCTGCAGACTTTTACTATCATCGTTATTATTATTATGTGATTTTTAATCAGATTCAAAAGTAAAAATAAAAAATGAAAAATTAGATCAATTTTTTAACTATTTGTAGCAATTATCTTGAGATTAGATCAATTTTTTAACTGTTGATTAAAAATCAAATCATCAAAAAGTTAATTTAACGATAAAAATAATAATAATAATGATAAAAAGAAGCAATAATGCGATTGTGGTCGTGGGCGGTGGAGTTTGGTCTGGTCACTGTAGACGACACTGACCAAAGGGAGGGACACACACACAGTAACGTGCATAGGACGCGGCTGGGCTCCTCGTCCTCGTCCTTGTTCAACTTCAACGACCACCCCCCAAACCAACCACCACATGAATAAGAACATCACATTCAACACTTCACAATGTTCACAGCACTAGCAGCTAACACATCGGGAATCCCAACAGCGTCCGCCGTGGGTCCCACATGGAAGAGTATTGTGGGTCCCATATCTATGTACATATCCATCCATGATAATATATATATACATATACACACACACACAAATACAAACACGATACAACATTTTCATTTTCAGCTCCCACGTCGTCGTCTTGATCACGCAAACGGTGCGCTCAAAACTCATCTTTTTGTTGGCAGTAAAATTTGGGTTTTTCAGTAAAATTTGGTTTTTTCTTTTTTTTTTTTTTTTTTGTTGGCTTCTTTGGTGGTGGTGGTGGAGGAGTGGACTGGGCTTGTCACTTGTGGCAGCCTTGTGGACTTTTCCATACTCTGGCTTTTTCTCTCTCCCTTTGTTTTTTTTTTTTTAAATAATAAAAAATAAAATAATTCCGAGGAAAAAATGAAAAGGAAAGAGAAAGGAGAAAGGAGAAAGAACAGTGTGGCCGTTGCAGACACTGCTCTGCAACAGCGACATTTGCGCGCGTCCTACGTGTCAGCTTTTGCCACACACCTGTCGCTTTTTTACTTTTTTTATTTTTGGCGCCATCGTCGATCCCACCAAGTAGAGGGCGCGTACGGTAAACGCTCCATTTATATTACCTAGTTGGTCTAGAAAGACTAGCTATCGGGTTCATGCGCCTCGGGACCCACCCTTATATATCTATACACATATGTCTATATTTGCGGATTTGATATATATCAATATATATCATATGCGTAAATAAGGAAAGAGAAAATAAGTTAATTTTAAAATTAAAAAAAATTAAGACACATATGCACATATCCCTGAGTGGACCTTGACCCGGCCTCTTGCGCATTTACTCATCTGGTCTCATGTATAATGTATACCCACCCCTTGCTAAAATACGCCGCAATCTTGCTAAAATGCGCCTAATTGTCGAACTTATAATGGCGCGAATTAACTAATTATAAAAAAAAAGTTATATTTACGTGCATAGATATATGTCATTAATGAAAGAAGATAAGTGATTAATGAAATGAATGAAGAAAAAAAAGTAAATATGCCATATCTGGTCCTATTTTCCTATCCTTTTGTTTTATGGGAAGGATATTAATTTTCCTTTCCTAGAGTAGCAAACTTAACCACACAACTGTTGGATCAAAAAGCGAACGGTAAAAAAATAAATAAGTAAAAAAAAAATTCCCAGAAGAAAAGAATATAGGAATATTAACCACCCTAAGTTAAAATGTAAAAAACAAAAAAGAAAAAATCGAAAAAACAACCAGAATCAGGAGAAGTAAAGAACCAATTAGTATTGATGAAAATTTTTTCTTTTTTTCTTTTTTTTTTTTTTTATCAAAATTAGAGAGAGAATATTTTCATTTTTTTTTCTTTTTTCTTTTTTTTTTCTGTTTTCATTTTCACGACATGTTGATATGCACACTGGCGTTCTTGGTTGATTTACAGATCGGGCAAGTGTGGAGCGACGACCCGCATACAGTGCAGAGACACAGATGCCTACACGGCAACAGCAACACGCACGCCTCATCCTTCCCACAGTTCCTACACATCCTCTTCCCGCCACCCATCACATTGCTCGTCGTTTCCTCCTTCACGTCGTCGTTTCTCCCTCCACCGGTCGCCACCACCGGCCGCCACTGCCCGACGTCGTCGTTTTCGCCACAGCACGACTGCGCGTCGTCAGCCAGCTCGGCCGCCGCAGCGCCTCCGGCGACGCCGTCTTCGTCGGCGGCGTCGTCGTCTTCATTTTCTAATCCTGCGCCGCCGTCCTTAACCTGCGCCGCCGCCGCCTGGAGAACCTGCTCGAGATTGGTCCGCAAGGCATTGGCCGCGGCCTCGTTGGTCTGAGCCAGGTCGCGCCATATCTGGTTCTCTACGCAGAGAGACTTGACTTTCTCCTCCAACGCCCAATTCAGCTTCCCGATCTTCTCGATCTCTTCCTCTTTCGCTCTAAGCCTCTTCATCATCCCGACCTCTATCGCTTCTAGAATCTTCCTCGCCTGCCTCTTCCTCTTCTCCTCTATCTCCATCCTCACTTTCTCCATCTGATTAATCCAAAAAAATCAAAATCGATTAATCGAGGAAACAGAGAGAAAATGAAATTTAATTGGAATTAATCACAGATTAATTGTGATTTAAATGCTTACATGTTGAGAAACGAGACGATCGATGTCGAATTGCTGTAGCTGGAGATGGAGAGAAATGTCTTCTCCAAGAAACGAGAAAGGAAGAGAAGAACTGCAATTCTTGTTCATCGCCAATTGAGCTGCGTTGATCGGATATGAGAGGGGAGGGTTGAGCGAGTGATCTCTGGAGCGTTTTCTCGAATACGGCGTCGGATTGACGTTGTAGGTGAGTCCGCTGTCGGAGGATTTCCTCGCCGTCTTGGGAGGATCGTTCATCGGAGAGTTGTAAGACGGCAGGAGAGCATCGGCGCCCATCGCTCCCGCCGGCGGCAATCCGTACAGTCCGATATTACTCTGAAGATGATGATGATGAGCGTTGTTGAAGATGTTCGAGTTTGACTCGATCGGATTCATCATTTCTCTGCCGAAATACACATCCACCGTTCAGATGATAAATACACATATGTACATAAATACATATATATATATATATAGAGAGAGAGGGGGGGGGAGAGGGATGAGAGAGAAAAATTTACCTGTTGCCAATGAGTTGAGGAGGGAAGAGATTGAGGTGACGAGCTTCAACGGCCATGGGAGAGAGATAAAAGAGAAGCTGTATTCTTGTTGATGATGGGGATGAATCTCTCTTTCTGATATTTTGGCCTTCGCTTTGCTATATATGAATATAGATTTCTGAGTAAATGTATATGCGTTTTTTGGGTTTGGCTCTTTGGGTTCTTAGTTTGTGGTTCCGTTTGGGTATTGGTTTTGGTGTTTTTAGAGAGAGAGAGAGAGAGAGAGAGAGAGGAGAACAAAGTGTTGAGGGGGAAATGAACAAAATGGCATGCAATAGAGGTGGCAAAGCTCTATGGTGGGGTTTATTTAGGGTTTGGTTTGGTTAAGGAGAGAGAAAATAATAATTTAAAATTTGAAACAGAAAAGTAACCAGGAAATAGACAATTTATTTTAAAAATCCTGGATTTTCCCACGACAAAAAAAGAAAAAGAAGAAAATCCTGATTTGAAGTGGGAGAAAAGAAAGTCAGATAGAGAGAGGAGAGAGGAGAGAGGAGAGAGGAAAGATGTTTTTGTTTGTTGGTTTTGGGTTTTTGGCTATTTTCGGATTCTCTTTACCATAAAGGACCCTCCCTCCTCCTTTACTCGACTTTTACTTCGTAACAAACAGAGATTTGGTCAGACCGTAAATCTCGTGAATAAGCAAGGGTATTTCCGGATTATCGTTTTTTTGTTTATATGGTAAGTTAGTGACCACAGATAGGATTTGTTCTTCTTTCTGTATTGCCTTTCTTTGAGATTCTGTATTTAATTTTTCTTTTTTGGCTTAACCAGATTCTACGTTTAATTACTTTCCTTTTTTAACCGATGCAGTTAAAAAAAGAAGGTTACCAAAAAAGAAAAAGCGAAAAAATCAGAGAATACTGAGGTGGGAATTTAATAAATGACAATCTGGGCATCTGCCACGTAGACCTGCCGACTGGGGCCTGCGAGGGGTCGCCACGTAAGCACAGCTAGCTACACTCCAAAAAAACATACAAAACGCCCTTACTCACAAGTCTCCTCTCTTTCTCTCTCTAGACTAAACTCTTCTCTCTCTCTCTCTCTCTCTACACTAAACAGACGTGATGGGGGAGGTGGGACCCACATTGAACACGTGTGGGTCAGGGTGGGTTGAGCAAGCGGACAAGGTTTACTCTTCTGGACCCGTGCGAGGGGCCAGCGTGGAACTGCGGGACCCACACAGGCTTCATCCATCAGATCAGAGAGTTAGAAAAAAAAAAAAAAAGTAAATTAGAAAAAAATTAGAGGAAAAAAAAACAGAGGAGGCGTCAGAGAGGGTCCCACCAGTGGCCGTTTTAGGTTGGGTACGGTGTACCTGTACTCTAGTGCCTGATCCATTTGGCAGTTTCTTACTTTGAGGACAGCCTATTTCACGGCTTCTCGCATGGGAAACGTTTAAACACCCCCTCTCTCTCTCTCTCTGCTCTTTCTCTTTCTCTCTCTAGGTTTTGGACTGTTCACCTCCACGTGTCAAAATCCCGCTTCGCCTTTTTTTCTTTTCTTTTCTTTTTTTTACTGTCTTTTGTTCGCTTCGCCACCTTCACTGTGCTGCGACCTCAGAACCGGCCAATCGCAGCCGTCCATTTTATTTTTCATCAAAATTCACTAAATTAGTTCATTGTTAAAATTTAATTTTACAATGATCACTGAAATACAAGAACAACTCACTTCGTTCAAACTCAAATGTCACGAAGAGATACGCTTTTTTCTGAAAATTATTTCCCTAACATTTTCAACAATAATTACTAATGGATTGATAAGGAGGAGAATACTTTATATGTAATTCTCTTAACTATCTTTGTTTAGGTCTATTAAACATATAAAAAGTGAAACTAAATACATCCTTCAAATACGAAAAGTAATATCTTTTTCTATTTTATCAGTGGGTCTCAGAATTTTCAAAACGACGAGAGAAAATTAAAGATACAAGCACCAGCCATCCCCCAATGGAACGTTTTAAAGCAAAACTAGATCTTATAAACAATCAGCAAAACTTTAATACATAGGTCTCACATGAGTTATGCACTTATTCATTTATGTATTTATTATTTTTCAATAAATTATGATATAATTAGCATAAGTAATTAGAGGAAACCTTGCATCATGGAGTAAGAAAATATCAGTATCAATTGAGAAATAGCGGAGAAAATATGAAATAATAAACATTGAAAAAGTACGTTAACAAACATGTTTTATATTAAAACTAACATAAATCTCAATATCAAAACAAAAAAAAAACTTATACATCATTATAATTTCATTATGATTCAAGCAATATTTATAGCCATCGTATGCTAATTTAAAAAGTGGGCAAATATGCTAGGTGATAATTTAACTTTTTTTTATAGTATAATTTAATTAATTAATTAGTGAAAAAATGAAAAGAAAACAATGATTGTCGATATTTACATTTTTTTTTCTTAAATTTTTTTTCCCATATTTCACCAATATTAGACCTAAATTTTGTTAAAACAAAAACTACGACTTTATCGAAATTGATGTTTTATTGATATTTCTAGTACACCCAAATTATAGTTGGTACTTTGAAAATTTGAGTGAAAATTTTCAAAATATCAGAGAAACTTTTCTCCATGCCTAACTGACTATCGATGATTACTACAGTTGATAGAAAAATCTGACATGATAGGAAAAAAAAAAAAGGGGGTATAAAGCCCGTAGTATCTAATTTGTAATACTTAAAAAAAATTCCTCTATGAACAACTAATATGTGTTTTAATAGATTTAATCTAAGTACACATCCTCCAAAGCTTAGATGCCTTAGTGACCATAGTTAAGGATGTAAACTTTAGTGCATGATTTGGATAGAGTTATTAATTTTTTTACTAGTTAAATTTGGATTAAAAAAAAAGACTAAATTCTTGTTTTTGTAGTGATTTCTTAATTGATTTGCATAGTAACACCAATTTTCATAACACGCAAAGATTTCACTGAACTTGATATGTATTAAGAAACCTTCATATATCACAAATTTTTTTTATTGTTTAATATGAACTACTCGAATTGACTGAAGGTGATAATGTTGAAAATAATGGGTTGTAGAAAACTGTTTGGGTGTAAAGAAATGAAACAGAAATAGAGCAAATCAAGGGTTTGAGGCGTAGGAATTACTTTTTTTTAAGGTTTTACTTGCTCTCACTATGAACATTTTGATATTAGGTGTTTTGGTAAATTACCTTCAAGATACAACAAACCTACAAATTTAATAATAATTAGCAATCTTATTAAATTCCAGAATAGGATATGAAACTGACATCAGAAACTAAAGTTTTATAGCCTTTGATATGTCTATTCATGAAGAGTTGCAACATATACAACATTTATGCCTTTTTGATAAAATGTGCCTTTTCAGTCAAAAAGTATAAATGTTTCAACAAACATACTTGTTAGTCATCAGAATTAATTATGACCATTAAATTGTAATAATTTAATTAACAGTTTAAATTAAATTTGAAATCATTTAAATCTGACCATGCTCCTTGCAACGATACGATGCATAAGTGCAAAGTGCAAAATTCATCATAATAATGGCCTAATCGCCCTCAGCGTGCATGTAGTGGTGTATAGTAGTAACATAATTTCTATTATACACTAGTAATCTTTGTACTTTATTTATTTCAATTTATACCACTATACTTGCTTATGCTTTCTTAACGTGGGTTTTTTATTATTTCTATTACCTAACAATAATAGAAGAGATATTACGATCTCTCTAACAAATAATATGCATAACTTAACAATAACAATTTGTTATTATACCAAGTAATAATTAGAATTGATACAAAATTGCAAATTGATATTCTTTTATTTAATCTAATTAACCGATACATGTCAGAAAGTTTTTTTTTTTTTTTTTTTTAACTTAACGGTGGTGATTCAAACTTTCTACTTTATGGTAGAATTAAGTGTAAAATTATCATTAGTGTATTTTATTTTATTTTATTTATATAGAAAAAGATAGTAAATGATTTTCTTACTGTCCAAATAGAATCACATCTGGAGTAAGTGAAAAGAAAACATGGACCCCCCCTCCATGAATGTCATTAGAATGCTCATGAATAATTAATTGACCTTTCTGCACTGCATCTTTCATCATTAATTGATTTCTCATTCATTGTTTTTTGCCCAAAATTTATGAAATTAATCAAAGTGCATGTACGAAATTAGTGGATAAAAAACCAAAAACTAATGCAATATTCCCTATATTTATATACATGTATATGTATAGACAGACCTAGAATAATCAATATTTCACCGCTCATATATATATATATATATATCTTAGCTTTTGTGATCATAAATTTTTCATATCAAGAACAGAATTAGTATGTAATCATAAATCATAAAACTAATATCTTTTTCAACCGGAAATTAAAGAATTCAAAGCAAGTTATAAAATTTTTCAACGCGTTTATTTCTCATTAATCCCATACACGCATGCTATAAAATTAATATCTCTCCTTCCGTTTCTAGTTAGACTCTCGCAATTGGAGCCTAATTTCTTGCAACTTAATTTTTCATCAATTTGACACAGGCTTTTGACCAAATTGTCATTAACTTTGACGCACAACAAAAACCTCGCAGTCCTCTCCTCTCCTAACCAATCATTTCTTATTTTCAAACTTCACGTTTTCTCTATCTCATTTACATATATCTATATATATATATAATTTGAATTACAGTTCTAGATACATGCTGACTTATCTTGGAGGACTTTTCTTGGGTTTCAAATCTTCTAAAAAACTTCGTCCCCAAGAGTCAGCTTAGGATTTTCAAAGATATATCGTACAAATTATTGACCCCATAAAAATAGCAACCACATGAGGATATATATGTGTATATATATATATATGTGTGTGTATGCATATATAAATTTAAGAGTACAGATGTGAATGCATAGGTATGTTATTGTTATTATTTTCTTAATTAATACTTATTACGTACGGACATAATTATGGCAGCTTAGATCCAAACTGTATTTGTTTATTAAAAGTTGTCTTAAATTTATAAACCCTCCAATATTTCACTCGCATTACCTAGATCTTGCCAACTGAGGAAAGTGTTAATTTCTACAAAGTTCTAGCACTTATAGTTATTAAATATAAAAGAGGTGGTATATATATAATATATATATACATATCTTTGGACCTTTTTTTAGGGCCTTGAATTAATCCACAAGTGCGTACTTTGATACATATACATATACATATATTATATATAACTATTTATAAATTTGTTCATTTCATCTAAATTCATTTGTCTTGTTGGCCCTAAAAATTAAAGCCTTTTTCTCTTGCCCATGCCCTACGTTCTCTTGTAATTAATTAATTACTTACTTCGATATTATCATCCTACCGATACATGGGAGTGCAGTCCAACAAACAGGTAATTACTCTTTTTTTTTTTTTTTTTTTGAGTAATTTGCAGTCATCTAGGTAAGCAGATCATAGCTTCCGTCTACAGCTACATATATTATAATACCTGTATGTGAGAGAGATGAAAATGATGTTCTCAAGGCAATATATACAAATATACATATATATATACACACACACACATAATACATACACACAGATAAATATAAATGGAAACCAAAGCAAATAATGGAGATTTTTTGTTTGTTGCTTTATTTTATAATTAAAAGAATGCAAGGATGGACAAATTAGCTTCATTTAAGGAGACAAAATGACAAAACGTAATCTGGCAAGATATATTTGTGAAGATTAAACTGCCAGCTAAAGTTAGCACAACTTGATCCTACATTAACCTCATTTACGGAACATTTGATGAGGGAGAGAGGCATAAAACTTCCTTTATTAGCAGGCTTTGTTCAGTATATACTAATTAAAAAAACAAATTATGGTTAATCAAATCAAATAATTAATTAACATGACCCTAATCTTAAATCATATGCATATATATATATATATATATATGACACACCCACATGGGTTTTCCAGTATTAACAATTTAAAGACGTATTTTGCAAAGACATACTGCTGCATGGGCGTGGCAGGCCGTACAGACACAAAGTGACAAGGGCATTAATCTGCCATTATGGCCTTGGTTTTTCCCGTTTAACATGTAACTCTCTTCATTAATCTAGTTAATTAATCTGCAGCTTTACCATTACACATCTGCTTAATTTAATTACTATATATCTAGAGCATCTTTCAGAAAAAGTATCATATACATGTCTATACATATAGATATATATATATAAAGATTATATCATATCTGACACATTTATAAAATGATATTTATGTGTTATTATAACAACCAATTGATTCTAATATAATATTTTTCTGTAAGACTTGTCTTTTTCAGAAGAAAAATACTGTTATAATATTATGAATAAAAAGTTGCAAGTAAATCGACTAGTGATTACAACATTAAAATGTTACAACTGTCCGACTGGTCCGAGTACCGTCGGATTGAGATGTTTTTCCTCTGTATAAATAGTGCAATGTGTCGTGGTCTTTTTTACCTAAACAACATTTATTTAAATGTGTGTCACGGTCTTTTATCTATAATGAAATTGTTCAAAAAATTCTCCCACGATATTAAATTCCTTAAAGAATATGCATCGTTTGATTTGATCCTATGATCACGATGAAAGACCTCATTGAATTTATAGGTGGAAATACCCAATTGTGGGGTAAATATATAAATATGGAGATAAGTAGTCTGGTTTCAGGTGGGTGTAGGGCATGCGTTTTGTGGATATGCATGGACGGAACAAATGGTTTACCCATAATGCACGTAAAAAGAGTGTCCGTTCTTTATAAAGATATAGGGGGAATTGATTTAGCTACACATCTAGACTTTGTTAAACTTTGATGTACCTATATTTATGAATATCTATATATATGTATATAAACAACTAATTACAAGTTTAGTTGTCTGGGCAAGAATGGTGGAGAAAGTTCTATGAGGAAAAAAAGCTGAAAGTATGGTCTATAAATATGTATATATGATAAATGATATAAAAGTTAAAGAGGGCTTGGTCAAGAAATATCTATGAGTTACTAAACAATTGCTTTAAGCTATCGTGAAACTTCATGAGAGAGAGAGAGAAAAGAAAAGAAAAGAAAAGAAAAGAAAACCCCTTCACCAAGGAGAGTAGATGAAAAGAAGCTTATAAGAGTGTGATTCCTATTTCTTCACCTTTCTTGACACCTTTCTCTTTCAATTCTTAATAGCACTCTCTATTATTGCTCACACATCAACCCAACCGCATCGACCATACTTTGGTTTAACCACCACCGAAATCCAAAAAGCAAATCAAAAGCAATAAAAAGTTAGAAAAAGAGAGGTGGGGGAGCCTAAAATAAATTACTTAATAAATAAAATAAAACGAAATAAAAGGATAGTACACATGATACAATGATGGGGTCACAACACATTACAAAGATTGTATATATATATATATGTATATATATTTACTTCCTTCCAAAAGGGAGATAAAAATGATGCTTCAATATTGGACGGCCATGATTGTTTCAAGAGGCATGTTATTATGATAAACACCATAGTACAATTCGTTAAAGGAGGAGCAAAAAGGGGTCCAAAGGGGATCGTGTGTGTTTGTGCTTTGCTTGACCCCCTTTTTAGGGCAAATTGTTTGCACCCTTGACTTATTGAGTTATATATATATATATATCATATATTTATATGTGTTTTTTCTTTTCTTTTCTTTTCTTTATATACATCTTTTTCTTCCATTCAACTTAAAGTTGGTGTTGATATTCTACATGTGAACTTCACCCTTTTTACTCTCACATTATGAGAATCTTTTTTTTTTTTTTTCCTGCTATATATCTCTTTATCTTTTTCTATAGCCTTTGTTTTTCTCTATGTGGGAATCTCATTCATCACCTCCACAAAAACATATATATAAAACCAAACTTTGAATATATGTGCCTCAGTTGATCATTCGTCTCTGTCAAAGGTAATATTATATCTATCATCTTTTATATATATATATATATATATACCAAATACATGATGACAGAGAAAGTAAGTGAAATAGAGGAGAGAGACAGAGGGAGAGGGGGAGATGTTGATATATCTAAAATAAAATAATGAATGAGATTCTTACAGCAAGGCAGAGAAAAAGAAAGAAACGAAAGAAACAGTTTTTATTTATTTATTTATTTATTTTTTGGGTTTCAATAAAACTGCGATAGTTGTGACAATCTATATTAAGTGTGATGTTTCCTGCTGGGGTCTGGATGGGGCTATCATTATTTCTTGTGTTGGAAACATACCTTACTTGGGTTCAGTACACTTAAAAAGATGTTATAGCTTTAATATTTACATATATAGATATATATATATATATATCTATCTATCTATCTATCTGTTCCTGCCAAGAAAAAATTGACCGTTTAGTTAGGGCAATGGGGAAGAAGTGATGGCCATTAGGCCATATATATATCATATGAAGCGACATTAATTAATGATGGCCAATATGTGGGTCCCTTGCAACTAGAATTTAGACAATTCTACCTATCTTCCCTCAATGGCACATTTATTAATTCATGACCTCCAAACTAATATCTTCCAAGTTTTTTCACCACTTGTTCCGTCCAAATATATATATATGTATATGGTCAATGTAATATGATATTTGTATTTAACATAATAATAAAATTTGAAAGATGTCACAATAATATGAGATCATTATTAATTGATTTGTAAGTATTACATAGTCATTGTTATCATAAATAAATACCAGAGAATACATTTCCCAATGCATGTATGTAAATAATTTTCGAGTACAGTGTTTTCTCATGATGTGTGTGTGTGTTTTGCCAGGCTGCTGAAACAAGAGCGTCCCTATCTGCCTTATGAATAGTTTTCTTTCCCACCTTAGGACAAGTCTACTTCACATTCAATTCCTGTTATATATATATATATATTGTGAATTATATATATGTACAATTCAAACGAGGAGGTGGATCATAGATGCCTGTACCCATGGAAAACTACCTCACCAGTCAGCCATAATTTGGACCCTCCTCATCAACTACTTATATATATATATATATATATATATATATTTACACACACATATACAGATACATACAAGGATGGTCCATCTTGTCAGCTCTTGAGAATCCTCATTAATTTCCTTCCACTTATAATGATGTAAATTTTTTGCTTGTTTTACGCCTCTGCCATACGGTCCGATATGGAAACTATACATATACATACATATGTATATATCTACATATATATATCGACAGAATGATCATGCATTTCCGAACGGTCAAAAGTGAAGCCAGGCAAAAAGTTGTCATATTCATGACTGAAAGAGCATTTTATTACCGTGAAAGGACATTCCATTCACACAAACATATGTACATACGATAACATATACATACATATAGACATTAAAGGACTTTGAATATAACTCAACTCTCAAAACTAGCTAGCTCAAGAAAATAAGTTGTTCATTTCACATAATAAATACTACATGGCAGTCCTCCAACTTAACAATTTGAGATAAATTCACAAGTTAACACCCTCTTTCACGCCTAGTAGTTCTAATATATAGCATATAAATTGGACTTAAGTAGAATTCATCTTCAAAAGTTAACATTAGAGGAGAATGTGCTCATTTTATATCATAAATGATATGATAGTCTAATAACTTAGGGTCCGTTTGGTTCGTTAGTTTGAGTTGAAATATTTTAATTGTAATAGTGAATTTTTTTAAATTTTCAGAAAAGACAAAAAACTTTTTGAAAAAAAGACAAAAACTTTTTGGGAAAAAGACAAAAAAAAAGTACAATTTGAGTTGAAATGAAATGACGAAGCAAACAATCCCTTAATAATGTGAGATAAATTCATAATTTAACCATATATATTTCTATAGAAAAATACTTTAGAACATTGTAATAATATTTAACATCACACGAATAGAGAAGTAGGATCTCAATGATGAAACCTCATGCTGTGAGACCCACCCTCTATTAACATCACTATTGTTCTCTAGTATTGTTGTCATTTCTACATGAGGTGTATGTACGTAGAGGAGCATTTGAGTTTCACGATATTGACTTACATGTTAATCTCATGCATTAAAAAGACCGTCTGTACGAGAAGTCGAATTTTAAATTTAAATATTCATTAGTAGTCCTCTAATTGGATCTTCTCCTTCAATTCAAACCCAACCCAACCCAACCCAACCCAACCCAACCAAATCCAAGTCTAGCCATCTGAAAGGTTAAAGCAAGGCCCAATTTATAAGGGACGAAGTCGGGTTGGCCCGACTGTTATGTACATGAATGTTGTTTCCTTGATCTGACCCACGTAACTTACAGTATGTTCTCAAAGTAATTGAGGTCCCCGGTTAATTACCTTTGATTAGAATGATATATATATATATATATATATGTATGTATGTATGTATTGATATGTAGATGAAAATAAAGCGTCTTGAATTGACATTAATAGACATTAATACCCTTTTTTAGCATACAGTCTTGAATTGAAAATTTTAGATTTGAATTTAGAATCTGAAAATGAACGGGTGTTTGAGAAAAAGAAAAATTAGTGTAATGCAGATTTTGAAAAAAAAAAAAAAAAGGTTAAAAATTGGATTTGAATTTCAAATGAATTAGATCTCTAGATTGAAGACAGTTGTAGAGTTATCACAAATCTGGGAGCTCCTATCCAAACTCCTCTAATCCCACCAATTAAACTATTCGCAACGCAGGATTTATTATATATAGAATCCTTATCTAAGTATAAATATCAGAATTAGAATGCAGTATACATTGACATGTTCTAAATCAAAATAGTGTTTAAAACGTAGTTCTCTGAAAACTTTATCTTTAATGCATGCTCTTATTGAAACTAGGTTGACTCCATTGCTACCCATCCGTCGTAGTGGGCATGTGCAGCCTAGAAACAAGCTCAAGTTTACGTCAAAATTTAAAGGACTGTCTAGACTGATTAGAGGGTAAATGAAAACTTAAGTTCCTATTTGTTCAAGGAATTTGACAATGTTGATCTTTGACCTTCATTTTTGTTGTAACTTTAAATCATTATTATAAATCAATTTTTTACGGTATGAGATTTATGACTCCCTACTTATTAAATAGAAATGATTTGTTTTTTCAACTATAAAACTCATGTCCAAACTCCTCCTCCCACCGATTGAGTCAGCTTAACTAGAATCATTTAATCATAATAATATCATATATCCACCATTGGCTTACTTTTTTTCTTTTTTTTTTTTTGTTTTTGTTTTTGTATTTTAATGAAGATAGTTTAGTATATAAGAAATATTGTAAACATATGGAGAGTACCTACTAAACGTTTTCAAAAGGCAACTTGGTCGAGAAAAACAAAATAACTTTGACATTAGTTTACGGGATGGAGTTAGTTTGTAAAGTCATCTTTTCACTGCTTCAATTGGTCACGTAATTTTCAATTATATGCTTGAGAATTTTTACTCAAAATTTGAATCATTAGATTTTAAAACAAACTCAACCCTTCGAACCTGGTAATATACACTGTTAGATTTTGATAATAATTAATTAAGAAAATAATAATAATAATAATAATAATAATAATAAGAGAGATCTTTTATATAGGAATTAAAGCACGTTTTGTAGTTAAATAGAAATTAGCCGCGCCTAGTGCCTACATCAAATTAATTCCTAGTTAATTTTAATTGAACCACAAAATTAGGAAAAAAGATGTGACACAAATTTATCATGGCAAATCCTACAAAGTATGATCACTAAAAATCTTGTAAAAGTTTTTTTATTTCATATAAATTAATTAGAGGGGTAACCCCAGGTTTGGGAACTTATTTACTTAATTTTTTTTTTTTTTTAAGGAAAGGCTTGGAAAATTCTTAATTTATGCATGACATGTGGCACAAGTGTCAATATTTTAACATGCTATGGTAACTTCTATCTCTTGAAGCTTTTTAACCAGAAGGGTTTCTAATTTAATATATATCACAAGTTCCATAATTAACCGAGGGGAATCTGCTGATTTTTAGAAATCCCTTGCACAAGAATGACGTGCACAAATCTAGAAATCATAATTATAAAACTAATTTGTTCACTTTGTTTCAAGGCCGTAGTATGTTCAAATAAATTATGTATCAGTTTTTTCCTTGAGCCTCGTTGAATTTCCTTGAGACTGACACGATGAAACTAACCGTGCTATTACACTCGGTATCTCCTTATGTTCACACACTTACCTCTCTCCTATTTTTTACCTTTGCTGATTTGTCTCTTTTTACACATTAACTTTATGATAAATTATTTAATACACCAAAATGTGTATAATCAGATTTTAAAATAAATTTTTTTTATTAGTCTTCGGTATTTGCAAAGTTAGGGTTCTTAATTTAGATGATATGATAAAAAAAAAAAAAAAGTATTGGAAGGATATACGAAATGAGAAACACATATTTAAACGTAGAGAGTGTATCAAGATGTCTTGGAACTTCTTCTAAAGTTGGAATTTAATCCTGTGAATGATTAATGGGAAAAAGTTTTTTTCACAAAAAAAAAAAAAAAAAAAATTTAGGATGTAAAAGATGAAAGAAAGAAGTGAGATGGGAAACAACTAGATGGAAAATGTTAGAATTGGTGTTGTTTGGTAAGAAGGAAAAGAGAAAGGAAAGATAAATAGAATGCATAAAATTTTTAGTGGGCCCACTAATTTTTAATCTTTCTAAAATTGGTGAAAATTAATCTAAATACAATCAATGATGACAATGTCTAAGATTATATATAAAAGAATAAAATAGTAATTTCACAAATCCTTTGCTTTCTTTTCTTTCTATTTAACAAACAACTTAAAAGAAAACTAATTTCCTTTTTCATATTCTAATTGTCCATTTTCATAAGTTTTTTTTTTTTCCATCATATTTTCTTTCTTCCGACCAAATGGAGTGCAAAATCTCGATGTCCAGATTCAATTTCTTTTTCCTGTTGATACACAGAACAGATCATCATAAAATTTTTGTTGTTTTTGTATTTTGATGTTTCATATGTTTCATACACGACATTAATTTATGGGATATTTTACCTAATACGTCATTTTAAGTTAATTTACTCTATTAAAAAAAAAGTTAATTGGTTATTGGTCCATTTAGCGTAGTTTAATGTCGGCCCTTGAAACTAACGCATGGAATTAAGCCGACTGCCTGATCGTTACTCTCAATATACATGCCTTTGCATATAAATATAATATACATAACATATACAGTGATGATATAGACTCTAACTCTAATATTAATTTTCAAATATCAATCGACACATAATAATGAGTTGTTAGTTTTCATTGAATAAATACATTTAATTGATATGGAAACCGATCATTGGTATTTCCTTATAATCCAGTCTTTACAACATTAATAATTAGATGAGAAATGTATAATAAATGATAGATCAGTATATTATGTTTATGTAATACATTTGTTCAATAAATAAGTTGCATGTGATTTATCAAGTACTAATCACCATTTTTTTCTCTTAATAAAATTCACATTACTCAGATGATCAATATTATAAAATTGACATTTATAAATCACTAAGTGTCAATTACTTTATCAAACAGATGTATCATATAAACACGTACAATGACTTGGTATACGTGACTTATTGAATAATTTTTCTAATTACAAAAGAGACAGTTATATATATAATTTATATATTGCCCAACATACAATCGTTCTTCTCTTGCAATAATCATCTCGATCCTAGACTTGTTTTGGCTCTTCTTATCTATACTCACAACACATTTCTTGCAAAGCCCCTTTCTTAGATTCTTCTTTCATATCCACCTAATCATCATCATGACTCATCCCGAAAGCACCCAAGCTCCTCGTACGTCCAACAATTTGATCAACATTTGATAATGAAAAACTTGTTCATGTTCTTTTTCTTTTCTTGTCTTTTTTCCTTTTCCTAATAATATGATTAAAGTATGTCATTCGTTCAACTCTTAATCTACAATGCTTCTAAATTTTCGATAGTTTCTTTGATTGATTACTAGCGCTATGATTTTTTTTTTTTTTTTTTTTTTTTTTTTTTTTTAGGTTAGACTTACAAACTCCTTTTATCATAAAATTTAATGCAGTAGTGGCATATCCTGCACCGTCTGCACCGGAATATTACTCCCGTGCCCATGATGTATCTACCACCACTACCACCACCACCACCACCACCACAACCCGTTTATTACAATAACCAAGTCCCCTATGTGGCAGCACCACCAAATACTATTTATTACCCGCCCACTTATTATGGTCCTCCTCCCGGGTTCAACCAGCAGCAGCAGCAACAGCAAACTTCTACTGTTGTTGTTTCGCAAAATAACTCTAGAAGTACTGACCTTTTGGATTGCTGGTAATAAGTTTATACATATATCTACTTATTATATCTATATATAAATATATGTGCATTTGTGTACATCTATATCTATATCTATATCTATATCTATATCTATATATATATATGACACAAAATTTTGTTTCCTCACTGTCATATGCAGCGTTGCTGCCTTGTGTTGCTGCTGCTTGTTGGCATCTGAACATGCTGTTGTGCTGGGGTTTCTAACTCATAAAGTACAAGAAAGAGGGTTATAATGTATGCCCTGGAAGCAAGTGGCTTTCCTTGTTAGAATCTGCTTTAATTTGTTTTTGTATATGCTAATCTCAAGTAAAAATCGCCCAAGAGAGGAAGTTTGTGTATTAATTGCTGTGAAAGAATATTTGAATTTGATTTGGAATTTGAAGAAAGTAAGACAATGTTTATAAGAAAGGGATAGCAACAGAGTATATTGGTTTTTCGTCAAGCCGCATTGCGAATAAAAAGTATGTTTTTCATAGTTGTCCTGTTAATCCGTTTAAGTTGGCAAGGACGTGGTGGGTTTCTTGTCTTAAATTTTGAGTATCCCGTTTACTCAATTAGTTATTTTTATTAAATAGAAAGAAAAAAAAAACATACATACATATATTTTTTTTAAGACCTTAAGTTGCAATAAATGAAGAGTTTTCAATTTCAAAAATCCAATATGTTAAACTTTTATACTTAAAATTATGTATGTATATTATAAATTATCATGTATATCTTTAATAGAAAATTAATATATAAACCAATCAAGACACACCAAAAGGTCGGGACCCCGAAAACCGTTCATGTACTATAAATCAAGACAGAGTAGTTAATTTTTAACCAGTTTATAACCTAAATCTGTTTAGATCTATTTTTTCTTATCTCATTAAGGTGGGTTCCTGTGGGTTAACAAGGAAGTGTCATACATTCCTACATTAGATATGATCAGTTTCAATTTGTGTGCGTGCTCTATTACATTTGAAATGTACTAATTCGTTTGTATCATTTCGATATGAAAATTAGACTTAAAATTTCTACGAATAAAATGATAGAATTGAACTCCAAATTTTTAAGTGGCATTCCTCTAAATCACCTTGTGTTTGTTCTCGATAAAAGGCCCGATTTTCGGAATATCCTAGCTAATTGGATTGGTCACTAATTTAACTATTTAAGAATTGTTTTTTTTTTTCTTTTTTCTTTTTTTCCTTTTCCTTTTTACTTTATGAACATGAGTTTAGACTTTCGAAAAAGCCATATTGTTGGTCTCGTCTTTTTTTTTTTTTTTTTTTTTGGAAAATATTGTTGGTCTCTTTTCTTAAACAGTTTCTGTGCAAATTCATTTTTAATTAATGGAGATAATGACTTTTCGAATACACTTACAGAAATATAACTGCAAAAAGTAATTTGAAATTAAGTTTATAGAAACTAAAAATTAATGCACTCTTTGCACTAAAAAACAATTCACGAAAATGAACCAAAAAGTAACTTTTTGGGATGGTTTATGGATTAAGGATTTAGATTAGTCATCATGGTCGTCGTCGTCATTATTATTAAAAGGAAACTAGCTTGAAAATTGTCTAGGACTAATTAGATCGGTGGGCTTGACAGATAGGTGGGTAACATACTACAAGAAATTGCACGTTTTCCGAATTCTACACATCAAGTTGAAGTTATAAGGTGTGAAATTATTATTAAATTATATATACAATCACCAATGTTATTTCTTTTAATTTCATATTTTATTTAATATGAAAATAGTACATTTTCTGAAAAAATGTGTAGGCCCGGGGGGAAAAAAAGAGGGAGCGAGGGAGATAAAGAAAAGTCTTCTTGGTAGGAGGTTCGGACGCACTGTCGGGTCTCTGAACCATCAAATTTCATCTACAAATATATTGATAGATGCTGAGTTTAGGAGTATGGTTCGTGTCATCTATAGAAGAAGAGGTACATTGGGTTGAAGATGTGAATAGTGTTAGTTGTTGTTAGTGATATAAGGCATTTTCTAGCATGTTTTCATCGTCTCGGCCTTTCGTTTGGAAGTTTTGATATGTGGAAGGAGACAGGTCATATGGTGGTGCATGTATCAAACTATGTTACCGTTGGAAACATGCATTTGCCAATTTTATATGAAAAATACTAAGAATACTAACTCTAATATCAACTTTTGAGTACCAACATATGTGGCATATTAGTTATTGTTCTTTTATTAGTAAGTGTTTAAAAGTATTGGCACATCAATTAATAAAATCAACCAGTAAAAATATAATATGTGAGTCGGTACTTAAAAAATTTGGATTACAGTTGCTGTCTCTAGCACTACACATTTTAAAAATTTTAAATTCATTGTTTGTATTTATTTTTAGAAACTTGTAATGCACATTGTTGTATGTATATTATTATTAGAAGGAAAAAGAATTTAGACATCGGAGATCCAAAAAATAAAGAAAAATGTAATCTTTGATTTTTTTTTTTTTTTTAATAAATGAACCAAATTATTTGGATTGTCAAAATTTATCAAGAATTAAGATTTAAATTGCACGATCATTTTGACATAAGAATCATCTAATTTTGATTTCAAATAAGAAAATTATGTGTTTTTAAAATTTGAGTTTTTTTGAAAATAGAAGAAAGAGAAAGCTTAATACAAAGTTAGGAGTTTTGAATCCATATACCAGTTGTTCCCCCAAACAAGGCCTTAATACAGATGGTGCTGCAAACGGATCTCCTGGAATGATAGGTTGTGGAGGAATTTTCCGTACTTAGGATTTTGTAAAGGTTGCTTCTCAATTCCAGTACTTGAAGAGTTCTATACGCTTACGAAGTTGAGCTTATGGGGGTTATTTGTGCTATCGAGTTTGCTAATTAATATAAATGTAACTACCTCTAGTTCAAGCGTGATCCAATATATGTTGCTAATCATCTCAATTAAAAGTGCAAAATGGTACCATGACATTTTCTGGCTCGCTGGAATTATACAATTAACTATCTGGAAATAATTGCTTATCATGTATCACACATTTTCAGACAAGGGAATCATGTTGCGCATAAGTGAGTGACTCAGGCAGTTTATATGACACATAATTTACTACTCCTGCCTAATTAATTTTATAAATCACAATCAACAAAAAAAATTAAAAAAAAAAACAATAACTTTGCTTAAAACCAGTACAAAAAGAGGATTTGACAACGGTTAGTAACAATTAGCTTGCATTTAGTTCGTCAATTGGAGATAAAATTTAAAATTGGAGTTTGTTGATTTTTAAAAACTAGTAATAAATTTTATTAACTTTTTAAAAAAGATAAAAACTGAGATGAAAAAATATAGTTTAGTTATATTTAAACTTTAATGCCAAACAAAGCATTCATATAATTAAATTCAAAGTCGTCATGTGTCAAAACCCTCATCAAAAGATTGAGGTGATGTACCTTTTAGACTGTGGTGTCTAAAACCAAAAACAAAGTTTCTCTACAAAATCCAACAAACATAAAATACTTAAATACAAAGAAATAAAAATCTTTAAGGATTCTAAAAGAACTCGGATTTTGATGGTCATGAAAGAGGCAGCAAATATCATGACGACGACGAAAGGGGTTGAGGAAGTAAGGAGGAATTTAGAGAGGCGGAGGGAGACATCAGGGGAGAAAATCTTTGAGTTTGATTAGGAAAATTTATGAGAATAAAAATAAGCAGAAAAAATCGTTCTACTAATCTTTTTTGTTTTCAATTTTAGGGCAGATTGTCTGTTTCCTTAACAATCACTTGAAATGCGCGTACGAATTCGAAACAGCCATCAAAAGCCTCAGCAGAAAATAGTTGGTGAAAACATTGACTGTCCATGGCACATTTTTTTAATGACATTTGACGACGGTTTTCATTGTCTAATTAAATTTATAATAGTGATATAAAAATATATATTCTCTTGATAATGTTTAACTAACTCGTCAAAGAAAAAGAAAAAATATATATATATATGCTCAGGAAAAACATATATATATATATACACAGACAGACACGCACACGCACACGGAAGAGAAAATTTCTAGCTATCACCGTGACTTTTTGTTCTCTCAGGGCCATGCATATGTGTCCTTGTATATTAGCAGGAAAGCACGTAGTTTCTAGCGTAGAAAAAGAAAAAGAAAAGATACTAGTACACGTACTGACGTAGGAGTCCTTAGAGTGAGAATTTAGAAGCCCAACTCGGACGAAATATAGAATTGAAGGTTCCAAATGCACCTAAACATAGGGAAAAAAATAAAAGAGAGAAAACTCTACATATTCAACTCTGATAATCCAAATTCTGTCATACGGTTGCTTGCATTTGCAATCCACTGAAAAAACAACAAAATAGCTGCTAAGTGTTGGGTTTTTATTAATTTCTTATTATGAACTTACATATTAAATGACAATTATATTATACGCTATCTGATTTGATAGGGTCAAATAAGTAATATATTAGTTCAGTTATGGAGATATCTATTAGATATAAGCTTTAATATATAAAAACCCAATACTTATTAAATTAGGGTTGATGAGAATATAATTTAAGTTAGTATATAAGGGTTATTATAAGGATTGTGATCTCTAAGTCAAATTAAAATATGTAATATTTGCTCTCCTCTTCTTTCCCCATGAAGAGAGAGAATCCATAGAGCATATTAGGAACTTAAGGAAATTTAACTATGGAAGACTATATTCTTGTCTAATTTGTCTTCATGGATTCAGGTACGTTTCCGATTAATTTCTTTTAATTATTTAACATGAGATTCTGAATTTGGTGATAGTTTACATCAATTAAAGTTTTTCTCAACACTAAGGTCAAAAACAACACACTAAAGGAGCGATGACAAACAAATAACAAACACAAACCTAAATTGATAAACTAGGACAACTGATAAATTGATAAACATTAATACTTACATTAGCCCTTTTTATATATCTAGTTCTTAGTTTGGCCCATTAAATTTTAAGGAACTGAAAACGACTTGATCTTGTCACTTCAAACAAATTGTGGTCACTACTCACTACAAAGGTTCAGAATTTCAACAAGGCTTATCCGTATATTGACTTTGAGAGAGCGCGTTTTCAAATATACATACGTAAACACACACACACACACAAACACAAACATTATTTTCACTCTCCTTCTAATATTTAAAGTATTGCTGACCTATTAATATAGTTGCTCTAAATTAGTTGTTTTATTCATCGCTCTGTTAAAATTTCATTAGGAAATGACATCTAAGGAGAATATATATGCACTTTAATCTAAGTTAATTTCATAATTTTACATGTTGTAGGACATGATCGAATCATTGAGTCAGTTGTATCCTTGTATATAAATAACACAAGTAGCCGGGCAAAATAACAAATTGAAGACGACTTAAAAAAAATCAAAACTTATACTCAGAAATTTTAAAAGTCGAAGAATAAAATTATACGGGATGTGATCTATAAATCGAGAACACAAAATAAAATCAACAAAATTAAAATTAACTAAAAAAGGACCAGAGAGTTATTCAATTACTTAGTCTATCCTTTCGATACACATAGAGCAGATCCCCATTACCATCAAACACAATTTTCTTTTCCCTTTTTTTTGTTTTTTTGTTTTTGTATTTTTCTTTTTCATGGATTTCATACGCGACATAAATTTGTGGGCGATTTTATCTAATACGTCATTATGATTATTGCCTTATTGGTTTTGGTTACTGGCTCTTTTGTCTATTTTCTGTCGACCTTGAAACTCACGCGTGGAATTATGCCGACCGCCCGATCGTTACTCTCAATAGACAATGCCTCCAAATAAAAAATATATATATATATATATATATATATATATCTGTGTGTGTGTGTGTGTGTAAAATAGATGTCCAGCAAAAATATCAATATTTCTCTAATATTTTTGGTTGAACCAGATTTCTCTACTTTTTCTATGTATCGTTGACTTTTTTGGCTCTTCACGGACTTTAGACTTCTATTAGATGTTAATATTTCTTTAAGGCGCTATACAAATTACTCCTTTTCTTGTTCTTATTTTCTCCTTCCATATCCATAGCCCCTCCTCATGAATCAACAACAAGACGTTCCTGGTAATTGATATATAATAAGATGAAAAAGTTATAAGAAATAATATTATTACTTCTTAAATTTAGGATGTTTATTTGATAATTTTTTTGGGTAAATTGTTTATTTGATAATTTACCAATATATCAATGGTTTAAAAAAAAATTTTTTCCTTAATATATTTGGGGTTGATCGATGTGTGCAGTGGCGTATCCAGCGCCGGCGAGGGAATATATTCCGACGGCGTCTCCTCGGTCCTATCCACAGGCGGCGCCGCCACAGCCAGTGGTAGCTCAATATGATGAGGGACACAACAACAACTACCAAGTCCCTTATGCTGCAGCACCTCCACCGGCTGGTTATCCGACCAATAACACTAATTATGGTCCTGAAACTAGTTATGCTCTTCCTGTCCAAACCAATTCTAAAGGTGAAGGCTTTTGGAAAGGCTGGTAAGTATTATATATATCGTTATATATCTATTCTTATTCACTCTATTTCTTGTTTCTTATTTCCTTTTTAGCCCTATAGATGTAGCTATCTATATACATACATTAATACAAATAAACATATAAAGTTCATGCTTGCTAGCTATATCCTGAGTTAAATATTCACTATCTCACAATTCACTGTTCGATCGAACTTTTGATTATGTCAATTTATCTGATAATAATTTTTTTCTTGACAACCAAAAAAATCTAACAAAGCCATAAAAAAAAAAAAAATTATAGACGGAGTATTAAATTTATTACAAATTCAAAAAAAAAAAAAAAAAAAAAAAGAGTACTACTTCCAACCCTTTGCACCTGTAACTAATGTAATATGTTTTACAAAAAGTTGATTCTAATATCTCCTTGTGCAGTGTTGCTGCCTTGTGCTGCTGCTGGGTCTTAGACGTTTGTTGCTGAGATACAAGAGACCATCAGGAACTTATATATACGCACATCTATATATGTGTGTGTGTGTGTGTATTTTATTGATCTAGTACTGGCTTTCGTTGTTAATTAATTATAATTCAACCCTGTATTATGTGTAATGTTTCTCCTAGCCTTTTTAAATAAAAGATGTCCTCAAGTGGGGTTTGTGTCACGTTTGAGGAAAATACTTCCGAGTTGTATTAGTCAAGTATAATTAATTTTAGGATTCGTTTGATCGTAAGTTTGAACCGTATTCCTTTTTACAAATGCCTTTAAAAGAAGATATTACACTGGCTGGCTCTTGACATTGTGATATCTTTTAACAACTCAGTAAATGAAACTCAAATACCATTTCTATGTGTAGTTTAAGCAATAAATCGATACGATTATTAACCATCTATTCCTTTTCGATATATGTATATATATACATATGATTAGTTATAATGAATATCCATTAGCATTACCATACTAACCTAGTGAGATGAGTTCCAAAAAAACATGCCTAGCATACTATTTGAAACCTATTGAATCTCATGAGGACTAGCTCAACGCGTGTAGAACTAGAGTCTTAAATCCCATGTTTAAAATCTAATAGATTTTTTTTTTAAATCAATAAAATGGGCAGCTATAGGCCTATTTAAAAAAAAAAAAAAAAAAGAAAAAGAAAAATTACTTTTTTCGTCCATAATCTTTGTTTGATATTACGATCTGGTCTCCCATCTTTTTTTTGTGGCTAAAATAGAGATCATGATAAGGTCCAACCAACAGACATGACGTCCAAGACCTTAGAGCTCCATAATCAAATGTCATTGGTGATACCCAAGACCTTATGTCTCAAGTTGTCAGTGGCACCATAAGCTACATACCCTGTCAAGGGAACGGCATAGCCTACTACTTAGTTAGTCTTGCTTTTACTATTTCTTGCAATTTAGTTTTTCAAGATTTTGTTCTTATTGTGCTTGGATCTTTTGTATGCACTGATTCGCCAAGTTTACTTTGAACAAAAGTACTTTTATACCAAATTAAAAAAAAACAGACAAACAAACAAACAAACTCGGAATATCATGAATCATGGTGTCCATTGTCAGAGCAAAAATAACACCATGAAATTCGATCAGGTGATATGGACAAAAAAAATTATCGGTAACACGGTAGGTTACCGCTAGTAAAAAGACTGCCATTGTTTTGTTATATTAACACCCTATTTTCATTAGCAGCTACGTTACCGTTGGTATCACGATAGACTACAACAAAGGCACGAAAATAGGCTTTGGGTTACCACCAGTGACCTGATATCTTATCTTTCGACTGTCCAGACAACAAATATAGACTATTCTTTTGTACCACCCCATTGCATAATTTTCTGTTAAAATAACTTATTTTCTCGAAACTTAGAATGGATTTTTTTTTTTTTTTTGTTATGCTGAGAACTTAAAATAGATAATCAAGAACAATTTCACTCAAATGATTTTAAAATATAAATGTCCGCTCAAAAAATTAATCCACCCAAGATTTTTATTCCCCCGTTTTGTGAAGGAATCAAGAATATTGTAGTTTTCAGGGAAAAAAAAAAAGGATTCAATTTATAGTTCTTTTTCGTTCTTTTAAATCCGTTTTTGCAATTTTTTTGTAATTAGATTTATTTTTTAAAGAAAGAAACTTAGAACGTTTTTTTCAGTGTTCATTATTTGTTTATGGCTTTGACAGCTAGGTTGGCGTGTCCAAAACCAAAGTCGAATAATAAAAAAAATCATAACAAATTAAATAATCATTAAAAAGGGCTTATTCTATAGGAATACAAATTGTTCCCTGATTTTTATACATAATTAGTGAGACTGGATATGACGGTACTTTCAAATTACATATTCGTCTTACCATGAAAGTGAAAGTGTTCATGTTTCATACTTTTTTTCCCCTTCTTTCATGTTTTCTCCATTGAGATTTAGTGAAAAGGGTTTTAACAAGGTCTTTTCTCAATTTATTATGAAAGTAAAAGACTTGATTATTGTGATAATAAATATAGTTAGTTGTAATTCCATATTTGACTCCACTCTACTTTCAAATCACAAGGAAAAAAAAAAAAAACCGTGTCCAAATCAAAACATGTGAAATAACCAAGTGTTTTATTTTTTTCCCGCTTTATCTTTGACTTTTCAAGTTTGTTTATTTTTAGCACATGTGTGCATTTCTTTAGTTTAGAATATTTTCTTTTTCCTTCTTAGTTTAATAAATTTGAGTAAATAACTTGATATGACATACGTGATTAAAAGAGATGTCAATTTAACTAAATGTTCTTAGTTATCTGATGCTAGTTTAACCCCTTTTCATATTCAATTTAAAAACAAAAAAAAAAAAACAATTGCATAAAATTCTTAGCAGAATAAACTATTATCAATTGATTGTTAATTATTAAAAATAGTATTAGTTTTCCTAAAATGATTAAAAAAAACATTTTACAATTTATTAGCAAAAAATTACAACCCAAAAAAAAAAAAAAAAGTTAACCCACATCATCAGCTTCCACCTCCCCTCCTAGACATTTGTATACGTATGTTTTGCAATATCCATAATCGTCTCTCTCTCTCGGTCTCTACAAAACCCTAGTTTTCCTTCTCAGCTGGGTTCTTTGTCGAATTCCTAATTCCTTGGCAGGGAAGTCTTCGTCTCCAAGTTCTGATATCTTTACCCGAATAATCAGGTTCTTGCACATTTTGCATATTCAATTCAACACAGACTTAAAAAAAAAAAAAAAAAAAAAAAGATCTTTAGCTTATTTCTTAATGTTCCTCTTTTTGGTTAATGAAAATTAGATTAAAGTTTAGCTGGGAAAACTGTCTTAAGGACTATAGTTGAAGAAAAAGAAGAGATTTTTGGACAAAAGAAACAAAATTTGTCACTTATAAGAAAAAAGTAGTTGTAGAAAATGAATTTTTGTTATGTGGGTTTTAAGTTGTAAAATATCAATGAAGTTAGTGTTATTGAAATCTGGAAATGTGTGTTTAGTTGATTACGTTGATGGGTCTTTGTCATTTCAGCAAAGTGAAGTACTTGCCTGTTTTTTAGGTGCTTGTTGAAGAGTTAAATTTTCAGCATTCCCATATTCATTAGCGGGATAGTTCATCGAATTCAGCTTACTTACGCTGCTAAAAGCTCGTGAGGAACTAAATTTATATGAACTTCTGGCAGACTCATTTTCCCACTCTCTCTTTAAGTAGTTTTCTTGTTATTTAGGTGAGATTCTTATAGCATTAGGTGCTCGTTACCCACACATACACGAACTCACACACATATATTTTTTATATTTTTTTTTAAATTTGGATGTTGGTTTCCGAGTATTGTGGTAGTATTTAGATGGAAATGAATGAAAATACTTGCCTTCTTAACCTTTGCAGCTGAGCGGGCGGGAAAATACTCTCTGTTTTAAATTGAGATTGTTACTAGGACCTGGGAGGGATTTCATGGCAGGTAGTGGCCTGCCATCTTTAGGTCGCGTAAAGCTAACTGATCTAGCCCCTGCCGAAGGCCTTCCATCTGATTCCTACAAGCTCTCGGTTTCTACTTTAACACAGTCGCTAGCTCAATATTCTGCTGCCATTATTCAGTTTCCAATGAGTGATGGAGCTCTATTAAGAGCTTCTCTGGATTCCGCTCGCCTCTACTTCCAGCAAAAAGCATCCTACCCATCTGCTGATATGATTAATAGCAATGACCCCCATGATTGGTGCAAGACATCTGGTTACTATGCGGATCCTCAACTCTGGCAAGAAACCTATGATTACAGACCTGGACTAACACCTTCAGAAGCTAACAACACAATGGAATTTTCTCCAGCTGGCCTGCCGGATATATTTTCCCTTCTTGGAAAGGCAGCTCGAGACATACTAGATGCTATTAGCTTTTATTTAAACTTACGCAGCTCACCCTTTTCTGAAATACTCAATAATGTTCCCCTGAGAACACGGGAAATATCATCTTCGGTGCTGTCTGTATGCTGTCATGCACGGTCGTCGTTTCAGGGGGCACAACACCACAATTTTGCAACCCAAGAGGACGCGCAGCTTGTAATGTTTTCCGACCATGAGCATCACGTGGACAAAAGCTTGATATCTCTGGTGAAGTCAGATAAGGCCGGTTTACACATAAAGGACTTTCAGGGTCGTTGGATTCTGGTGGATGGAGATCTTGGTCCTCAGGAGGCCATTGTTTACCCTGGACTCGCACTTTATCAGGCAACTGCAGGATATGTTAGCCCTGCACTTCATAGAACAGAGATTGGTAATCTCCAGAATAACTTTTTCGGGCGGTGTTCTTTAGCTTTCAAGCTCATGCCTAAATCTATGACTAGTCTCAGTTGTTCAGAGATGAGAGCCGCTGGTCACGGGGTAGAAGCTCAGTTCCAGCTTCCCGTTCCAGTTGATGATTTTATGCAGAGATCTCACCCAACTGATCAACTCTTTAATAAACAAAACAATGTCCATAGTTTCAGCTTTAATGCAACCCAAGATGGTAGGCAGCAATCTACTAATTTTTATTATCTTCTATAGATGACTTTATATCTACATTTGTTTGTTTGTTTGCTTCTATATATATATATATATATTCTCTTGCTTTTATCTTGAAACTAAGTTAAGCTATTAAATAGATCAAAAGATATGAACGTAGGAAAAGGTTTTGTGCATTTCTTTTGAATGAGGAAAGGTGCGTTATGATTCTAGCAATGGTTAAGGCCATTTTATTCTCTCCATGTGAGGAATGGAACTTGATGTTGGGTTTGCCAGTTCCTTTCTCTGTAATTGAGTAGCTTTTAGTGAGATGCTTTTAACAGCAGGTCCTTGGATCGATGAAATGCTGGTACAGGATCTATGAAGCCTTTGACAAGGAGGAGGAAGAATGATTCGAGAACAAAACCTCTGCCACCTTCAAAAAGGTTACGCCTTGAGGCCCAGAGAGTGCTAAAGGAAAGGGTTCAGGACATTGCAGACAAGAAGGGCCTCAAGCTGAGGTTCTGCAACCTGAAGGAGTGTGAGAATCACATTCTCTCGCTTGATAGCCCATGTGCCAGTACAAGGATGGAGATAGGGTGGCCACCTGGGGTGCCATTTGTTCATCCCCATGATCTACCTAATAAGGCAAAGATCGGTTTTCTTGAAGCATATGAACCCGGATGGACAGCAACTCATCATGATATGGAATTAAGTCTGACTGAACCGGGACAGGCCAGTCAACCCCCATCGAACTGTAATTTTCTACTTAGAATCCACATCTTCATTTCCATTCATACTTGGGCCTTTAGTGCTAATATCTTCGTTGTTTCTACTGACAACATTTTCGTTCATATTCTTCTGTGCAGGACTCGCCCTCCTTGGTTTCCAATATCGCCAGCGTTGGCAGTTTTTGACAACAGGAAATTTGCAGTAACTATCAGTTTATGACAACTGCAATAAGCCTTCTTTGAAGAGGTTCCATACATAGGACTACAGAAATAATTGCAACCAAACGGCGTGTAATTTTGTTACTAGAAGTAGTGATCATAACATGGAGCATGTCATCTATAGTCATTATTAGGTATGTACTTCGAAAAGTTTGAGGAGTTTCTCGACCTTTTATACTTGAATTAGGTTTTTTTTTTACTGCAGTTATTGTAGAATGTAACCTAACCATTTGTTTTCCTTTATTTAATTATCCATTTTTGAATGAGAAAGCTCACATTTGAACAGGCCTTAATGTACCAGTTATTATCTCGTTTTGCAAACTCCGAGAAGAGTTTCAGAAGTAAATCAGAATCAAGAGGGTGAAAGATGAACAGTGACCTAAATATTTTAGTACATCTTGATGGTGCTTGTTTGAAAGCTCAACTGAAAGTTGATGATAGGCCTAAATGTACTTTTAGTTAAGAAAAACCTAACAAAACCTAATACAGATGTAAGTGTTCAAAATAGAACTCTCATGGTAGTTTTTTTTTTTTTTTTCCCTTTCTTTTTTTAATCTATTATTTAAACTTCTCAAGGTCTGTCATGAAAATAAAATGAGCAGATATTTTAGATGAAGTGCAGCTTAATTGAAGAGTGAAAAACTCAATTTACACAAGAAGAAAAAAGGAGCCCAGAGCTTTTACATCTGTAAAAAGACTATAGTCCCTAGTCAATGGGGGCAACCATAATAATACAACATGCTTATACCTCAGCCATGACTTAAAAAAAATCCAAGAAAGCACTTCAGCTGATCAGAGAAAATCTCGGAAAACCATACTGATATCGCTTGGTCACTGATTGAATCTTGAAAGCAAGCACTTGCCTCGGCGTCCGCTGGACCAAGTTAAGGGCCATTACAGAACCAAAGGCTTGCAAAGTTTAAATGCCTCACATGCCATCAAATTGCTGTATCCATCAGCGTTGTTTCTTCGCTTCGTTGGGCAAACTCTAAGTCTTCTTCAGCCTCGAAATGGCGGTGGTTGGTTTTCAAAGGGCAACTCGATTGGAGTAGCGTTGCCATAGAATTCTTCCAAGTTATAGAAAGCTCGCTGTTCAGGAAGAAATATGTGGACTACTACATCACCTGGAAAGCAAGCAGATAACTTAATCATGCATGCAATTGCCTCTTGGCGGAAATATTCATCAAATTTTCCATGCCAGAACTTGGACCAACGATGCTATCGAGACATGCTCAAGACACTAAAAAGACAAGCTTCTCTAATGCTTGTGATGAGCTAATCAAGCTCTCAACAAAAGACCAATAAGTTTTATAAACCCATCCAACCATGAGTAAAACTACCTTCTATGGCGGAAAAAAACGAATATAGCTTTCAAAATTTTTTCAGGAAACCAGAAGGGAAAAATTCTCCCCTTTAACAAAGTCTTAAAGAAGAAGCTTACCGAAGTCCAACAAGGTCCATGAGTTCGGTTTCGCGTCACCAGAAGGCACTTTCCCATACTTCTTCTCAGCCATATCTCTTATCTTGGACCTACAATGATCAAAGAATTACATTCAAGATTGCCCCCAATTGTGACTCAGCCTACAGTAGTAAAAACCAATCATCCAACGAGCAAAACTCGATGTCATAAGAGAGATAGACATACCCGATCGCATCAATTTGAGGACGAGAAAATGCTGTGGCGATGATGAAAAACCGAGTCCAGTACACAAGAGGCTTCACGAAAAGGACCTTTATATCTCCAGCTTTTACCTCACTTGCAACCTTGGCCAAAGCCACCGCAACTGCAACATATAACGAAAACCCATTATTGACTTGCTCAACATATTGTGTCATCCATTCACAGAGTTCATTGTAGCTGCTCGAATTCCGGTAATTCAATACAGAATAGCAACATAGTACTAAAATCACATAAGATATCACAGAAACTGACTTATCAAATCAAAACATATATAAGCTTACAGGATAAACTTTCAGCGTCATCATCAACCTCGGCACTAGCAGACTTCTTGTCGTTTCTTCTATACACCACCTTTCCATATCTATCGAACAATTTATCAAACATTTCATCTGTATCTTCACCTACATTCTGCACTCAAAAAAGAACAAAATGTATATATATATATATATGTATATATAAATGATGTCATTGATTCAGACCGAACAACCAACATTGAAAGCTCTAAAAATCACACTACCTGAGGAATTTCTGTTAAGAAAACACACAAACAAATCGAACCAAAAAGATCAAACCAAAGTGGCATGTTTTTAAGGATGTTCGTACCTGAAGGAAACTATCATCGGCATCTTTTCGGGTAGCCGGAATCGAAGAGGAAAATCTGGTGGAGCTCCAAAAAGTCAGAGTCTTGCTTTGAGGCGTTTGCCAAAAGCACTTGAAATGGGACAAACGGGAAGGAGAAAGCTTGGTGGGAGCTTGAATCAACCTTGGCGGCGGTTCGAAACAGCACAGATGCCGGAATTCGCGGGCGCCGGCGCTGGCGAGAGACGAGGTAAGGGACACAGCCATTGTTAAACTAAACTACGCTGCTGAGGTGGATATTGTTGCAGATTACGGAAGATTCATTATTACCCAGGATAGGAAGATTTATATTTTTCTTGGGTTTGGGCCTCTGTTAATGGGCCTTCATGGCAGATAGACTTGGGCCTGGGCTTATGTCAGTTAGTACTTTGTCCATTTCTGCGCTTTGTGTATTGCTTCAGTACATTGTAGCTTTTCATTTTAGCACCCCCCCCCCCCCAAAAAAAAAAAAAAAAGTACATTGTCGTAATGCACAGATGGAAGATTTTGAAATATTTAATATGAAGGAAAATTACGTGGGTGCCAAACGGCCACCTATCCTTAAATTTATGACCTATACTTATTTAATTTAATTAAATGATCTAATTAATCAATTTAAGATATTGATTTTTCATTTTTGTCGTCTTCTTAATTCATTCCTTATTTATGCTCTTTAAGTATTTCTTCTTGGCCTAATTAGTTAATTTAAGATATTAATTTTTTATTTTTGTCCTCTTTTTATTCATTCCTTATTTATGTTCTTCAAATATTTCTTCTTCTCGTTCTCGTTCTTGTTCTCCTTCTCCTTACTCTTCTTTTCTTCTCCTTCTCATTCTGCTTCTTCTCTTCTCCTTCTTCTTCTTCTTCCACTTCTTCTTCTTCTCATACTCCTTTTCCTCCTCCTTCTTCTCATTTGCTTCTTCTCCTTCTCCTTCTCCTCCTCATTCTTCTCCTCCTCCTCCTCCTCCTTCTCAGTATTAGGTTCAAATTTTACGTGAAATTTGATTCTTTTTATCTCATGTGAAATCTAAAAAGATTTGTTTATTTTTGTTTACTTTGGAGTTTTAATTAGGTTTTATAAAGAATTATTTGATTACTTATTGTGTTTTGGTTGTTTCAATTTCTCTTTGAGGTGTTTTTGGTGATTTTATGGGTTTTCGTTCTTTAATTTTGAACAAAATATGTATTTAATCCGTTTTTCCATATTTTTTTAGTTGTTTTTGTGTTTCTAGTCTGAACAGCAGTCAATCACTGATTAATTCGTAATCAATCACTAATTGACCTTTTTTTTTTTTTTTTTTTTGTGTTCTTATGTTTTGTTAGTGGTCTATGAATGATTAGTCTTAGTTAATCACTGATTAACTCTCAACTTTATTTTCTCGAATTCCATCGAAATAATAATAAATAATAGTCAATCACTGATTAGCTTATAGTCAATCATTGATTGACTCTTGTCAATTGCTGATTGACTTTTGTCAATCACTGATTGACTTCCAATTTAATTTTCTCAGTTTCCAACAAAAACAACAACAAATGTTGATTAACCTACAATGATCCATATGCAAAAAACCAGGAATTCAACTGCAGCAAATGGCGATTTTGTTCCAATGGAAACATCTCTGGAAGGTGTTGGCAAAGCGTTTTGGGAGAGAGTACGGGTTTTTGGGTGAAGAGGAAGAAATACTGAGACTAACGAAGGCGGTGAGGGAGAAAAGGGCGTTTTGACGGTGATGAGAGAGAGAAGTTGAGGTTGATGAAGATGATGAGCGTGGGTGCGACAATCGGAAACGGTGGACAGTGCAATGGTGAACGTCGGTGGTTGCATGTGGTAGCGAGGAAGAATGGTGGTGATAGCTGTTGCAAGGAAGATGAAGATGGTGGCTCTGGTATTGTGTTTTGACATAAGAAAGTAATGGGAAGAGTTAGGGTTAGTGAGCTTAATGGGACATTTATGTCATTTAAATCATATTAATAAGAGAAAAGGGCCGTTTTAACTAAATATGATAAGTTTAAATCATCTACTTAAAATTAAACCAGGCAACGAGCCATTTACCTCCAAATCCTTACTATAAATAATTTATTTATGAAGCATACTTTCAATAAAATTTATCTTACATTATAAATTATTTACTTATCTCAAATATTTTAATATATGTTATTTACTGTAAGTAATTTTTAAAAAATAACATATATTACAATCTCTCCAACAGTTTGGATGTTTTTCTTTCTTTTGCCTTATAGACTATATACACAGCGTTGAACTTGTAGTGATGGGAATGAAACTAAGTCCATCCCTGCCTCATTATAAACCCCAATTTTTCAGGGGAAAAAAAAAAGAATAATAAATGTAGATTCTTATGATCCTATCTTTAAAATTTTTTTCTTAAAAGAACAAAAAAAGAAAAGAAAGGCATACATTTATGTTATGTATCATCTGCACTTTTCGTTTGTCTTAAACCCTTGGGATGTTGATAGACGTTATATTGATAACGGAGTAACAGTTGGCATATGCTTATTACACTATTATTCGGTAGCATAGGAAAGTGGACATTGCTTTTAAGATCAGAAAGGTCGTAGGGCATCAACAACTAAAAGCGTATCTCACAATTCTTGTGAAAAGCCTAAGGTGGGTTCCCTAGCTGGGTTCTCAAACTCTAGTTTTTAATGCTCAGAAATTGGGCAAAAAAGCTCGTCCTAGCAAAGAGTTTCCATTCTTGGTTTTTTTTTAATTTAATTTTACATCCTGTCGGAAAACACTTAGACGTGCTGTTTTCACAAAACTTCGATAGAAATAACGTGAAAATGCATAAAGTAAATGTCGTTTCATGTGATAGCAATGACGATGTTTAAGAAAATTTCATCATGACAAACGGAATGGAGCCTTGGCCGAGCAAAAACGACACCAGACCCGAACCTAGACCGATTTGTGGTTCAAAATGTAGCAGGACGATGGAAATGCCACAAATGGCCTGCCTCAAGACATCAATATAATAAAGGAGGATTTGAGATTCCAAATTCCAACAGGGTGTAAGTTTGCGATACCACTACCAGCCTCAACCATAGAAACTCTCATGTCTATGCACAATCCTTACACGGTATCGTAATAGCTACAACCTCAATTGACCGGGTAAATGCACTTCTACTCCAAGTTCAGTTCCGAACAGAATGCTGACGACCAAGGAAAATGGTTTGATGTAAACAGATGAAGCATCAAAAGACTGTAAGCTGAATATAATGTGTCTTTTTCATACAGAAACAACTAAATTAGAGAATCAACTGAGAATATGTAGCCTCTCAAGAGTAATTTTCACATTACACCATTCACTGCAAATAATACTGAGAAAGCAGGATGGTGAGACCAAGGATACGTCGGCTCCTATGGTTTCCTCGGTGGTGAACTGCTGCTAGAGCTGTTGCTACTGCTTCTTCCTCTCAACGGCCTAAAATATATAGTGATTTTCACTCATGAGACAAAAACGAAAACCTCAAGTATTGAAGATAAACATGATTAATGATATGACAAAAATATCAGATGGAACACTATCACACACAAACATTGTCAATTTTATATCATTTGCTAGGTGTCTTAAATTAACAACGGATTACAAGAGAAATATAAAAGCACTAGAAGGATGACAGAGACATTACCTTCTTGGACTACGGGATATTCTCCGGGTAACCTGTTTAATAAGAAACAACTACCAAGTTAAAAGCTTCCCAGCAAACAAAGTTCTCTCATAAAACAAGTAAACAAAGACAAACCTTTCGCAGACTAGGTGATTCAGAAGATGATGACCTCCCACGCCTTCCAGCTGGTCCTCGGCCTCTGCAAGATACAAAGAGATAACATCCATGTTAGATTATGAGATAACAACAGCCGTAGACAGAATTCAATCATTAGCGACTCCAAATATAACCTTCTTGGTGAAATTGATCTTGACCGTGACCTAGGAGGCCTACGAATTGGAGAGCGGCTACGTCTACGGAGTGGAGACCTCCTAGGAGGACTACGGGGCCGTCTTGGAGGGGAACTGCGGTGAAAACAAGTTTACCAATGGGATGAAACGACAAGACGCATAGCATAAAAAATATAACTAATTTGTAACTAAGTTTAAAAAACATAATAAACATAGTTACCGCCGCCTTGGAGGAAGGGGAGAGCGTCTACGAACAGGACTGCCACGAATCCTTCTAGGTGGGGACCCCCTGCAAAATATTAATTATTCATAAATGGTAAAAAAATAAGTCACTCAAGTCTGGAAACACAAAAACATGTGATGGATGTGCATACCTAGGAGGAGGTGACCTCCGCCTTGGAGGAGGGGACGGAGAACGACCTCTTCCAGGAGACGCAGCCCTTCTTCTAGGTGGTGTATCACCACGACGACGAGGAGAGTCAATACGACGGCGTGGCGGAGAATCAGGCAGTCGTCTGGGTGACCCACCTCTGCGGCAACAGGGGATCTCCTACGTGGTGAGGGCGGGGTTTTCGGCGAGGGGAAGCTGAAATCAAAGGTAAAGATTACATTTTAGTATGACTGACAAAACAAAACATGTGTATGCTGTAAACTTGTGTATCTTATTTAAAACATACGCTCTCTCGGTCGTTTTGGTCCATCCTTGTCAGCACTGAGAATATCAGCTTTGGGTGCTTCTCTCTTTGGAGCAGTGGCAGTGGCCTTAGGAGGTGGTGAACCCTTCTGTCGTTGAGGTAATGTGAACCTTGCTCGAACTACATTCCCATCAATTTGAGCCTGCAATAAGGGTAATACAAAGCCATCATTTTTCAGACATGCTATACTCACAAATTGTAGATTATACTTCCACATTTCAGGAAAACTTACGCCATCCATGTGCAATTGCGCTTTTTCTGCATCCGCCCTTGTCTTGAACTCAACATATCCATATCCTTTTGGAAGATTAACCTGCAGTACAATGTAAAATTGATTTTTTTTTTTTTTCCTTTTAGTAAACGTATACTATAAGGAGAAAGACACTAAACAATATAAAATATAACATTTAGACTGAACTCACAGTACGATCCATTGCAAGCTCTACATTGACAACCTCACCAAAGTTACCTATAAAGTTGAGGGAAAAGTGATCGAAGAAAATTAAATGAAATACAGTATAGGTAAACCATTATTGCACTGCAACAAAACTGTGGTTAAACATAAATATGAATCAAAATTGTTGCTAATACTCATATTGTTCATTTTACAGCCAAAAATTAACCAATTACACAATAAGGATCGTAAAGATTTCATTGTTCAGTTCTCAATCAGACGACATGCCTTTATCCAAAAAGCAAAAAGGAAGAAAAAAAGTACAAGTTGGAAGTCGAGGAAGACCAGATATCATCCAAAGGAAGGAAAAGCAAAAAATGAACAAAACAATAAAGAATCCTTCCGTTGAATTATGTAGTTTAAATGATAATTAAAGAACTATGGTTGTGGAAACACCAAAGTTTAAACTGGCACCATGTAGAGCAATTGTTGCATATTCATATTAACACCAAGAGATAAGAACAAAAGCATACTGAATATTTCTCGCAGATGGCCTTCGTGCACATTCCTGGTGAGAGCGTCAATGTGAAGGACAAGTGACTCATGAATAGGAGAAGCTTTCCTGAAATTCATTGCAAAGGTTAGAATGCAACAACAACAAAGTCTAAGCAGCAACATAAATATGTTGTTCTTGAGAGAGAATCCACTAAGAAAAGTTTAAGCTCTAGCAGATTGAAGCAAGCACATGTCTTTACCTTGGGGGTGGAGAAGCCCTTTTAGATTGTGGCGGCGGGGAGCGACCACGCCTTGCTGTTTCACCAGGACTGCAAAAGAAATGCGAAAGGCATACTTGGAATCACGATAGGTCATGAAGAAATCGAGGTGCACAAGACAAAATTACATCCAACAAACAAATAAAAACTTGTCAAAGTTTGTATCTTTACACCTAAAGTTTTCTTAGAAAAGAAAATTACTTTTTCTCTAATTTAGAGAAGAATAACATAAATATTAATATTCCACAAAATTTTGCACAAGTTAAACAAAAAATAACAGCATTTTTACATAATTTTAGCCAATTTGCTTCCCAAAATCCTACAATTGAATGAAAATTCAATATGAAAAACCACGAAATTCAGCTAGTCCTGATTGAAATTTCCCCATTTATGGGGGAAAACAACACAGACATATAAATCAGAGAAAAGAACAGATTAATCCAAGAAATCAACCAAAATCAAATTAAATCTGAAAAAAAAAAATAAATAAACCAGTAATCTTCATTGCGAAAATTTTATATATTTTTTCAATAATCAAACAGAAAATCTGAAAAAGAACTTGTGGCGAAACCCTAAAATGGAGGAGAAAAGCGAGATAAGAGGAAGAGAAGAAGAAACCTCTTCCTAGACGGAGGGGGGCTTCGGCTGCGGGAGCTGGCGCTGCGAGACGGAGAGGAGCTGGAGGAGAAGGACCTGGAGCGAGATCGAGAGCGAGAGAGAGAGCGTGAGCGCGAGCTGGACCGAGAGTCGGAGCCGGTGTAGGAGCGGGAGCGCGAGGAGGAGCCAGAAATCGAGCCGGACGGCGAGCGACGGCCTCGGCTTGGCTTCGCCATGGCTAATGGTGGTGCGAGGTCTACAGAGTGACAGTCAGGAACCCTAGATAAACCTCCCTCGCGCCTCACGGAACAAGCGGTCGATTTAGGGAGAGAGAGAGAGGCCCGAGAATATTTCATTAGTTCTGGAGAATAGTGGACCCCATAAAGAAGAAAACGACTGCAGAATTGCTCAAATCGAAAAACGACATTCACTTAAGTAAACGGCCTAACAATAGTATTGAACGATAGCAATACTGAAAACGACAACGACGTCGAAGTAGGACATCCACTTATAAACGACACACACACTCAAACGATTTAATACCATACCAATATTTATATAGCTAACTAGTCTTTTTTTTTAATAAATAAAGGAAGTTTTTAAAATTTAATTAAAAAACTCTTTTTTTTTCTAAAATGAATTAATCAATTAATGATTTACTGCATTACACTCAATTATTGATTAACCATAATGTAAATTACTAAATTTTATTGTCAATTAGTGATTGATCAATCATTAATTGACCATATTTGAAAAATAACAAATAGTTATTTTCCTAACTAAAAGAAATTGGACCATCTATTAGATTAAGTGATTAAAAAATGCTACCAACCTAATTTTTTAATTGAAAACGACAACGACATTGAATAGGACATCCACTTATAAACGACACACACTCAAATGACAATGACCTCTTAAAATGGCATGAAAAACATCAATCACCTATAAAAATCAACAAATCACGAAAACGACATTAGAAAGTTTGAATTTGCTATAAATGAGACACGACGTCGACGACAACGACGACAATTGAGGATGACAATGTGAATCACGACAAGAAAACAAGATGAAGTTAGAATGTTTGAATTTGCCATGTATGAGTTTGGATTATAAAGGGATTGCTAGGATTAACATGATTCGTGAACTACAGATCAACTCCATTGGTCATTTACCGTCAACTAATATTACATATAATATAAAAATTGTTAAATTATTTAATAAAATCGATTTAAATTTTAAAAATTTGGAAGTCAGCTTAAGAGAAAACATAAGTTGACCAATAAACATATTAAAAATATTACGGTCATGCTAAATATAAGTTATTATTGTATTAAAACAGTTTATTCGCATTGACATGATAACATGATTAATATCTTTAATTAACATCTTTCCAAAAAATGATATTCGTGGGCATTGACCTCATATTTTTTTGTAGAATCGAGACCGTTGAGTGCACTATTTTTTCTAATTTTATTTCTTTTTAAAGCTCTCTTTATCTTGTGGTAATATAAAGAAAATACATCTACTTTGATTTGTGTGTATGATTCTATCCTTCTGTTGCATTTTTTCTCTTCTAATATTGTTTGATCTTATTACATTTTAATTATAATTAATTGGAAAGATATGAGTTTGAGTGAAACCCTAAGGGCCACTAGATATATGTCCTTGATATATGTATGTAATGATCACGATAGATAATTTGTCAATCAAACTTCACATTACAATTTTGCCAAAACGCAAAGCGTCCAACAGCTTTATTTTGTCGATTACAGATTCCATGTTTAGATTATTATCTCCAAATTTTTTCCTACGCATGCATAATTTAAGGTTTGATATATCAATAATCTTTGAGCATTTGATGTTTGCTTATAAAAAAGATAATTAATTTTCAATAATGCACAAAAGACTCCATTTTAAGATTTTTATTACACAAATAGATTTAGCCAACGTGATAGAATATTGCATAAATATATTAGAAAAATGACGACAGTCGATAGATTAAATAAGTAAAATAACTTTTTATTCTACAGATAAATAGGATTCAACTCCTGTGTCATCTTATTTTTATTCTCTTCATGTCCCTCCAATTATATCATAACATATCAATTAAATATGTATATTTAATTGCAATATCTTATCAAATCAGTAAAAAGATTATGTTAGTTATACCCGTGTCATATTATTATTAAAAAAACATTAACGATGATATAAATAAAAGGACATATGAACTAAATCTAGATAAATGTCAACATTACATCAAGTGTGTTTATTTTAAGAAACGCGTAATCATTTAAATTTTTTTTTATTTTTTTTTTTTTCTCGTGACAACCAAAAAAAGAGGCCGCCTGGGTGATAGAATATTGAGCGCCAACAGACGGATCTCTATAGATCTTGGCAGAAGTAGTAACATAGCAATGTTTTCCAAAGTAAATACAGTGACCATGATCACAATGTCCTCCCCAAGCGTCTTCTTTTTCGACGCACTTGCTTGCATAACGAGGAGGCAATCTGCACCTTCCATGCCAAGTTCTGCTTTTAAACTCGCAACGCTCCAATATTTCATCTACAACATACAAATCTACACACACACACACACATATATATGTATATATATATCATAAAGCATCAGCATGACATCAACATGATCAAGAAGAATAATATATTTAAATGATTTATATTTTGATCATTCGAAAACAGAAGAGCAAATCTTTATCTGCATTTCCTATGTGCTCATTTCTTGTACTATGTGCTTAATTAATGGACTAAAGTAAACAAGAAAGAGAAACCAAATAAAAGTCAAATTTGTGGAGAATTGTATCACATGCTAGATTGCTATAGTAAGCCCTTATTTGGTTCAAAAGTTTGGATTGGAAAAATTCAATTCACGTTATTATAATCACTTCTTCTTCTTTTTTTTTTTTTTTTTTTTTTTACTTTTACCTTTTTAAAATCTGCATTATAGGAATTTTTTCTATTCTAAATACCAATCCAGTTTAGATTATTAATCAACTTTAGATTATCAACTCACTTTGGGTTTTTTTCGATTTGAATCCATATTTCAAGTAAACGCTAACTTCTGAGCTTTTGCAAGTTTTAAAGCTAATAGAAATCACGTTAAACCAAAACTGGAGGGTACGTATAGGAGTAGAACACCAAGCTTTTGTGTTATGATTTGTTTGTTTGTTTTTTAATTTTTGTTTTTGTTTTTGTTTTAGTTGTATGTCATTTTATTTTATTATTATTTTTTTGCTGAAGAAAAAATTAGGTTATAGAGAATAGAAGATTAGAATGTCCAGATAATCCCCGAGGAGAAAGTGGAATATCCCCCTACTGTGATATATGGATCTCTTATGAATTGAATTGCCCATATATACCCCGATTAATACAACAGGTGATGACTCGAATTCAAACATTTAACGAAGGGAACGAGCACCCTACCAATACCAACCCACCAAAGAACGTTGGCTAATTGTATGTCAATTAATTTAGGAAAGTTCTAACCCGACCTAGTCGGGAAAGGACAGGAAAAAAAAATACATATCTTAATTAGAAAAACGACAATGACCTAAAAGAAATACTACGAGAAAAATTGCAAAATCTAAAGTAACGACATCAAAGTTAAAATAGCAATAAACTTAATAACGACAATAAAATATAAAACGACAGAAACTCCAACAATGACATACAAGTTCTAGATATATTATATACTTTTAAGTATTGAAAAAACGACAATAACCTAAAAGATATGAAAATGTTGCTTGCCATTATAACTCTGTCGCTTGTCTTTGTTGTATTTTTACATAAGTTTTGGGATTACTGTTATGATCTTAAATTTTAGAGTCACTTTAAATTTGAGCCCATTCTATCTAATAAACTTTAAAAACTTTAAAAATTTGATCCCATTATATTCCTTCTATTAGAATTTCGATTAAGAACAAACGGAAAATTGAGCCTCAAAATCAATACCCAAAGTTGAGTTTGCATAGCCATTTTTCGATCAGTTTAATGATTTTCCAATTCCTTTTCTCTAATTAACTTTTTTAACTTTTTTTTGGGTTTTGGGGGGGGGGGGGGGGGTGGTGGGTTGGTGTAGAATTTTCTCTACTTGACTGCGGACTATGCCATCTAGTACTTGTCTTATACATAATAGATTTGGATATATTTCCTTAAAAATAATAATCCAGAAAACTCCCTTTGGTTTCTACTTTCTGTTGACCTTGAAAAGTGGTTGAATTAGCAGATCTTTAGTTCTTCGTTTCTATACATCTTGTTTGAAAATTGAGCTTTATTTCTTATGAGAAAAATATGTTCTTTGCAAAAAGAAGTTCCTGTTTCTCACCAACGAGTAATTCTATGGAGAAAGTGGCTACTCTTCTTTTTCGAACCAAATAAAGGGGGATCCTAGGAATGTGCTTTAATTCTGCATCGGCTATGCGTGAACGTCCAGATTAGCCGAAAAAGCCATATCAAGGCCAAAGCAACGTCAATATAATTGACAATAACGTGAAAAACGACAGCAACCTCGAGAACGGCATTTTTTGGAAATGACAATGACCGAGAAACCAAAATTAACTTGAAACATGCTTAAAAAAAAACGACATCCCCAAGAAACGACACAAATAATCAAACAACAATAAACTATAAAACGATATCGATTGAGAAACAACCCAAAAAAATTAAACGACAATAGCCTCCCTACAAACGACGTTAACAACTTCTAAAACGACAAGAACGTCAAAAAACGACAAATCTTCATACTGATAATCCAACGAGAACAATCTAAAAACGACAACAAAGGAAAAAGACCCCTTGAAAACGATTTAAAAAAAAAAAAGGGAGATAGAACATGTTTAATAAACCATCTTAAACTCAAATTTTTCATCTCAATTTTATCTTTTTCTACAAAGTCAACAAAAATTATAATTAGTTTTAAAAAGTCAACCAACTCAAACTTAAAAATTTCACTTAAAAATTTCAATTTAAACCGTTTTACCAAACGACCAGTAACAGTAATTATTCCAAAGAACACCCTCCACTTTAAAACGAAAAGACAACAAACTAAATATATTGATTGAGATGAGATGATTTAAAAGATGCCCTAAAACGAAAATAAATATATATATTAAATTTAAACCAAAAAGAAAAAAAGAAAAAAGACAACGTCCTTGAAAATAGAGCAATGCATAAAGGTGGAATTAACATCATAATAAGCTTTTTTTTTTTGGTTTGTTCTAGGGAGACAACATGTCAGCCATCTTCCCAGTATAATAGAGTCGAATATTTATTTTTAAAATATATAAATGCTATAAGATTATTTAAGCAACATTTTAAACATCTCACTTTGGCTTGAAACAAGGAAGCAAACTATATAATATTTCCAAGAACAAAATTTTAAAGGTTAGTCAACTAGAGTTTGGCAAAACAACAATACAGAGAGCGAAGGGGGCTTTTTTTTTTTTTTTTTTTCACTGCAGTGAAATCCAGGGCTCTTTGTTTTGAGCCACAGTTTGACTTACAAAATGGTACAACGGCAATGGTTACAATGTTACAACATAGAATCAACATCACCATCCATGTGTTTCCTCCCCAAACAAAAAATACAAAAAAACAAAAAAAAAAAATCCTTGTCCATGTGCAAAATGGGTTTTTGTTCCCCAAGCTGAAACCACAAAAATGCAGAACTCATTTCGGTTGTTCTTCACTGCTGGTGGAAGCATCCGAACGCCTCCTCTTAGCCTCATTGTCCCCCAACTGCAATGAAACGAATATGTCTTCGCCGCAGCCATTTCTCAACGAAGAAAGATTCTCGGAAGCCACTCTTTCCTTCAGGCTGTTGTGATGCAGCGGGGAACGCCTGACGAAGCTTGGAATGAACTGATGTTCGACACTGGGGAGTGCCTCGGACACAGGTTCTTCCAGGTTAAACTTCGTTTCCACGACGTATGGATTCTGTGCTGGGCTACTAGGTTTGGCTTCTAAAGGAATGTGCTGAATTTGGAGACCCAATGACTCGTACTTCTCCTCGGCTTTGTCCTTTGGGATGATTCCATCTGGGGTTGAGGAGTCACCGACAGTTGACCCGATTGCGGTTGCCGAGGCAGCCCTCTGCTCTTGCACTGCCACTGCACATGGTATCAACATTATATAAAGAAAATCATAGTTATGCAGATATGGTCTAACATGGAAAACCATCGAAAGAGACATTCTGGGACAGCACAAACCTTTAAGCCCCTCATCAGTCGTGATGAGGTCAAGCTCGAGGAGAGTAAGAAGATGGCTGAGATCAACTCCACTGGTCCAATTCTCCGGAGGTTGGCCAATTTTCAATTTGAGCCGCCCTCGGTTAGCAGTTCCACCCCATATGATCCCAATTGGCCTTGGCTTCTCACCATTCTCACCTTTTAGTATTATGAGGCTGCCGCTATCTCCTTCAAGGTCGAATGTCTGTTGGTTTTCACCCACAACAAGAAAATCGGTTAGGAAGCAGATGCCCTTTTCGTCATTGTACTCGAGGGCGTAGGCCAAGACAGTTCCAGTGGTCAAGCCAGAACTTCGTCCAACCTTCATCACATGCTTCCCAATGAGGCTACTAATTGGGGATTGCAAGTCGATTATCTTGACAAGACCTATCTCTCCCACACCTCTCACAGACGTAGTAACAGTTGACATGTCGAAGTCATCGGCAAAAGGAATGAAAGCACCATCTGCCCTCACGAACGTCTCTGCAAGAACAAGAAATCCCATGAATCATAACTGGTGATGGATTGGGAACAATAAGATAATTGAGATTCATTGCGTTACGAATTTTTGGTCACAGAAACCATCAAGCATGTAAATACATGTTAAAGGAGCTAGAAAATGGCAGGGAAGGAAGAGTAAGAATAAGGAAAAGACGAAGAAAGGCTCTAAATGAGGGTAAAATCGTATTAATAAAATTCTAATTTCAACTCTCGAAAACTAACATCAAGTAAATAAAGCCTTGCAGATAAATCTGAAGTCAACTGTGATTCGAAAGCTCGTATCTACCTGGGTTTATTCCAGCAAATATGCCATACCAAAGCTCATCCGTAATAAACGAGGTCGCTCTCTCGACTGCGCCAAGATATACTCCAGGTCCAAGTGTTGGTGGCAGAGGGTGAAACATCTTCTGGTTTGGGTAGTCCAAGTCAACCGCAACATGCCGATTTGTGAGAAAACCAACTTGTCGATTGCCTGTTTGGCTTCTCACAATAGCCCCCAAAGTTCCATATGTCTCTTGGCTCGCCACCTAAAAAAAATGGTATGAATTGTATCTGCCGATTAAGAACTCGAACAATGATCTATCATGCTGTAAAACTAGCATGAATCTCAAATTGATGATATACTTGAGTCCAAAATAGAATTGAAAACTACTAATTATGTTATCATTAGAGTATATGATGAAAAGTATAATACCGCTAAGATATGAGCAACGAAGAAAGAAAGAAGGTTCAAAGGGGACTAAATAAAACCTGAGAACCTGAGCCAATACACGGATCGCCTCCACGCAAGTCATCTACAATCTCTGTGTACAACTGTTCTTTGGACGCGGGCTCCGGGGCACCAAAATATGAGAACTCAACAACATCCACATCACACCAAACACCTCCTGGACCCTGATTAAACAAGAACTTCCGTTTTTAAGTAAACTAACATGGAAAACATCAACAAGTTTTATTACTACAATACTTGTCTTTTCCCAACCTCTAGGGCAGTTGGTAGGCACTGGATGGGGCTGAGCCATTGCTTGTGCACTTTTCTGGAAACAAAGACAAGAATAGCTGGTATGTCTGTCAACACACCCCGACGAATGCGAAACCCAATTGCTGTTCCTAGGCTGTAACAGCGCAAGATTTTGCTATGAAACGCCCTTATGGTCATGAGTTCAAGCAATGAGGTCGCTTGCTGACCTTTCGGCAACCGTCCAAGAGTTTCTGGCAGGACCCCCTTCTGAAGATTTGCGAAATGATTTGCCCTCTCTTCTGCAGCGTCGCTAAATCGGGTTGGCCACGAGAAGTACGCAGCATTGCTTTCGCAATGCTGTCCCGCCGATGCAAAGGGTTGAAGCGTCGGTGGACTTAAAGAAGGCAAATTAGAATGGTTGCAACAGTTCCTCTCGAGGTCCAAAGCTGATTCCTCCGATGGGGTCGAACCAGAACAACGATTCCTCGTATTAAATCTGGTCCGCTCCATCATTCAATACACCTAAACCAAGACGTACGAAGTGAAAACGATTTCACTAGTGAACCTAAGACAATATCTTGGCCATTCAGTAGCTAGTGAACAGGATAGAAATATCAAGTAAAAAGATGAAATTTTCGGCTTTTTGGCAGCACTCAGAAAATTAAAATCTAAACAGTGACAGATTAGATATCTTATGGGCCCGAAATCCCAAACAAACTATGATTACAAAGTGCGAATACTGCTTTGAAATTAGAGAGAGAAGAAGAACTTGTACCTTTAAAAACGTGAATAAAAAAAACACTAATTCGGTAATGCAAAATCACCCTAAAGTAACAACGGATTTAGTCCTGTTAAAATGGACATAATTATGATGTTTTCCACTACAAACCAAAACATAACGCCGCACTTTAAGCACCAAAGTGATAACTTTTGACAAATCCCACAAAAAAAAAATAAAAAAAAAAAAAACCAATCTTTGTCAGCTTCCAAGGAACGGACCAAGGAAAAGGAGGAAAATTCGACTCTGTAATCTTTTGATGTCTTAACACCTAAAATTTATCATCTCAGATGAGCTTAAAACAGACAAACAATTTTTTTAGCAGTTCTTTCTTTTTCCTGTATTTTCTCACCAGCCAAACACAGAAAGATGCTCACCGAGATCAGACCATGAAGTTAGTACTAGTACTAGTACTAGTACCCAATAAAAACTGTTTAACAATCTTTCACAGACAAATGAAATGTAAGAACTTGTTACCAAATCATCAACCTTTTTCCTTGGTTTCATGACAATTACTGAAATGGGTGTCCCGGGAAAATAATTTTTTATACACCCATTACCACAACAAGGAAATTCACAGAAACAAAATTCTGTATCACACTTCAAAAAAAAAAAAAAAAAGAAGTTCCTCGCAACAGGACAACAAGAACATAGAAAATCCCAGAAAGCAAAGAAGTGAAATTTTCTCAAACAAGACATAAAGCTTTCATCTTTTTCAGTAAAAAATGCAAAAGTAAAGAGAGAGAAAACTCACTGATCAGGAATGGAAAAGAACAATACGTTTATGGGTTTTCTGTTTGAAGAACCTCAGTGACAAGAGTGAAGAGAAAAGACAGACCCATTATCCAATAAAGTCAGATTTTGAAGTCAAAAAATTAAGCCCAAAAAGAGAAAAGATTTTTTTTTTTTAATTTTAATTTTTGGGTTTGTGGGTTTCGAAGTGATTAGAATTCCTGCGCTGGAGGGAGCACAGTGGCTGTTCCTGTGGAAAAACCCATCAAAGCCAAAGCTTTTCCTTCTCTTTCTCTTTCTCTTTCTTGCATATAAATGTGGGTAAGTAAAGTAAGCAGGTGACAGAAAAGAAAGACAGAGAAGTGGGGGAAACAGTTTTTAATGATTCAGAACGTTCTATGGTGTGGTCAGGTTCATGGAAAGAATTGAGAAGTGCTCGACTCTCAGCCGTTCGATTGAAATCTCTGGTTGACTTTTTTGCTTTGACTTTGCCTCCTCATTGACATCTGGACCCATGGAATTTGGAATATTATTTGTCGTTCTGACAAGACTTATCTGCTATTTACTGTACATCTTTTTTTCCCCCTTAAAACTGTCGTTGTCTTTGTTCTATTTTTATTTTCCCCTATCATTCTAACTTTTTTTTTTTAATTTTAAAAACTTTCTTTTTATATCTTTACCCTTTGGACTTTAAATTTAACCATAATTTACTATTTCTGTCACAATTTTTTTTTTAAATTTAGGAATAAAGAATTCAAACTCTACACTTTTTGATAATATCTTGTGTAAAATTACTGTTAAATTATATCTACAACCACACTTCTATCCTAATTTTAATTAAAAACATACGAGAAAAAATATAGTAATTAGCCTTATTAAACTTATTTCTACTGAGATCTCTATTAAAAACAAATAGAAAAATACCGCATAACTACATTTTAACCCTTTTTTTTTTGTATATTTTTAACTAAAATTCTGATAAAAATGATACAATGGGATTGATCCTAAAATTCAGGAGTGTAATTCTAAGTTTTGTTAGAATGGTTTTTTTTTTTTTTTTTGGTTCCTGCTTGTAGATTTATTATTAGCTCCCTTATTGTTTAGTACTAGGAAGGTTTTTTTTTTTTTTTTTTTTTAATTAGAAAGCAAACTAGTAGTAGGAGTTGTGCTTAATACTCTAAAAAATAAAAATTATTATTATTATTAACAGTCGTAAGACAACTTTTGAACCAAATGTGAAGTCTTGGAAAGTTTTTAACAAATGGGTATCTGAAAATTCCATACCCAATACAGACCAAGGACTTAATTCACGGAAGCCCAAGACAACAAACGACAATTCCACCCAAAAAAACTAATAATAAAAAGACAACAAACGACAAGAACAAAGAAAACCAAGAAAAGAGCATTAGCATAATTGTATCTTAAAATTAAAATTACAACTAAAAGAAAACTATTTCCGTAATAATTAACCCAAAAAAAAAAAAAACTATAAAGGTCAAAGAAAACGACTAAGTAGAAAAAACTGTACTCTTGCGTGCAATCAGTAGTTTTAATTGGTGGAGAAGAGAATATATTTGTGGGTGTTTGCTTTTCGTGTTGGAGAAACAACTTTTCATGAAAGAAAAAACAAAAAAACAAAAAAAAAAAAACAAAAACAAAAAAAAAAAAAAGAAAGGAAAGAAAGAGAGAGAGACGAGAGAGTTTTACAATTTACAGTAACATGCTTCTTTTTTCAACCAAAAAAAAAAAAAATCTGTCTGCGTCAAAAACTGTCAACTTGTCCACTACTTACGCTTGCATGATTTTGATTTGAGAAACAAACATTATTAGTTTGTAGTTGTAGAAAGAATGTGTAGTGGGACATGGTATGAAAATTAAATCTTGAATGATAAAGTGTCTAAATTCATAAAACTGAAATAAGTATTTGATCTATACTTTTTTACCTTAATAAATTTCCCTTTAGTTTTATGCACTAAAGAAAGTAAGTGGAAAACTGTTTGGATGCAATGAAAACAGAATAGAAAAACAATGAAAACAGAGGGTTTGAGACGTATAAAATTTATTGTGTTTGAGTTTTTATTTGCCCACACTACGAAATTTGCTAACAGCTTTTTGTGATAAATTACCTCCAAAATTTTAGTAACAAGTAACCAGAATAAAATGACAAATGATGTTAGTCTAGAGTTTTATTTGTAGCCAAAATCATGTTTGTTTATGAAAAAATTCAACTATTACAGTAAACGGAACCTTTGGTCAACATAAGCAGATTAACAGTAGAGCTTCTTACAACGATTCATACATGCTAAGTACGCCCCATAAGCGTAAAAAAATGGCCACACATGCATCCTGCAAGATAATGACATAGTGATATTCTCACATAAGTGTAGTATCGCTTTCTCTCACCAATAGTTTTTCAATATGAGATTATTGACAACTTTGAAGACATATTACAATCTCTCTAATATCACGATGCATGATGAAACTTTTCTTTCATCAGGCACAGAAGGAGGCAAGGACTAGGAGGGGGACTTGCCAAATGGTATTTTTTTTTTTTTTTTTTTAAAAAAAAAAAAAAAAAAAAAAAAAAAAAAAAAAAAAAAAAAAATTAGCCAACTGCTCATTTTTTTTTTTTTTTTTTTTTCAAAAAATACCCTAATTTTCTATTTATTGATTCCCTAATAAAAATTTTGGATTCACCTGTCTTTCGTGATATAAATCATTTCCAAAAAAGGAAAAGAGAAAAACCCTATCAAACGTGGTGTCAAAAACAAAAGAGAACCCATCGAATCATGTGATATAATTATAAAGAAGAGAGAGAAAGAGGGAGAATCTCTGATGAGCTAAAAAGATGGAAGTGACAATTATTACAAAAAAACACCCGATATGCGTTATACGCGGCAGAATGGCTGTGGCTGGGAATGAAACCTCATGAAACTCAAAGTTGCGTGCCTACTTCTCAGGTAAAGCAAGCACTTGCTTTTGTACACTCACCTTTTCGGAGCTCTCCGCCATTTTTCTTTTCTTTTCTTTTTTTTTTTTTTTTTTTTCCTTTTTTTTATTTATTTATTATCTATGTTCAGGGAAGAGAGAGAAGTTGTGGCTGAGAACTATATTTTATTGTGTGGACGGCTTCAGGGAAAGAGCATTGAAGTCTCTCTTTTTTGAGCCGTCTGGTTAAAATATTGAGCCCATTGTTGATATTGCACTAGTTTATAACAATAAACGCATCTACCATTTAGGCTATGTTCGGTAGGGGGGATAAAGAGCATAAAAGTTGGAGAGGAATTTAGAAATCTTTTATGTCGTTTGGTAGGAGAGAGGAACAGTTGAAATAATAAATAATAATTTTTCAGTTAATTACTAATATTATCCTTTTATAGAAGTTATAAAAATTTGCTAGGATATAACAGTCTTTTCAAATTCAATAGGCGGGATAACTTGTATCATTTTAGTAGAATGATGCAAATTGGTGGATTCGGAGGGAGAAAGGTGGGTCCGGAGGAAGATTCTTTCCCTCCATGATCTCCACCTTTCCCGCATCTCTTTCTTCCATGCAAATTGTTTAGAAGGATGGATGAAAGTAAAAGAGGATCTGATTTTTCATTTGAATTTTGAAAGATAGAATCTAGTTTTTCAAATTGGTTTGAATCTTGAACTACCAAATCTGAAAATCAGATTGTTGATTCGAATTTTGACTCAAATCTGGAAAATCAGACTTTTGATATACCAAATCTTCCTATTTTTTCTCCCCTCGAAGATGAGACCCAAAAAACAAAGTGGTTTCAAAAAATGAGACATCCATGGTAACAAATAATTTTTTTGAAGCAGGATCAAAAACACTTATAGCCTTTTTGGGCTGGAGCATAACCAAGAAAAACACATTTTCGTGCCCTAAGATCGAATTTCCCATGATTTTTATCATGGTTATGAACAAACACAGCACAACCAAAAATTTTAATTGGGAGATCAACAGAAATCCGTGAGGTAGGAAAATATTTATAGAAAACATTTATTGGAGTTTGAAAATGGAGAATTTTCGAAGGCATTCGATTAATGAGATAAGTTGTGGTAAGAATAGCTTCACCCCATAGATATTTTGGCACATGATGTGTAAAAAGGAGTGTTCGAGCCACTTCTAAAAGATGTTTATTCTTTCTTTCAGCTATCCCATTTTGTTGAGGGGTGTCAATACAGGAACTTTGATGAATAATACCTCTTTCCAAGAAAAACCGCCCCAAAATCTTATTAAAGAATTCTTTGCCATTATCACTTTGAAAAATTTTAATGTTTTCAGAAAATTGAGTTTGTACCATGGTGTAAAAATTTTTAAAAACCCCTTCCACTTTAGATTTTTCTTTGAGTAAGTAAACCCAACTAACCCTAGTATAATCATCAATAAATGTGACAAACCATTTTTTTTTTTCCAAAGAATGTTGGTGTTCTAGAGGGGCCCCACATGTCACTATGTATTAAAGAAAAGGTTTTATTGGCTTATAGGGTTGTGGAGGATAAGAAACATGATGTTGTTTTGCTAAAGTACAAATCTCACATTGAAACAAAGATGGACTTTTATTAAGAAATAATTTTGGAAACAAGTGTTTTAAATACTAAAAACTAGGGTGGCCAAGCCTATAATGCCACCATATTATTTTGGGAACATTAGAAAGAGAAACAGATTGAAAATTAGAAAAGTGTACTTGTGTACTCGGATATGAACCATCTTCAAAAAAATAGAGTCCCTCGTGTTCCCTAGCATTGCCAATCGTCCTCCCCGAGGCTATATCCTGAAAGTCACAATAGGAAGGAAAAAAATTTACTCGACAATTGTGATCTAGTGTTGATTGGCTAATAGATAACAAATTACACGATAACTTAGGAACACGAAGCGCATTATTGAGGATTAAGGAGGGAGAAATTTGGATTGAACCCTTTCCGACTATGGCCGAAAGAGATCCATCCGCAACTTTGATTTTTTTTTTTTTATTGCCTGCACACAGACTATAAGAAGAAAACAAATGTGAGCAACTTGTCATATGATCTATTGCTCTCAAATCAAGAATCCAAAAAAGGTGGGGCTCAGTTTTGACACAGGGTTACCTTGATGGACGAGAGAACAAGAAGGGGTGACAGAAAATTGTGGAGATTTAAATAGTTTGTGCAGGTGCTCTAATTGCTCCTTAGTAAAAGGAGACATTTCTGAGTAGACTGATTGCTCTTGAGAATCTGCAGGCATTGTTTGAAGAGCTCGACCATCAGTTTTCTTCTACAAATGTGCCGGCTTTCCATGAATCTTCCAGCAAGCCTCCTTTGTGTGCCATGGTTTTTTGCAATGATCACACCACAGCTTCTTTTTCTTGTCCCCGTCAACATCAAATTCGTGAGAAACAAGGGCTGAGCTATAGGCCTCCAACTGGGTGCGGGGTGTTGGCTTGGTCAACATGATTCTCTTTTGACTTTCTTCTTGGCAGACCTCAGAAAAAAACTCACGAATGGATGGTAGAGGTTTTCGGCCAAAAATGCGTCCCTTCACGTCATCCAAATTGCTATTGGCACCAGTAAGAAACATGTATACACGATCGTTCTCCTCTCGTTTCATGAACCGCGCACAATCATTAGGATTCTTCCACCCATCCTCATAGCATTGGTCCAATTCCTGCCATAAGATTACCATCTCATTGCAATAGACAGTAAACTCACGATCTCCTTGCATAGACTGCCAAAGTTTAGATTTCAATTCCAGACATCTTTTGCGGTTGGTAGGAATAGATTCGACTTTGCAATAGAGACATCTATGGAATTAAAAAGCCATGCTGTCACCAGGGAGTTCTTAGATTGCCAAAGTTTAAAGCTTGGATCGGTTGCTGTGGGCTTCACGACCTCACCCGTCAAATATCCTAATTTGCGACGACCATCAATGGCTAGTTTGACCGATTGGGACCACTCTAGATAATTTTTACCATTCAATTTGTGCATGGTAATCTGAAGAGAAGACCTGAAAGACAAATGATCAATACTGCCAGTAGTAGGAGTTGTTTAGGAACTCCCATCACCGGGCAGCATCGGCTTTGGAACATTAGATTTCGCCATTAGGGTAGATGAATCCCTTTGTCTTTGATACCATGTAAGTTTATGGGAAGAAAATTATTCTTTTTTCTTACTTTATTAATTCCGGAATTATACATATGTATAGGACAAAGAATATGTGCAAATATCTACTCTAACCGCAAATCTAATCTTCCTGAATTTAAAAATCAAAATTCAAAACGTAAACAACTTCTAAATTATCTCCTACCATAATCTTCCAACTCCTAAATAATCTCCAAACGTAATCTTCCTATCTTTCCAACAATTAACAACAAGCAATTCATTGGTTTCCCATGACGTGAAAGATTCGGAAAAAGATATAAACATAATAAGTTCCATGAGCACACATAACAACTCACTGAGACGACAACAAGGAAAAGATTCAGTGCCAAGCATTGAAGGTCAAATTTGTTTTCGGGCTTGTCCATAAGAATGGGATGGTGGTGCTCCATGAACTTCTTAGAGGGGACCTGGCTAAAAGCGTGTAACTTAAGTGAATTTCAAATTTTTTCACAACAATAACTGCACAAAGCTAGTTTTAAGGTAGAGAAATAAACAGTTACCCGTCAGGTATGTTTGCATATCCTTGCATCACGACCACTGCTTCTTTGGGGCTATCCACCTAACCACACCATGCAAGCAATAAAAGTCACCATACTCGGTTAAGACAATAAATATTTATCTAAAAAAGATGTGAAAAGAAATGGGATAAGGAACGTCAATTAAACCAACTCCGATAGAAGAGCTCCCTAACCAATTTATCTTCAATCCTTCCAAGCAATGCCGTAGGCGCTATAGATGAAAACATATTTAAATTAGCATATAAAGTTAGAATTACGTCCCATAGGTACTATTATCTTCATAACCATCTATGATTTTTGAATTTCGGTCTCTCTCAAAAAAAAAAAAAAAAAAAAAAAAAAGAGGAGATTACTCACTCGGTTAGCAAGCCACCAATATATTATAAATGGATGGCCTTATAACTAGTTGGCTCTTGCTTTAAAGATAGAGCTCCCTATAAGTGAAAAGATAAAAAAAATAAAAATAAAAATAAGATCAAGTTACCTACATTGGAATCCCCGGAAAACTGTTGAAGAAGTTTCCTATCTGTCGTCACTGAACGTGTACCCAGCAGCAAACTACAACAAATTAAAAAGACATTAGAGATTCAAATCTCTATGAATATGCTCCGTTTGGTAAATTATGAATTAATTTGTCTTGAAACGTAGACAAAAAACGACTGGTATACTCGAAAAAATACTTAAGATCCCAAGGAAAAAGACCAAAGTAACCAAAAATAAATGAATAAATAAAGATTGAAAACAAATACCATTGATTTAGGATTTAGCAAACTCACAGCACCGGCATCTTCATCATCCAAATAGACCGGATAAGCCATATGTCATTGCTTCTTGTTCTCCAACATACGATATAAAGGATCAGTATAACACATCCAAACTCAGCATCAAGAAATCTGACTTCATTTAGAAACTAAACTAGTCAAGGAATTTTTTTTTTCAACAAAATTTGCTAACTACAAATCAAACCTATCACTAGAGATGCCAATGGTAGAAAAAAATATGACACCTGTCTTAAATCTCCAATATTTAATATCCTTGCTAGACACCTCTCCACAGTCCCATAATTATAACCGTCACCATTATATGCCTATGCTTGTTGTACGCCTCTCCACAGCCCCCATTCCATATGTCAAATTGCATAATAACAGACAGATTAGAATAGTAAATAACAAAATTACCGACACTAAAAAATAAAAGGAAACGATAAATGAATAGATATAATCAGTACATTAATACAAAAATATAATTTGTTCTATTCCGTGACATGAAAACAACCACAAAGTTTGCATATCAAATTTGGTTTTTCAGTTGACCCAGAATCTTCCGCACTATATAATGAAAAAAGTAAGTGTCTACACTCAAAAACTATATAATTCAGAAAATATCATTTCAACTGATAATTAATAACTTTGAAACCTATGGCAGTACTGATCACAGCAGTATAAGCCAGTTTCAAAAATTGAAAATAAAATAAGATAAAGAATAACAAAAACAACTACAAATAGTATAGAAAAACAATACATGTTTGGGCTATATGAAGAGGTATATATCTTGATATATACAAGCCCCTCCCCGCGAACCCCCGCATTCCAAGGGGAAAAAAAATGTCAGCAAATTTTCCTAGATAGTTGCAAAGTTTCGTTGCAAATTGCCAAGATATTCTTACCTATGGGGTTTTAAATGGCAAGTATTGATGCACGATCATTTTTTTTCTTCGAAAAACAATGAAAAAGGAAAGAAGAATTAGAATCCCATCTATAGAGTTCCCATCATCCTCAGTCCCTGTTCAGACCAACAAACAATTGCATTAATCAAGTGGTCAAAAAATTGTATAATTCGGAAAATATCATTTCAACTGATAATTAATAACTCAGAAATCTATGGCAGTACTGATTACGATAGTATAAGCCAGTTTCAAAAATTGAAAATAAAATAAGATGAAGAATAACAAAAACAACTACAAATAGTAAATGAAAACAATACCTGTTTTGGTTGTATGACGAGGTATATATCTTGGTAAATACAAACCACCCCCCCGCGAACCACCTCATTCCAGGGAAAAAAATAAAAAAAAAAAGTCAGCAAATTTTCCTAATGAGTTGCAAAGTTTCATTGCAAATTGCAATGATATTCTTACCTATGCGGTTTTAAATGGCAAGTATCGATGCTTGATCATTTGTTTTTTTTCAAAAAACAATGAAAAAGCAAGGAAGAATCAGAATCACATCTATAGAGTTCCCATCATCCTCTGTCCCTGTTCAGACCAAAAAACAGTTACATCAATCAAGTGGAAATTTTATACACTACATTTATGCAACATAGCTATAAGATCTCAACAACTTTTAAAGCTTACTGTGTGACAGCCAGTGATACCTTCATATTTGTCTATCCTAAAATGTTTTTCGTGCAACACAATTCATTCGTAGGGTAAAAATGGAAGCTCAATGAGAAACATCTAGTAAAATTAAGATGAGTCGTTAAAATAGAGAGAGATTACCAACCTGTCAGACATATAATGTCTTGAGCTTCATAACAAGCAATGGGAATGGCCTGTTGTTTGGTAGCATCCTCGCCTGATGTGCAATGGTCCGGTCAGCAACTTGACAAAAATCAAATAACAACATGAATTAGAAAATATGATAAAAATCACTCACGTGAGGTTCTATAACATGTCTATTAACATGTATGTATGTATGCATGCATGCAATCCTACATGTATGCCTGTATGCGGATGAATGAGTGTATATTGTTCATAATATATATATATATATATATGAAAGTAATCAGAAAACGTTCCTTTTTTTCCATAGCTTCTTGGACACTTGTTGGAGAATCGTCAACCGAGTGCTTCTTCTTCCTAAAAAAATTGTCATGATATGCCTTAAACATGGAACAGAAAAAGTTTGGGAAAAAAAAGGGATAGGTGGAGAACATACGTTTGTAAAGATCTAGTTTTTGGAAACCGTCGTGTAATCTTCCGATTTTCATAGGATTACACAATGGTTTTTAGAAACCATTGTGTAATCTCGAGATTACACTACGGTTTACACGACGGTCATAAACCGTTGTGTAATATTCTGAAAATCAAATTTCAAATTTTTACTTCATAAAATTCGCGCGTAAACCCTTGACAAAATTCAAATTTTTAGAGAGAGTCGTGTAATCTTCCGATTTTCATAGGATTACACGACGGTTTTAGGAAACTGTCATGTAATCTAAACGTTACACGACGGTTCATGAAATAGTCGTGTAATTTTTCGAAAATCAAATTTCAAATTTTTACTTCGGGAAATTTGCACGTAAACCTTAACTTAAATCCACTTTTCTCATCCTTTATCATCATTTTTATCTTTCTCCTTCTCGACCACTCAAAGATTTCTCCTACCCACTATCTCATTGGCCCACCTGCCAACAACGTCGTTTCTTTACCATCTCTCTTATTATCCTGGTGATGCTGCTCACCCTCCCCTCTTCCTCATTCGACCGTCACTCGCAAGGCCGCCATCCCCTCCCCTTTATTCTTCTATCGCCTTCCTTTTTCTCTCTTTTTTTCGCCACCGCCGTCGCCACCTTCACTGCCACCCTATCTTCCCATCAAGGTTGTGAACTATTTTGCATCAAAGAAAGGCAATGTGATTTCCATATTGCTCAATTTCTTGTTTTCCAATAAAAATACAAACACACAATTCTTTTATAACTTTTTTGGAATGTAATTCGTGTATTTATTGTTGTTCAAAATTTTTTTTTTTTTTGGTTGTTGCTCTTTATGGACAAATCTTTTGTGTAATTTTTTGGCATTTTAAGATCTACGAACACACAATATTTTACACATTTTTTTTCTGCCCATCACATGCTAAATGAAATGCCAAAATGGAATTTTGTTTGATTTAATCTTAATGTATAAATCTTAATTATTTTGAATTTTGCAAACTTGCTAGGGTCCTAATGGATTGGAAGCTTATAATCGGAGAAGGGATTAAAAGGAGACGAGACTATAAAACAAAAATCTCGGATCATCTTTGTCCTCATCAAGAGGGAAGTGTTGAATGTAGTTATTTTATTGTAGGTTATATAAGGGACATAGTATTGAATGGAATTGATGTACTTGAAAGAAAAGAATATTATACTTGGGATGATATGGATTTGATTAGGGGAGAATGGACAAAATTTGTAATGCAATTCATTAATTATGATATGTAAATTAGTAATGTAATGGATGATTTTTTTTACGTTGATATAATATAGCTAATATTTTGTCAATCATATCCTAGACCGTGTATTGATAACATACGGATTAGGCCACCCGTGAGAAATCACCAAAAAATGTCAAATTATTTTTTAATTTATGTTGGACTTTACACGACGATTTTTGTTAAAAACCGTCGTGTAAAGTCCACTTTACACTACGGTTTCTGTTAAAACCCGTCCTGTAAAGTTCACTTTCACTTTAGCAAAATTTACTCCATTTTTTTCCTCTATTCGACGACGGTGTGAACCGTCGTGGAATATTGAGATACCATGACGGTTTATTAACCGTTGTGGTATCTCAAAACATTCCACGATGGTGGATTACGCGACGGTTATCTAACCGTCGTGTTTTACGCGATGGTTATCTAACGTGACGATTATCTAACCGTCGTGTTTTACGCGACAGTTATCTAACCGTCATGTTTTACGCGATGGTTAATAACCGTCGTCAAATCCATAATTTTTACCAGTGATTGGACAATAACAAACAGATTGAACAATAAATAACAAAATTAGCAACACTAAAAAATAAAATGGAACGATAAATGAGCAGATATTATCAATACATTAATGTAAAAATATCATTTGTTCCAATACGTAATATAAAAACAACCACTAATATAGAAAGTAACTGAAATGTTAAAAATGAAAAAGGCTAAGCATCAAATGCTTGATGTTACATGCACCAAAGTCTTCATCTTTTTTTTTTTTTAATGGAAAGTTTCAGATCCATTTGAATGTAGTGTCCATGAACTTTATACAAAAAGGCATTAGTTGACTACTAATATCAGACCTGTCATGCAACTACAACCAAGAAATTTAATTGAGAAAGAAATACTATACCTGTTTGTCACCATCATTATATGAAAATCTTGCTAAATGTCTCTGCCCCTCCCTGCAACCGATCATTCCATCAATTTGTAAAATAAAACAAGTATTAGATGCAGTAAATGACAGAATTTGCAACAGTAATTTAAAGAGAGATGGTGAATTAGGAGATATTATCAACAAAACAAATACAAGTAACGAAATGCATACCAAAACCCAATGAAATTATACACCCACGAAACCAAAAATTTGCAAAACCAAAAACAAAACAAAAAAAAATTTTTTGAGAACTCAAAGAAAATAAACTTCAGAGAATCGGTCGTACCTTGAGATTGAAAAGCCATACCAAACCCCAACGAAATGCCTTTCCTTTGAGGGGGAGAGAGAGAGAAGAGAAATTTCTGAAGGAGGCAGAGAAATCAAAAACGAAACCCCAATGACCACGAGAGAGAACAGAGAGAACGAAGAAGAAGACTTGAGCCCCAGCACCCTTCGACCCAATGGTTAGTTATTCAAAAGATAGTCGAGTAACTTGGCTTCTAAGAAACTCAGTGAGAGAGGAGAGAGAAGAAGAAGAAGAAATGCAGAGAGAATTCGTGCGACCTAACACCTTTACGAATAGCAATAGGGATATTACAATCACTAGGCTAATTTTGAGAGGTTGGACACGAATGGGACATACCTGGTGAGTCGCAGTTTTGCTGTGGATTGGACTCATGGTTTTGTAGGGAACTCTTAGGCTCAATTTCCCAACTTTGTGGTCTTTTCGAATAAGTCAGCCCAAAGATTTTTCTCACGTTTGCTCTTCCTCTTTTCCCAGTAGGATTACTAATATTACTATTTTATGGTGACATTACAGATGGCTCTAAAGAATTTTCAGTATTTTAAATATTTGTTTTTTCAATAGAATCCAAGCCTTGTCTTTTGTGAATAAAGTCATCATGAAATAATTGTGAATTGATATTATCCGGAGAAAAACGTTTTTCTTGAATATTTGATTTTTCAAAATTCAGATTCTGAAATGAAGAAGAATCAGATTAATAGGATAAGCATTGAGGGTCAAAAATCCAATCAAGTATTAATGGATGGTAATAAATATAAACATGTCTATTTGAGAGTACTTTTGCAACGGAAAAAAAAAAGGTCTATTACCTAATTTTTTCTCGACGAGGAATAAATTATAAATATGTCAAAATTGTGTTGCTCATACCATTAGGCTTTTTCGTTGCTAATTGCTATAAATACGAACGGAGCAATTTTAAAATAAAATTGCAAATATGTGTTCATACATGTGCATACATATGTATGCGTATATATATATTTCTATGCTATAGTGTTGAGCGTAAAAATCATTTTGGCAATTTTGAGTTTGAACGGTAGGACGATAAAGGTCATTGTTTAGTACGACACGTAGACACTTGGTTAATGGTTCACGTCGGGTCATACAACAATTAATTTCTAGATTAACACGTCACGATATTATAAATAATAAATTGAGATGATAATATAATATGATTTTACCTAATTAAATGAGTCGCGTAAACACTTCACAACACATTTTGATAGCTCTAATTGCTAACCAAAAAGCTACTTTGAACAACCAAATTTATAAACAAAGCAGGAAGAACCTCCACCGGTTCTAGTAATAAAATTTCCTATAGGGGATAGAAGCAGTCCAGATACTATGAAACAAAGAAGCAAAACAAGTTGAATGTTTCATTTCGATGTTTGTGTTTCCCTTCTAAACAATTAGGAAAAACAATTTGAGAATAAAATCTCTAGAAACATCAGCAATCTCATGACTCTATAAGAGTGTTTGGTAGAAGAGAGAGTAAAAGAAAATAGAAGGATGGATGGATTAGTGGAAGGCTTTGTTTAGAACGATTGTTTATAGGATCGTTAAATCAAGTTTTAACGAGGACGGGGACGGGGACGGCTTTTTGTCCTCGAGTTAGGAGCGGGACAAGGACAAGGGATGCTTCCCGGCCCGGTATACATATTTCAAAAATTAACTTATTTATATATTTTGTAGATATGTATAGTGATAGCCTTAAAGTTAATTAATTAACTCAATAAATGTTTATTGGAATTTGTTTTAAAATTGTGAAAGTATTAAATTTGATTGAATTTCATTAGGATGTAGTTCAAAGTTACCTAATGTTTCTAGCTTATTGAAATTTTGCTGTCGATAAACATCACGTTGAAGATTGGAGAGGATATGAGAAAAGCAACCCGACGGGGGTTCCCCGACTCCACAGTCCATCCCACCTCTCCTTAAGCAGAAAATGGGGATGGTTTTGGACGGGGATGAAGAGAATAAAATATTCTCCTGCCCGTGCCCAACCCCACTTTTGTTTTCGTCCCTACTATCGTCTTTTGATACTATATAAGAATTTAGTGTGACTATCAAATCATTTTTATTTTTATTTTTCACAAGCCCTAGAAATATTTGTGTGTTAATAAATTAACAAAATCTTGAAATTACTTTCATTATGAACTACTTATACGACATGTTTACTTATTGTAATGCAAAATAATGGAAAAAGGCCTTATTGCTTCTCTTTTTTTTTTTTTTTTTTTTAGTATTAATATGTCAAATTTAAAATGATTATACAATTCTTTTTGTATTATATAGATGAGTATGTAAATACATGATATTACAGAAGCTAACAAGAGATATGGAATTTTATTAATTAATTAGAAGAAGGCGAGAGTGGTTACTTCTATGCAGTACTGTCAAGTGATCAGAATGAGGCATTCACGTTGTAAAATATGGTTATGCATTTGTATATTGTTAAATCAATGAATTTTAAGTGCCAATCAGCAGTATAATTTAAAGTTTGTAAAATAATAATGCACATGGTTTGGAAAAAAAGGGGGGCAAATTTTTCTTCTTCTTCTTTTTTAATTTCCAACAGGAATTAAAAAGAAAAAATGTAAGATTAAATCATATTTGTAACTAATAAATTACACCATAAATATTGAGTGAAAATGTTATGGTAATTATAACTAAATTAATTTTAAAAAAAAAAACTAGCAGTACTAATTACTTAAAAGTCAAGCATACAAACGATCTGATTGCAACAGGTTAGCTGCACCCAACCAAATCGAGCAAAGTAATTGAGTATGAAGTCGTGATATCCAATTTATAATTATGAGTTTATATAATTCCTTTTTTTTTTTCCTTTTAATAATAAGACAGAAAATCTAGTATTGAAAAAATTAGCACATCATAATTAAATGACTACTATACTTAAGAATTGCATCCCCGTATTAAGCTCATCACTCATAATGTTAAAAGGAACAAAAATGAATTATACCAAAATTGTCTCCAACGTAGGATAAATGGCCGCCGGAAAAAGGAAAACAACCCAGATAACATATTCGACCAACTAATGAGTTAAGAAACAATATAATATATAACTATTAAAACACCAATAATTTTATGTTTAGGCATGGGCACTCAAAATCTCGTCAAATTTATAAATACATGATGGTACAACAGATCAAATTCTAGGTAGAACTTTATTCATAGTTGAGAATCAAGAATATAAATCACAGAATTAATTAACATCATACAAATATTATATATATATATATAAACCACATGAATATATACCCTATTTTATGGCATATATTCACCTAGCTAAGAACTTGAATATTATTCCCACCAAAAAGCATGAATGAGATTGGAGAACAGATCAAGATCAAAAATCAACAAATATTATCAATCAAGAATTATACATATATGTAATAATAATAATAATAAACGCATACATGTCACAAAAATTAATATAAATGTCCTAATTAATACAAGAGTACAAACTTTATTATTATATATTTATGTATTAATTTTCAGAAGACGTAGAGAGCAGCTAGTTCCTCCAAGGACTCGGATCCAAGACTAAGTGGATCTGCATTTTCCAACATCCACAAAAGGTGATCAAAGAGAACCACCTCACACTTGACCACCAAAACATTGTTGTTGTTGTTGTTGTTGTTATCTTGATCAATTTTCTTGGACTTGTCTATTAGGGCTTCTAACAAAGGATGGCTCAAGTACTTAGTACTAATCACGTACCGCTTTCTCGAGCTGCCGACGAAGATCGTCGCGCTTTTTTCCTCTTGTTCTTCTTGCAATACGTGACAATATCGATCGCGTTGATGATGATCATGATCACGACCGACCCAGAAGTCTTCTCTGCTTGATTTGGACCTCAGGTTGCTGTAAGATGAAGATCTCGCTAGCTGCCTAGACAAGCTCTTGCACTTCCTTAGTAACAAGTTGATCTTCTTCATGATATGAAGAGAGAGAGAGAGAGAGAGAGAGAGAGAGAGAGATTTTAAGAGCTAGCTAGGCTAAAATTAAATAAAAAAAAAGTTGATGAAGAAAGATAATATTGGACAAGAAGAGAACTATAGAGATGGACCCAAAGAAGACTTGATGTTTACTCAGAAATAGTGTAAATCTATAGATATATATATATATATTATGTATATATCACATATGTTGGAGGGAGGGGGGGTTATCAGTTATATATGTGGTTAGGTGCAAAGTCGTTGTTTTCCGGTGGTAACAAGCTGTGGGGTCCTATTGCAACAGAAACGTTTTTTAGTGACAAAAACAAGTCATCTTTTTTGGACATAAAGGAAAGATTAAAAATAGGAGATGTGGGGGCTTTTCACAGGTAAAACGGACAGAGGCACCCATATGGCACCACAGCCCCACTTCTTATATATATATATATTATATTAGTATTATATAGAAAAGAATAATATATATATATATATATATGTTACACATACATTATAGATAAATATGCTTAGGTTTGGTCTACCATTGGGATAAGTACGAGTAACTCACATGTGTAACTACTTAAATATTGACTCAGACAGATCGAGTCTCATAGTTTGCTGAGTGATCAAGTAGGATATATAGTGGTACTACAACTGTGTACAAAATACCAAATAATTATATATTGTTATTATATATTCAGTGATAAGATTACGGATCTAATTAAGATGTACTACTTGTAAGTTTTGATATCAGTTACTGCTTCTTAGTTTTTTCACTTATAAATGGGGATGTCTTTTGCATTCCAAATTGGCCACGTATTTAATTATCGTTTGAACTTATTTTTTGTTAAGTATTTTTTTAAAGATATATATTGATATTAATATATATATATATTATGTAAAAGAGCGCTTTTTTTAAATATGGAAAGCGACCCATAAAACATGTGTAGTAGATTTATTCATATGTGTCGGTGATGATAAGTACTGTTTATTTTTATTTTTAAATATAAATCCGCTAGTAGTAATAATGTTGGTTGGAAAATGCTAGACAACTAGTATGTGTGTGTACTTATATATAGCTGTAGCAACATTAACAGTACCTGAATATTCTGGAAATATGAATCGTTGTTATAATTTTGTCATCATTTTTTGTAAACATTAATGTCATCCACGCGCGTCATTCAAGATATATTAATCTTGGGGAAAAAAAAATCATTACATTTGCAGAGCTATTGTACAAGAATTCCATGTGCAAAAAAATTTTGGCATTTCTAACCTTTTCTATAGCAGCTTATACACACACACACACACACACACATATATATATATAATTAATGCACCTATGCAATATTGAATTTCTAGATATCATAAACAATTCAAAAGTTACAAATTATAACCCAAGATATACATATGTATATATAGAGAAGGAATATATATAGCACACAATACAAATATATAACACACACATATATAATATATATATATACGTTGGTGCATGCATGTAGGCATGGGCAATCCAAAAGTAGGAGAGAGATCGTGGTAAGGAGGCTCCTTGGCTGTGAGCTCGTGCAATAGCTTAGTTTTGGGCTTGGATTGCGGGTCCTTGGTTGGGGTTTCCGCAAACATTTGCTTGTGGGGTTCATGATAATTCATCCTGGCTTTTCTTCCTTCATCATAACATGGAGATTTTTGGATCATGCAAATTTAACACCCTTTGAAATTTTATATTTTTCCCATAAATGTTCTAGAATTATTATAGCTCAAAGGGTTAAATAAATAAATAAATAAAATCCCTCTATTGGATGAACAACCTCCAATGTATATGTCAAATTGCATGCCAATATCCAATCTTGACATTTATTTAGGAAAACCATTGTGTTAAACAATGTTACTCCATGTGTGCTCAATTTAGCATCTTGGTGTTAGAGTTGACACCAAGTATGTATAGCGTGTGTTGAATTTAAAATTATTTTTTAATTGAGTGATGTGTTTACCTTTTCAGTTAATTATGATTACAACATTATCATTATATTATGAAATTAAAATTTTACAAGTTTCCAAGCTCAAAATTCTTGATAAAGAGTAGAAATAGATGGCGCCGTTGATATCGATATTTGCATTGAATAGGGTTACATCGGATCCGACTTTGTCTTGGTACAAACGTACAGTAGAGATATTAGAAATAATAGGATTATTGATTAAATGCATGGAAGAGACATACGTACGAAATTAACATGAGCGAAGAGATGGTAGTGTCCCACAAGACTTATGGAAGACTTGTCGAACAGCCTTGTCTTTTCAATGTTGGAAAATTGACCAAAAAAAAAAAAAAAAGCCATCTGAAATCTGAACATGAAACAATTTGTCATTTCTCTCAACCTTCAAACCTTCCCACATGGCCCCCTTCCCCGAATTTTGGGCCATTCCTTTTGCGCAAATCGCAAATCACGAGACACAAATTTTGTACAACACCCACCAAACACCCATTTGGGCATCAATCCCAGCCGATATGGTGTGCATGTTGGTATATCGATACATACATGCATACATGTACTCGTGCATGTATAAACATGTATAATAAACCTTCGTTTCATTTGAGTCAAGGAAAAAAAGTAAAATAGCATTTTTGAAAAGGGTAATAGTAAATTACAATCTAAAATTTTAAACATAGCAATAGATAGCACATAATTAAAAACCCTCCTCCTTCCTCTTCTCACTCCTCCCATCTCTTTAATTTCTTTCTTAATATGAAACTATATATACACATAAATTTGTTATTGAAAATCTGTTATTTTCTTAAAAAAATCCAAAGATTTTCCCGATAATCGAAGGATTTTCTCAAAAATATATGCCATGATTTACCGTCTTTTAAAAATTATACTATCAACTTTAAAAATATATATATTTATTATGTTATTTGCTATAATTTCCCCTTGAGTTTTTAGCACACCGTTTTTATTATCAAGTTCGAATTTCTCATTTTGAAATAATGAATCTTACGGAGGTGTAACAAATTGATTTAAAAAAAAGATTATTAAAACACGTAAAAATAAGAAAATGATAAAAACTGAAGGATGGATTAAAAGTAAAAGAGATAGATCTATTATGATAACCATTCCCAAAATTCATTGATTTCACCTAGAATGCCGGATAATAGGCTTTTTATTGACATTTTGAATTACCCAGAATGTCAAAAAAATAAGCATTAAAATTGATAAAGTAAAAAAAGTAAACACTCTATCATCGTCAGGAATCAAAAAAATTTCAACCCTTTATATATGATTGGACCAACATATTTATAAACTAAACTATCCAAACAGAAACGTAATTAATTGTAAATTACTAATTTAATTATCTCGAGATCTTCAAGAGTGGAATTTTCTTCTACAACATTTGTGTTCAAGTAAAAAATACGATTTCATTCGTTCACGTGATTTCTTTTCAATATGTACTGTATCAACTATCAAGAATGCATTAGACTAATTACATATGTATGCAATATTGAATCAAATATTTACTCTTTTGAGAATAAAATTTAGTCTTGCTGATCATGTAGATATTTGTACCTACGTGTATATATACATGCAAACGCTAAAAATAAATAAAAAATAAATAAAAGCGTAGGGGGCCGTTGATGAATGTAGGCCGTTCAATATATATATATATATATATATATATATTAAAAGAGTGAAATTTTTTAAAGACACTATTTAAAAATTTGTTTAAGTTATTTTGTCTTTTTTGATTATGTCTTTTTTTTATTTATTTTTATTTTTTACATTTTGTCCATCCCTCCCCCGCCGGCATTTAACTTTTTCTAAATTTGTCCTTTTTTATTCTCTTATTTTTTATTTTTATAAAAATCTTTTTTCATGGATTTACTCTTTTAATCAAATTTGTCCCTAGAAAAATACTTTTTTTAAATTTGTATTTGCTTTCAATTTTTTTTGATAGCCTAATATATGTGTTAAAATATTTTTTTAAACCAATGCCGAAGAATATCATATCATTAAAAATTTTGACATTTAAATTTATAAAATAAATCACTATTTTTATATATATGCACTTCACACGTGTGAAATACGTAATTTCAGCTAATAATATATATACACACGTCGAAAATCATGCCATATAGCATATTTGATACCTACTATTTAAATAAATAGCAGCTTTTGTAAAACATAATAAATTATATCATATTTTTATTTTTCAATTAAACAAATTTATTTTTATTTACAATTTTACCCTTTTATCTCCCTCACTCTGTCTCTCTCTTCCCTTCAGTCTCTTTCTCTCGTTAATTTACCATAGCAAGTGCTCACAGGCGACTAATGGCGGTGACAGATCATGAACGCTATGAGGCTACTTCAAATGACTTCTTGGATCTCCTTAGTGTGGCGACGAGGTTCACAAGTGATCGATCTCCGGGCTCCAAGAAGGCGGCGATCTCCAGGCTCTGCGAGCTTCAATCACTCCACGGCTTTTGAGGTTCGCAACCGACGAGGACCTGAGGACCTGAGCTTCGATCTCTGCAATGACCGACGAGGACCTGAGGTTCGGAGATCGATCACGAACTCCCCGACGACATTGCAAGCAAGATTGCAATGTCTAGACTAGTCACGTGTCTTTCTCCGGCAATATGGCAACTACAGTGGATCTTTTCCGCAACCTCGCTTCGCCGTTCATCATTGTCGCTCTTCTTTTCCGGCGATGGGAGTGGTGGCTATGGTTATTTCAATTTCCTAGCGCTTCCAATTTGAGAAATTTTCCATTTGGTTTTTTTTTTTTTTTAGATACTGTAGAAATTATAATTAATAAAATTCTCTTTTTCACCTTTATTTACAAGAAAATAATACACAAAAATTAACAAATCAATTATTTACCCTTTTTTTAAATTTATGATTATTTGGTAAATCCAATTTGAAAAAAAAAATTGTAAATCTAATTATTTACTAGTAAATCCTTAAAAAACTATAAATCCAAGTATTTACTAGGAAATCATTTATATACTCAGATATTTAAAGAAAAAAAAATTAAATCCAATTATTTATTTGTAAATCCTTTTATATACTCTAAATCTAATTATTTAGAAGTAAATCCTTTATTTACTCTAAATTTGAAAAAAAAAATTGAAAATCCAATTATTTACTAGTAAATCCTTAAAAAACTGTAAATTAATATTTACTAGGAAATCCTTTACATATTCAGATTTTGAAAAAAAAAAATTGAATTTATGATATACTAATTTTTTAAAATATTGTAAATATTTGGATTTACATACTAAATATTGGATTGACATAGTAAATATTAGGATTTAGAGAAATACTAAAAGTCTACAAAACACTCTAAAGAAGAATTTGTAAATTCAGATTTCCGTGAAGATATCAAAAATTATAAACTAAATCAACTAATTAATGGATTTATATAGTAAATATTACCATTGCATTTTCTAGTAAATACTTGTATTTACAAGTAAATACTATAATGTAAATATGTGGATTTACTATGAATTAACTATATTTACAAACATTATAGTTCAATCCCAAAAATAAGAGAATGGTTAATACATGTATTTACCAAGCTTTATATGTTTTTACCACATATTTACAAAAATTTCAAATCAGCCCCGAAAATAAGAAAACCTAATCTCAAATTGCAAAACCCTAACCCCAAATTGAAAAATTCTAAATTAAATTCAACTTCGTTGGAGATAGCATATTTGATTTCTTTTTTCTTTTTTTTTTTTTTTTTGCTTTGTTATTTGTATTAATTATGCTATTTTGAAGTAATAGTTTAAATTCTGCTGTTATTTTAAAATATTATCCTGCATCACCCTATTTATATTTAGAGAGAGAGAGAGAGAGAGAGAAAGAGATGTTGCGTTAGTCCCCCGCCTTATCTGGCAACAAGTACAAAGTTGAGAAACAGTCATTATCACAAGTACTACTACAGCAAAAAGATAGCGACTGGTAATAGTGTTTTTTTCTTTTTTTTAGACTAGTAAATAGTTAAAGTTTCGTCACATACGATAAACCAGAAATTTCCCACCAAATATTGTCATAATCCTTTTGAAAAGAGGAAAAAAAAAAAAGACTATTTGAATCTCGTATAATTTGCACTTTGATATGAACACACACACAAAGAGTCTTTATCACAAGTACTACTACAGCAAAATGATAGTAAAAGTTGGCTAACTAGGAACATGATAAAGCTTACCTACAACAAGCTGGACTCGTAAGTTTCTGCCACAGCAGTTGGCTAACTAGGAACATGATAAAGCTTACCTACAACAAGCTGGGCTTGTAAGTTTCTGCGACAGCAACCTGCATTTATACAATAATAATAATAATAATAATAATAATAATAATATATCTATATATGAATGACCTGAACAAATTAACTGATCAATCCGAACTAAAAGTTCTTGGCTTGGACAGCAACCTGCATTATACTATTTCGCGACAAATGTATGAGTGTCATTTTCCACCAACTAGTTGCGAATTCTCTCGGCCGTTGGATGAGATGGGGTCGACGCACCTCATCTGATGTCTGAGGTTGGCCGACAAATGACTGCAAAAATACCGATCAATTTTATTGTGATCATCGGTGTAAGATGGAGAACAACTCAGATATATGACACCAGTGAGAATGTCGCCAGCAAGTTGCTTTGAGTTTAGTACGATCATCTACGTACCTTGCTAAGCAAGTAACCAACAAAGGTATTCTAAAATTTTTCAACACATAAAAGTTCATGGACAATAATTCATACACATGAGCTGTATACATCGATTTCATATTTTGCAGTATAAGGTAGATAGTCACATCAATTCGCAACGTTGTTCTTAACACTATTCTTTTAAAAAATATATATATATGATATATGTGAGAGAGAGAGTAATATCAATCACAATTGTTCTTAGCACGACTCTTTGAAACACCTGGTATATGAGAGAGCGAGAAAGAGAGTAAATAAATTTGAGATTTTGTCTCTTTTCTCTTTTCTTGTTTATTATTATTTTTTCATGAGGATCTAACTTAAATTTTCTACTAGCAATTGCAAATAATTAAGCTAATAGAGATGGTATGGTACTATTAGAGGAAAGGCTAACATATATACAACTGGTTTTGCTAGCGTGTAATTTTCCTTTTTCCTTGGTGGAAGAAAATAATCAAAATTAGCATAACATGAAATTGAAACCAATGAGAATAGGTTATTACTTTATGGTGTAGAAAAAATACATGATAGGGTATTAAAACTACTGTATCAGTAAGATGGTTTTTATCCATTGCATCATATCATCATGATATTAGATTATAAAAGTACGAATGTAATAAAACCTAATGGTTAAACATCTATAATTGATAAGAGTTTTTTTTTTTTTTTTTTTCATAGCTACAATAGAACTCTCCTACTTTACATTATCAACTTTAATTCATTTTCTTTTTTCTTAATTTTCTATTTTGTCTTCTTCGTATAGATTTATTTTATCTATAGTTCCTGCCTATTTCGTAAATAGGCAGGAACTATAGATAGGGATATGATGTGACTAGACTGGCCAAAATACTAAGGCTTTCGTTTGGACTTAAAGTTTAAATTTAAGGTTTAAATTCAAATTTTTATCTTTTTCCTCAAAAGTTTTTTGTCTTTTCTAAAAAAAATTTTTATCTTTTCTAAAATATCAACAAAAGTTAGTATTTAAACTTAAAAATTTCAACTCAAACTTATTCACCAAACGGATCCTAAATCTTATTTTAGGATTATGAAATGAAATGTAATGATAACGAAAACAAAAAACAAAAAAAAACAAACAAACAAAAAACAAACATTTCCTCGAAAGATATATACAGAGGGGTCCCTTGGGATTAGTGTGAACTTCCATTGTTAACAACCAGAAAGTAGGACCTGAGTCACGAGCGTGGAAAATGATGCTTTTCATAATTATTGCTCAATTAAACAAGGATTTTTTTTTAATTACACTTTTGTTTTTTAATTATTATCTGTTAATGCTTCAACTTCACTTCCAAGAGACACCAGCTGGGATATTGGCTTGCTTAGAAGCAAAAGCAATAAACCCATCACATCTCAAGGATAGGAGGTTCGTCCGACACAAATTAAGCCAAAACCCAAATGATGCCATCAGATGGACATTTCATTTCATTTCCATATTTTACTCGAAGAATTTTATTCATTTGCACCGTTAGTTTTACGTACTTTTTCTTTTGTTTTCATGTTCATGTAGTGTTGATCGTATCTGATGTTTAGAAACATATACTAGTAGTAACGGAACATGTCACAAAGAATAACGGAACATGCACAAAGAATAACGGAACATGCACAAAGAACAAGCCGAAATATCAACTCTGGCTAACAAAATCAAAAGCATCACTCTAAAAGTGAAAAATCTTTATTTTAATTTTAATTTTTTTATTTCCTCTTTCGTTCATGTGTGTTTTCATGAAAAAGCAATGTTATACAATAATTTCATCAATCAAGTGAGCTCTTTACCCTGCATACGACAAGCGAAATGAATAACATTTTCGACCAAAAACAGCAAAATTTTGTAAAATTCTCTACATGCAACAACAGTAGAACAGGTGAGACCCCAAGTACTCTGTATATTCCTCCAGAGAAGTTCTCGGACCATGCAAAATCTCCAAGATCATCATTCAATGGCCCATATTTCAAATTCACCGACCACTTTCGGAAACAATAATAATTGAGCGTTTCATCTGTCCAACAGTTAAACGTTGAACCGGAACAACATAACATCTCCTTCTTGCACCACATAATCTTTACCCTCGGATCTCAACTGCAAACCAGCAAAGTAGCCAATGTTCAGTTCTTTGACGAGGAAAAAGGAATGTAACTAGCAGCCTAATTTCAGCTGTCGAATAATGAAAGGAAGCGATCTAAGCTGTTGAATAACTTTCTTTTCAATGTTTGAGACCGTTTCTTTCCATCTTCTAACGGTTAAAATTTGGGCTGAATGGTAGATTCCAAAAGTTGCACCATAGTTTTCACGGTTTAATGATAACTTGTATTTTCTTATTTAAAAGCAGTACATAGAAAGGAAGCCTGTCAGAGTCATATATGAGTTCATGAAAGTGTGGGGTTGTGTGTTTTTGTGTGTTCATAAGTAGAAGATGAAAACCAGTATCTGTTATCTTTTTTCCATCTCCGCAACATATAAATCTAAGTTTATGTGATAATTAGTACGGCAGTTACTATATGATGTGTTACGGGTGGTCAAGCTTCGGGATCATCTAATAAGAGCTATTTGCAAAGCCATATTTAGGAGAGAAAATAGAAAACCAAAGCCGATGGCAAATCCAGTCAGAATCTTACAAGTCCTTTTTCTCTTGCTGCAGCAAGTGAACCAGCTGCAACGAAATCATCATATGCCACCTGATCAGAAAAATTTCACACAATCATCGGAAAAGGGCATTGGGAAAAAACATTGAAAGGGTTAAGAAGTGTTGTTAGTTCTAATTAAAGTAATAGTTAGATACTTCAATAAAATACTTGAACCAAATTTGAGCCTGGAATTGTGAGTAAGTCAAGCTACATCCCATGAATAATTGTGCATGTTAAGAATTAGCGACAGCATAACCATTACTTTGATTGAAAGGAAAACATAAAATTGAAGAAGAAGAAGAAACTTTGTTTTTTTTTTTTTTTTTTTTTTGGCTGGAAGCTTAGGCCTAGTTAAAAGGCAAAAACGAACTACCAGCCTTTTTTGCATGCTCCAAGTGGTACTGTTTTCTCTAACATGGTTTGCCCTCCCCCATTATACTGCCATTTTCATTTTATTTTCTCTTCAACCATATCACATGTGACCAGAGAAATTTTTTATGCTCTTCAGTCATCACAGATAACTGTCACTTCAATTCATTACATGCAAAAAGAAAAATGAAACTTCACCCTATAATTCAATAAAAATTAGGTTTGTGTTGCTTACCGTCTCAGCTCGAATGAAACCTTTCTCAAAATCAGAATGGATCACTCCAGCTGCTTGAGGTGCAGTCATTCCTAACTCCACCATCAGAAGGGGAAAAAAAAATTTAGAAAAACATGATAGGATGAACACGTAGTCCATCATATTCCTAATCTCTCTCGGGTTTACACCACAGAAATATTTGACCGCTTCTCACATCCATTAGAAAGAACATGATGCCAACAAAAATGTATACAAATCTTATCTTCCATAACTAGCAAACAATAATGAAATATTTTTATAGAAAAGTGCTAGTTTTCGTTGTTGATTCTAAACAGAATACAAAAATGGACAGGACGAGAAGTTCTCCAAAAAAAAAAAAAAAGAATTTTATCCAGCATAACTGAATCTAACCTGCAAGTATGGTCCATGCTTTTGTTTCCTGCATGCAAAGAGAACAATCTTTTTAACATAAAAAAGAATTACTCAAGATTCAAGAGAAACTTATTAGGAACTCTTCTTCACCTTCTCGCCAGAAGTGAAGTAAGTTCGGAGCCCTAAAAGGCTATATGTTGCTCTGATAAGGTTTCCAAGACCACTTTCATTGACACCAAGAGATTTCAAATATTCAGTTCTTTCCTCAGAAGGAAGCTCGGTTAACTCAGACTCGACCTGCAATTTCATCATCACTCAGGTTGTTTGTTTAACAAACATGCCAACTATGAATATTGCAGTTTTTACAGAAATGACTCCAGCAGATTTTACTTGAACACCTAGATGAGTACTTGCTAAGTACGACACGTGCTAGTTTAGATTAAAAAAAGGTCCCTTTGAGATGTATTTCCGAACCTGTGCAGAAACTGTGACCAGTCCAGATTTCAACTCCGATGCTAGATTCATGACTTCTTTGATATGTGGGTTAATTCCAGGATCAGCTAGATCAGATTCTGCAACATTAGCTACATAGATAACAGGTTTCAATGTAAGCAGGCAAAGATGCTTCACAGCTTCTTTTTCAAAATCTGTTAGAGAAACTGATCGTGCCGGTTTGCCATCCATAAGCGCTTGCTGAATTCTTTCCAACGCAGCTCTTTCCGCATCCTCCTGAAAGGGGGGAAAAAGTATCGTTTATCTTCAAAACTTGCCTAAGTACTAAAACATTGAAAAGGACGTAGTCATTACAGCGTAGAGGTCGATTATATGATCAATACTTACCTTAACTTTAGTTTGTGAGTCCTTTCCCTTGCTTTTCTTTAGCTTCTCCATTCTCTTCTCAATCTGCATACTTGGAGAAGGTAAAATTCAGTTCAATCAGTTTATCACATCCTTTAAAAAAAAAAAGAAAGAAAAGTAATGGTGCTAAACAAATAATAATTATGGTTATCTTTTATAGGTTAAAGTTCAAGAAATGTAGTTAAAACAAACAAGTGCTTCCAAAGCGTTAAACATGTCAACATGAATGAGAAAAAGAATATACAATTTCCAAGGCTCGTTATTGTCTATACTGGAAAATAGCTTTTAATGGGATAAATATTCCCAAGCCTGTATTTTTATTTATAAGATGCCATTACGTATTTCAAAGGTAGTTTAGTTAGTTTAGGTACTTTTGGAAAATCATTAATGTATCACTCAGTCACGCTAAATTATGAAATTGCTCTGTAAGTTTAGCAACAAAGGTAGTTTAGTTTAAGTGCAGCAAGCAAGTTTTACGCAGCATACCTGATCAAGATCCGAGAAAACAAGCTCTAAGTTGATAACATCGATGTCAGACTTAGGATCAACTTTTCCATTAACATGAATGACATCATTATCTTCAAAGCATCGAACAACCTGACAAAAAAATCAATTGGCCCTTGATAACATGGACTTCAAAACAACGACCCAGAAGCACTAGGACACCCCTTTAACAAAAATATATTTAAGAAAAAAGAACTAAAATAATTGATTTTCCATAAGAAAGATTCACATATCAATTGCCTTTCTCCTATTAAGCAGAAAAATGGTTGAAAAGGAAAGAGAGTATCCTCTTCTATGTTATATGAGACCTCTCTAGTCTCTACAACAAAGTACCGCAAGTACTAAACGACAAATAACAATCATTATAAGGAACTGTTTAGTATCAAAAATAGAGACGACATCTCTAAATGAAAATCATGGACAGTACCTGAAGTATGGAGTCCACTTCACGAATATGTGATAAAAATTTATTACCTAAACCCTGCATAATGAAAGCGAGAAACAGACTAAGACCAACCACCATAACATTCCAAATTTGAAAGTTGGCAAAATAAAAAATAAAAAAATCAATTGTTAATAACGAAATAAACTAGATTGGCTGAGAAATATCACCTCTCCCTGACTAGCACCCTTCACAAGCCCAGCAATATCCACAAATTCTATAGAAGCTGGAACCGCTCTCTGAGATTTGCTTAGATCCGAAAGCACATTCAGCCGTGGGTCTGGAACCGCAACAATTCCCACATTTGGCTCAATTGTACAAAACGGAAAATTGGCAGCTTGAGCCTTCCCATTCTCCACCTGAAGAGGAGAAAATCATCTCACCTTAATACTAGGTTCACAGTGCACTTACGATAAAATCAAATCTCAATAGATTGTTGTAATTTTTCTACCGCGTGTGCATTTCCATAATGATGCAGCCCAAGCGAGACGTACTATATCCATGTAAATTATGTCCTCGATCTCTATGAAGGAATTATTCAATTATTGTTCACTAATAATAGTAGAATTACCAGCGAAGTAAACCCAAATACTTGGGCGATGTTTGAAATCCCTCATCAAATCCATTCTCTCATATTTTCTCCCCAAAATCATTCCACTAATTCCCTCACTTCTCTCCCTCCTTCCACTTTTCCTTCCAACCAAACAGGCTATAAAGATCATAACTTTGTTGAGTATATTATAAAATATGCCAAAAGGGAAATATACCCAACTAAGAAAAATATATCACACGGCACAATTTGAGAAAATTTGTTCAACTTACACACTAGTTTTGAACCAAAGCTTAAGAAATGCCTTACTTTTACATTTTTTTTTTTTTTTTTGTTGCTAATTAAAAGTCTGGGAATGGAGTGACTGGTGTTGGCGTACCCTCCTTGGACGTTACCATAGGGGCTCCCCAGACGCTGACAGTATTGTCCATTGAAGGCCTTGAAAGCGGGCCCTATCCATCAACAAAGAGCGCTTCACCCCTGTCCCACCAAATGTGCTAACCTTAAGGTTTCGTGGGGGCGTGGTTCCAGGCACTCCCCATCGAGGCTGGCAAGAAAATGCCTAAAGTTACAATGCCTCAGCATAAAACCTCCGAGAATTTGTTGCCATGTATATATGTCTAAAGATTAGAACCTTGTTAAGTACATCCTAAAATACCACAATGGAAAGGCACCCTTATAAATCCTCCTAAAGAATTTGAAACTTTGGTGCTGTTCTAAAAGAACAGACTCCAAAGTTTTAAGTTACTCGTTTCTTTATCAACAACAAACAACATCCAAGTCCAAAAAATATCATAAACCCAGAATGGAATTACAGTCAAAGAACACACCCAATCAAAGTAAAGAGCGAACAAGGACAAAGACAAAGCATTTTTCCGAGGTTTTCATTGAACGGGAAAGAACTTGAACAAACTTACGACGGCATTGAAGAGAGTGGATTTGCCAACATTAGGGAGGCCGACGATGCCGGCTCTGAGGCTCATGCTTATCCTTGACGACGAAAATGGCCGTCCTTTTCCGAAGCCGCCATTGATTACTCCCACATGAGCTGGTAAGGACTGGTGTGCTGCTTCAGTGGAACGAGCAGAGAAGGCATCAGGTGACTGCAAGCTATTATTCTCGCCATTTTTTTATGGTTTTGAGCTCCAGATTTTCTCACAGATTCAGAGCTCAGGCGCTGAGAAACTAGGAACGAACTTGAACAATTTTGCTGTAAAACTTGTATATATAGCGGATATGAATTTTCCACGGTGCTTTTCTGCCTCCCACTTTCTCTCTTCTTTTCTTCACTTTTCTTTTTTGCATTTTTAGCCCTTCTAATATAAGTTCTTTCTCATTTTGCCCCCAATTATGGGATCATTATTTTACCCCACGATTTTTTAAAACCTCACTAATCTCTCGTATTTCGAATTAATTCCAATTAACTCCGTTTATCCTAAGTTATGGTAAAAACAAATAAAAAAATAAGATATTGTAGTCACTTGGTATTTTTAATCGACTGACATCTTTTTTTTTTTTTTTTTTTGAAATTTTTAAGATTGACATTTGCTGTCTAATTTTGATGTCTTAAATGATGCATAAATAATTATATTTTGACGCATCATCATTAAATGAAGTTAGAATTTAAGATATAAAAAAAATCAATCATTAAACATTTTAAACTTTTCAAAATGATGTAGTATAAAAATTATTGATTAGATATCATTTGAGATATTAGAAATTAGACGGAATATTTCAATCTGTTTCTAATAGGGTTTATCTTCAACTCACCTCCAGTAACTAAAAACTAACAAAATTATCGTTTTTCAACGGCGTAGTTCTCTCTTGTCGTTCCTTTTAAGTTGATGTCGTTATCTAACTGGTCGTTGTTTATAGTCGTTTTCCATGTTGACTTCATTTCTTTTTGCTACATGCGTTGTCACTTGACGGTTGTTATTCCAATTATTGACGTTTTCGCATTAATGTCGCATGCAATCGATTTTTTTTTTTTTTTTTTAACTTCATGCAATCTTTTTTCTACGTTGATGTTCTTTCTTGTCGTTCTTTCAATGTTGTTGTCGTTTTCTAGATGATATCGGTTTATTCGTAGTCGTTTTCTATGTCGATGTCCTTTCCCGTGGTTGTGATTTTTATGGATCATGGTTGATTGAGCTTTCCCAATAAGCATTTTTCTATGTTTGATATCTTTTCGTCGTAACTGCCATTGAAGTTAATCTTTAGTCCTTCGTAGGTTATTGTCGTTTCCTTGAGCTGTGGCTTTTATTTTTCTCTTAATCTCGTTATTTTCCAGTTAATTCCGTTTTTTAATCGCTGTCCTTTTCCCCCCAAATTATATCGTTTTTGTGTTGTTTCATCGTTGATTTTTATGTTTATGTCGTTCTTAAATCTCTCGTCGTTTGCCAAACATGTTTTTCTTTTCTCCTTTTTTATACTCAGTCAATGCCCTTTTTTTTTTTTTTTTACCCTAAGAAAGATTCTCTTTTTCTTTTTTCTTTTCCCTTTTTTATTACAATAACGAACTGTTGTTTACAACTCAAATAATATGTCATTTACATGTAAACCGACATGTCAAATGGAATAGGATTATATTATGATAAATGTTCTTAACTCAAACAACATGTCGTTTCTCAAAGTTCTGCTGTTGGTGGTAAACCGATTGTCGTTTTCGTGTACTTTCTAACAATTGAATTTCAACTAAAAACGAAATGTTGCTTAATGATAAAAAAAAAAAAAAAACGACATGTACTTGTTAAAAAGTTTGTTAAGTTTGTTATGTTGTGAAAACCACTGTTGTAATAAAAAACGACTTGTCGTTCATGTTTTTGTTTAGCAGTTTACTATCATCTAAAGTCTGAGGCATAAGTGTCCATACAGTTTTTAAATACGGCTTTGTTTGTGTTTAAGTTTCAGTTTAACTCCAACTTTAACTCAGTTTTTATTTTTTTTATTTCAGTTTTTGTCTTCTTCTGAAAAGTCAACAAAATTTATAATTAGTTTTTGAAAAATTAATCAATTTCAACTTAAAAATTTTATCTTCGACTGACAAACCAAATGCAAGCTAAATTTGTACGCATAGTTTTTCCGTTGGAATTTTAATTTAGAATGATTTGTCGTTTTTGTCTCAATTTTTCATGTCATCCATTTGTGTAAACGACAATTGATTTCGCGGCTAAATTTTTGCAGTCATTCAACTTTCCCCTTAAAACGACATGTTTCACTTTATAAAAAATGTGTTGCAACTATATATATATATATATATATACTATGCGCATCAATTTTAATCCTCTGAGTACCAACCAAACCCATGAGTTTAATTATTTTGTCTAAAGGGAATGAACCTTACTTACTAGTTACTACCAGTTATCAATGAGTTTATTTATTTATTTATTTTTGCAGGACACTGCAGAAACTAAGCTAAAGAAATTGTCTATCTGCTAAAGAAAACTTAACAAATTGCCTACTAAACAAAGGACACTTACTCCAAAAAAAAAAAAAACACACACACACACACACAAATGATAGTTGACTTTATTTCAGCTTAGTCAACGTTTAACAGAAATGCAAACTTGGAATCAATCTTATGGCTGATATTGTACATAAAAGGACAAAAAATATATAATTTCGAAACTTAATTTTCATTTTTTAGGGCCAACTATCGTTCACATTATCCTACCAGCCCTGATCTGATCCTCTTTGGGTAACCATTCTCACATCTTCATTTCTATTGTTCTAGAAGGTCTGTTGAGTACTCTAAAAAAAATTCATAATTCTATTGGCAGGTATGAAAAAATTTTCCATTTTAATAAGATTTTGGTTTAAACCATTAGGATTTATATCAAGTAAATTTTGCATATATTTTCATTTTAATATGATTTTGATTAGATATAATAATCACAGACACACAACGGGAAACATATAAGCTTTTTTGAGGGGGTTTTTTTTTTTTCTTTTTTCGGAGCATAAAATCAAAGCTTGTAATATATATATATATCGGGAAACATATAAGCTTTTTTGAGGGGGTTTTTTTTTTTTTTTTTTTCGGAGCATAAAATCAGAGCTTGTAATATATATATATATATACACACACACATTTTGTTGTTGGTCATTCAATAAAATTTTTGGAATTAGATCCAATAAGGGTTGTAAAGTAGGCATCGAATTGTATGTTAGATTATTCTACATATGATAATAACGACAATAATAATTTTTTTAATAAAAAATCCCATTAATTATGACATGATGTTCAGAAAACCGCAACCCTAGTTGGTTGATCACCCGTGTTTTTGTTCTGTTTCCTTTTCTATTTACCTTTTTTTTTTTTTTTTTGGTTGATTGCAACTAGATTCTCCCAATGAGTTCATTACAAGATTGGAACCGACAAATATGCTTTCCCTGTTGAATTTGTATATATGTAAACATAATTGATCAGGAATTTCAAACCATAAAAAGTATATACTATATTGATATTGCTTCCCTGTCATCCATATTAGAAATTCCATCCTCCTCAACCCATCTTCCATCACTCTCATCACACAATTTTCTATGAGACCAATTTTGTGTACTTTGTAACACTCACAGAGGTAAATGTGATGACAAAGGAGTGAGAAGTATCTGTTAGGCATTTTTTTGTGTCCATCAGGGTTTGATTCTCACTGTTTTTCTTTACGTTCCGTTTTAGTTTCGACTGTTAAAACTTGATTTGATGATTAGTTTCGACTGTTAAAACTTGATTTGATGATGACATAATAGACTCCATGTAGACGATTGAGAAAAATTAATATAAAAGACTTGTCTCTATCGTATCTAAAGAAGTGTTTCTAATTGTGAGGTTAAAAATCTTGAAAATGATATGACTACTCCATATTCTTATTTTTCTTTAAAAAAATTTGTGTACATTGTAGGTCTCCATTCATGGCACATTCTCAACCTCAACTTGTCACAAAATGGAAGGATAGATTTATATCAAAACAGAAAAACCTCATCTCAAATAAATAAATAAACATATTATATATATATATATATGTATGTATATGTGAAGAGGGAAACACAGGGACAGATGCGTCCCAAAATTTCAACTTTCGTTCTTCTTGGCTGGACTTTATTTAATTTCTGTATTTTTTCCCCCTTTTCACAAAAAGAAAGCCACCCAACCAATAGCATTGCACATCACCATCCCCACAATCGACACGCACGATTCAAAACCACACATACTTATTGTTTTTACATTTTCCCATCACCTTTTTATAAAAGCTATTGCATACGTTTTTGTCTTGTAATGAATAAAGTATTATGCTCCGTTTAATAAGTTAATTTAATTTTAATTAAATTATATTTTTTATTATAATTTTTATTTTTTTAATTAATAAAATTTAAATTAATTTTTTAAAAATTAATCAACTCTAATCTAAAAATTTTATTCCAATCAATTTATCAAATAAAGACTTATAATATTTTGATTTCAATTTTTGATACTCAATATTGTTTTTTATTAAAATAAATTAGATTAAATTAGATTCGATATAATTATTTATATTAATTAACTCGATAATGATTATTTATATAATATAGTTATAATTTCACACATCACTTCATTAAAATAATTTAAACTAGAATTTATCATTTTTAATTTAAAAAGAAAAATAAATTACATAACAATTTTTTAATGAACATTTACATAAATATAATGCACCTTTGTTTTTTTTTTTTTTTTGTTTGGGAAAAAGTTGCATTATTTATTTTCTTCTATTTTTCCTTTGATGCATTTTGTCATTATATTAATATTCTTTTAGAAGTCATCATATTTATCATAATTGAACACTTGTAACATAAACCACATCATCTCAATTATTTTTCTTTTGATGAGGTATTTAAAAAATGGAGGTTCTCTACATTCATCTTTTTTTATTTTTTTAATTAATCTTTCTTTTAATTTTTAATAAATAATCACACACTCACTACTAAACATATTTCTTTTAATAATAATAGTAGTGAAGAAGAAATTTAAAAAAAAAAAAAAAAAAGGCCTTTCAAGGTCACATCTCTGCTTTAACAAATCTCATATTAAAGAGGCCCAATGTACAATCGTTATCCTCTACCTAGGGTTCCTCCCTCTCTCTCTTCTCTCTTTCTCTCTCTATTTTTCCTCTGCAAATCCCAAACCCAAGCCAGGGTTCTTTTTAACAAGAGAAAAATTGAAAAAGAAAAAAAAAATATAAACAAACTTCGGCGACGAATCATTGTACAGATCTTTTTCCTTCCCCATAAACCCTAGAATTTTGAGCTGAGGAAAACAGGGTTCTTCTTAGGTTTAGCTATTTGTTGTTGTTGTTGTTGTTTCTTTCTTTTTTCTTCTTCTTCTTCATCTAATACTTGAGGATTCAGTTTTTGAATTTCTTGGGTTTCGGTTTTTGGTATTTTCTGTTTCGTTTTTGGATTCTTGGATTCTAATTAAGGTGTAGATATGGAGGCGTTCGAGAGTGGGAGTGATATTCATGAGGCTCCCAATTCTCTAGATCTCAAGCAATTCGGTAACAATTCCACAGGTGAAGTTTTTTTTTTTTTTTTTTTTTTTTGTGAATTTATATTTTGTTCGATTATATTTCGAAGCTTTTTGTGGATCTAGAAAATAGTTGCTAATTCTCTAGAAATTATTGGATTAATCTGATATAGTTCAACAATTAGTTCGATGTGTTTTTTCGGAAAACTATTTGATTGTTTTCGACCGAAATAAGTTCTTTACTTTGACTTCGATTGTTCCAGGTTTGACTCTTTTTTTTTTTTTTTATTTCTTTTTTTTTTTTTTAATTTAAAATTTGTGTTGTTGAAGCAGATGCGGTATTTGATGCATCTCAATATGCATTCTTTGGAAACGATGTGTTGGAAGAAATTGAGTTGGGAGGATTAGATGATGAAGAGGAGGATTTGCCTGCTGCTGACCCCGAGGAGGAGGAGTTTCTTTATGACAAAGAAGAGGTTGAACACATTTATATCGTAATTTTGCAATCGTCGTCGTTTCATGATTTTATTTAGAATTTAAGGCGTTTCGATTTTCACTTCGAGAGAGCTTTATTTGTGACCATTGTTATGTTTGTTTTTCTGGACTTCTGCTATATGTTTTCTTATGATTTTTGGTCAAACGGATTTTGTAGGCTTTAAGTCAATCACTGTTTAGTTTTTGTATGAATTAGTTATTGTTTTCCACTTCCTACGAACTTTTTGCTCACAAGGTTTACTGATGATCGTGTTGATGCATTCTTATCTCTTAATTTGAATAAGAATCCACTGGTTGGAGAGTCATCTGCTGGGTGCAACTAACTGTTGTTTTGTTATTTTCAGGATCCGGTTTTAAGGTCCCTATCCGATATGGATGATCTGGCGAGTACGTTTTCAAAGGTTAGTTCAATGGACACTGATAAGTCATTGCAGGCTGTGAATGATAACGTTGTTGTTTAGTAGTTTATATCAAAATGGTTTCTGCTATTTAGGATATTTCCTGTTGGTGGATGTTGTAAAAGCTTGTTTGTTTCCTTACAGGTTATGGTGGACCTAGAAGCATAGGAATGGTTGGTGATATTGGATCCAGACAGAGTAAGTACAACTTGTCTTAGTATATGGTTCAGAGTGATTAGTGTGGCTTACAACACAAGCAAATTAGTGCTCTCTTATATTTTCTTCTCTGATTCTTTAAGAATGTGTTCGTTGTATTGGATCTTGCATGAAAAAATGGTTGAAAATTCAAGGTGTTGTGTTTGGTACAATGCGTTATTGAGTGACATGTTTCGTTTCAGGCTGTCTGCTGCTGAATGGACACAAGAGGAGTTTCCAAACTGGATGAACCATCATTTAGATTCCGATGGGATTCCAGAAGGTAAAAGGTGGTCTTCGCAGCCATTTTCTGCTGCTCGCCTACAGAATCAAAACCTTTGTACAGAACATCTTCGTACCCTGAACAGCAACAGCAGCAGCAGCAGCAATCACAGCACATGCACTACTCCAGCGAACCAATTTCAGTACCAAAATCTTCTTTCCCTTCATATCCTCCACCGGGTGGCAGACAACAAGATTCACCGAACCACCATGCAGGTCACCTGAATATGCCATATCCTCCTGGAGGACCCCTCGGGGGGATGTCTTCACCAAACCTCCCTTCCTTTTCTAATGCGCAGCTTCCATTGGCTGGTTTACCTCACGGACCACATTTTGGTGGAAATGTGCCTCAACTTCCTCCGGGTCTATCTGTTAATAATCGGTTGCCAAATCAATGGGTCAACCAGCCTGGGATGTTTCAAGGAGATAATCCTGGCTTGTTAAATAGTATGATGCAGCCACAGTTGCCTCATAAAAATGGTATAATGCCACCTCAATTGATGGCTCAGCAGCAACAGCAGCCTAGAATGCATCTGCCAGTTCAGCCATCGTTTAACCATTTACCAGGAATGCAGTCTCAACTATTTAATCCTCATCTTTCTATGTCCCCGCCTTTAATGGGCAAGTTTGATGCTATGCTTGGTCTTGTTGATCTTAGAGACCAAAGGGCAAAGTCGTTTCAGAAAAGTAGACCGAATATGCGTTTTCCCCAGCTGGGTTTTGACATGAGTAGTCAGAAGGGTGAGGGTGGGTGGCCACCGTATGGATCCAAGTATATGACAGCTGAAGAAATTGATGGTATTCTCCGAATGCAACTTGCTGCGACACACAGTAATGACCCATATGTAGATGATTTTTACCATCAGGCTAGTCTTGCAAAAAATTCTGCTGGAACAAAGCTGAGACATCACTTTTGCCCAACTCACTTGAGGGATCTTCCATCACGAGCACGGGCTAACAATGAACCACATGCTTTTCTTCAGGTTGATGCTCTTGGGAGGATTCCCTTCTCTTCAATTCGTAGGCCCCGTCCTCTTCTCGAAGTGGACTCTCCAAATCCATCTGGTCCTGGCAGCACTGATCAGAAGGCTTTTGAGAAGCCCTTAGAACAGGAGCCAATGCTTGCTGCTAGAGTTGCGATTGAGGACGGGATCTGTCTTCTTCTTGATGTGGATGATATAGACCGTTTCCTGCAATTCAATCAGCTCCCTGATGGTGGAACACAGTACAGGCATAGGCGGCAGGCGTTGCTGGAGGGCCTAGCTGCGTCACTTCAATTAGTTGATCCACTAGGGAAAAACGGCCACTCAGTTGGCCTTGTTCCCAAGGATGATCTTGTGTTCTTAAGGTTAGTTTCTCTACCCAAGGGAAGGAAGCTTCTCTCAAGGTATCTTCAGCTTCTTTTCCCAGATGGCGAGCTTTTGCGTATAGTTTGCATGGCCATTTTCCGTCACTTGCGCTTCCTGTTTGGTGTCCTCCCCTCCGACCCTGGTGCAGCAGAAACCACAAATAACCTTGCAAAGATTGTTTCATTGTGCATCCGGGAGATGGATCTTAGTTCACTTAGTGCCTGTCTTGCAGCAGTGGTTTGTTCATCAGAGCACCCCCCACTTCGTCCTCTTGGCAGCTCTGCTGGTGATGGGGCTTCTCTTATTCTGAAATCAGTTCTAGAGCGGGCTACTGAACTCTTGACTGATCCCAATGCTGCTAGCAACTATAATGTGACAAACCGGGCCCTTTGGCAGGCTTCGTTTGATGAATTTTTCGGTCTCTTAACCAAATACTGCATGAATAAATACGACAGTATCATGCAGTCCCTGCTTATGCCGGGTCAAACAAATATGGCTTCTATAGGAGCAGATGCAGCAAGATCTATTACTCGAGAAATGCCAGTTGAGCTCCTACGTGCAAGCCTTCCCCACACCGACGAGCGCCAGAGGCAGCTATTGTTGGATTTTACACGGCGGTCCATGTCTGTGGGTGCATCTAACACTCCCACCGGAGGGAACGATGGCCACATTAATTCTGAATCAAGTGCTGAGTTGATGCAACAAATTTATTTCTTCTCTGCTTGTGTGCTTCTACTACTAGTCAAAAGCGTAATTAGCAACACCGGAACAGTAATAAAATGGAAACTTCAGTGGCATAACATTGTCGGAGTAAGTCTAGCTCTTTTAGATTCACATTGTTTTCGCCGTATATGACGTGTCAAATGGTTTGGGAAAACTAGTTAGCAAAAAGCCCGTGTTTTTCTACTTTTTTGTTTTTTCCAAAATCTTGTCAATTTTCTTATGTTCTCTCTGGAGCGTATTTTGATGCTCTCTTGTCGAATTCTGGGTATGGTGTCGGAACGGGGATATGTACAGATTTTGTAGAACAGTTTGGAGCTCCGACATTCCTGTCCTATTATTAGTTTTCAAGGGATGTGGGGTCAGAATTCGTGCCTCATCCGAAACGGGTCGTTGTTTCTTTTCTTATTATATTTAGTAGCTAGAAACGGCCATAGCCTTGGGGCATTTCAAATGGTGGTTGTTTGTAGCGTTTTAAGGTGTTTATACAGTATATCATGATAGTTGGGGAGGGCGTTGATCCGTGGAAACAATATTTTCTTTTAGATGCTGTTGTTTCGGCGTCTAACTTTTTGTTCATACTTTTTTTTTTCTTTTTCTTTTTTTTAATGTAGTACTTTCTTTTCAACTACACACCAAGCACGGTAATTGGCTAAACTATTTACAACAGACTGGCATGGTGTGTGATGTTATATTGTTACGTTACCTTTGATTTTTGTTTGACAACCTTTTATGGTTCAGCTAAAAAAGGAAACTTGTTGCCACCAATAAACATTTTTTTAATTGGTTGGTGTGGAGATAAGACTACTTAGTTGGGATAAATATATTGAATTTGATTAAATATGGACCCACTTGCCGATTCTTTATCTGTTTTGTTTACATTTTTCTCTTTCTTTTGCACTTGAGTGTGTATTCTTTTCTATACTAATTGGAATTAGAGCTTTTAAAACAATGGACAAAAAATGTGTGTAGTTACATATATATCTGTGTGTGTGTGTGTGTGTGAGAGGAAACATGGCAGAAAATACGGACTCTTCTTTATGGATCTTTCACGACACGGAAGCCAATGAAATTTGAACCCAAAATGCAACTTTTTTGTTTTGTTTTCTGACTGATAAGAGCTGGTTCACGGAGTTTATACTTTTGTTCATGTTTTTAGTCAATAGAAGAGAAGTAAAATTTGTGACTTCTCATAAGTGCTTGAAATTAAAGAACTTTTTAGGTTAAAATGATTTTTAAAGTATATTAATAAGTATTAAAAATGGTAAAAGAAATTTATAATGTTTAATTTAAATTTTGTTATGAGTTTTAAAATTTTACTTAGAAGAGTTTTTGTTAGAAGTCATATTTTTTGGTTTTGATAGGAAGCTATTCTGGAGACTGGAAATTCTTTTGATAAATAATCTAAATATTTTGAAAAGTTGTTTGTGGACGTGAGAAGCCAAAAATAACATTTAGGAAGCTCTAATAAACAGGTCTTAAATTTTGACGACTTATGCTGATTTATAATCTGCGTTGGGTTCCAGAAAGAAGAAGAAGAAGAAGAAAAAAAACTGCTGTGGGTTATCTTGAATTTTGGCATCAAATACCAAGCAACACTGCATTTACAATCTGGTTGAAAATGAAGGAGAAAAGGGGGACAAATAAACAGCTGCATTTACTAGCACCATGTGCAAATTCCATATCAAATGCTGAGTAGAAATTAAATTACGTAAAGCAGGATACGAATAAAAAGGTTATATATATTTATATATACATACATGAGAACTCTCTCGTACAGCACAATCAGACTACTGGATGAGAGAGTTCTTCTTGTCTCTCTCTAACTCTCTCTCTAATGATTTGTATTATGTTTTTTCTTAAATTTTATCGATCTCTTACATGAGTTGTATTGTTAGAGGGAAGAGTATTTATATATATATATATATATTCTTAAATTATGTTGATCTCTTACGTGAATGAATTGAACTATTAGAGGGGAGAATATATATATATATATATATATATAGGAAAACATATACAATACCCTAAGCATTCCTATATAATATCCTAACCACATCCATTGCAAGGAAACTGAAGGGAAAAAAAATAATAATAATGATCGAAGATAACATTGGGGATCTCGGACTGATGCATGAATACTTCACCAGTATCCAATTTTATTTGTTCCGTCTCGGCTGTACCATATCTTTTAAGTGACACTCAAAAAGAGAAAAGCCGGTACTCAAGTTTAATAATAATAATAAAATAAATAAATAAATAAATAAAAATGGGAGTTTGTGTAGCAAGAAAGCTTTACACCTACAAAATTGTCTCCACCTACATGAAACAGGAGGCTCATTTGCTCAGCCTGTCTTATTCTTTTCTTGTATTCAAGATATATGGCTTTAATAATGTGATTCCCAAGTTTTGTCTATTCTTTCATACTTTGGTTTTTATAATATGAAATGCAGTACTAACTTCCACACATTTTGCAAACTATATCAAGATTCCTTTGTGTCAATGACAGTTAAGTTTGGGTTGAATTACGTAATTATAATTGCTAAGTCATCCTAGTTTAATTGTAACAAGTAATACTACGAACATCGATTAATCCAACTTCTTTTTTTATACTAACTGATGTATCATGCAAGTTGTTAATCTTGCATTGATAGATATTTTATTAAAGATAATTATTTTGATAAGAAAAAGTTCGGAAGGGGTTACTAGAGTTAATAAAGTGACCAGCGTAAACATATTTTTTTAGACGTTTCAAATGGGCTCCCAAGATGCTGACATAAATGTTTGCTGAAAACCTTATTAGCGATTTAATTAAATTAACTTTTTATTTATAGTAGTGCCAAGTATGAACCAATGGATAATTTTTTAATAGTTTAAAATTCAAAGGTCATTCTTGCTAACTATTTGAAATTTGAGGGATATAAATACTAGTTTTCAAATATTCAGGGGAAAAGTTATAAGAATATTAAAATTTATGATCAATTTCATCTATTTAATTGACGAAATGAGCAAACATAGTACAATTCCCTAGTTTAGGAAACATTTCTATCGGTTTTCAAAATTTAGAATACAAAATAAAAAAAAAAACTAAAATTCAGGGAGCAACAATGAAATTTTTTTTTTTTTTTTTTGTAAGTAATCAACCCTTGCTCACCAACGAAGACGTCTCTCTCTCTCGCTCCTCTCTCTATACCTTTTTTTTTCCTCTCTTGCGGAGACTTTTGATAGTTCCTATTGGTGATCTTCTGTCTCTATTCCCCATAGTCTATCGATGATTCAATAAATTACGGACCCAACAATAGAAAAATCTAAATTAATGTCTAAATTTACTGCTATATGAAACAACGGTGTCTGGCCACTAGGCTGTAGATGAATGGACAAAAGAGACGAATATATACACGTAAACATACATATATATATATATATAAAGTTTTTTTCACCATATGACACTTCTTCTTCAAGTAGAAAAGAAACAGAAAACCAAAGAAAGGTATATTTTTGACAACTATAAGTGGTAACAGCACTCAAAGAGTGAGAGATAGAGAGAGAAAAAAACTGACGAAAGAATTTTCCTTTCCTTCCAACAATGGTTTCCCCTGAACTCCCTCAATTCCAGACTCCCCCAAAACGCACCGTTTTCTTTCACAGAGCCTCCTCCCTCATCGCCGACGGCTTCCTCTTCGTCGGCGGAGTGTCTCTAGCACTTTCCTTGATCTGGGCACTCCTCTCCTTCCTAAACCCCACCGACCCATTAACCCCAAACGACGTCGTACGGACCTTCAACTCCCAACCTTACGCCGACGACCCACCGGAGCTCTCCACTTTCTACGACGACCCGAGCTTAAGCTACTCCATAAACGACAACAACCCCGTGAAGAACTGGGACGAGAAACGACAGCAATGGCTGAAATCCCACCCCAACTTGGGCGGAGCCTCCGATTCGAAGCGGCCTCGGATTCTGTTGGTGACGGGGTCTCAGTCGTCGGCTTGTGCGAACCCAGTTGGAGACCATTTGCTTCTGAGGTTGTTCAAGAACAAGGTCGATTATTGTCGTTTACATGGGATTGAGATTTTCTATAACAACGTTTTGTTGCATCCTAAGATGTTTGGTTTCTGGGCAAAGTACCCGGTTGTCAAAGCTGCCATGTTGGCTCACCCGGAAGTTGAGTGGATTTGGTGGGTCGATTCTGATGCTGTTTTTACTGATATGGAGTTCAAGCTTCCATTGGAGAGGTACTTTTGATATATATATATATATATATATATTTTATAAAACCTGTGGGGGAAATTAGTGGCTTCATGATAATTTTTAAGACGGAGTTAGATTTGAAATTATTGTTAGGAAAGTTTTTCTTTTTTTTTTTTTGTGCTAATGATTATTTTGAGGGATAAAGATTACAATTTATTGTTTAATGGGTAGAAGGTATTAGTTTTGTAAGGTAGTGAAACAGAACATGAAACCGTAATCCTCAAACAGTGGAAAAGCCTGGGGGCTCTGACCACGTGCTTGTTGAATAATGCGTCGCTGACTCAAAGAAAGTGACTTAATTAAGGGAACTGTAGCAAAAACGAGTCTTTATAAGATAATTATTGCTGATTATGGATCGAACGTGGATGATCACTAGTTTTTTTTTAGTCCAATTGCTATTCTACTTCCACATGATTTTCATGATGACGTGAATATAATAAATATGTGAAACCAAAGTTTTAGTCATGTCTACCAAGTTCTAAATTTTGTGGAGAACTAGTCTCTCTATCTGTTATATTGTTTTAAGGGTAAGAGAACTAGTTCCTAGTTCAATTTTAGTTCTGGTGGCGTACATCTTTTAGATTGACATTTTGTTCATTCGGGTTTTGATCGTGTCGCCATGACTTTAATTAGGCTTATAATCAAGATTTTTGTTGGATCAAGCTGTATTATCAATAGGGCCTGCAAAGACTATTTTGTAAATCTGTTACCCTCTTCAAAGGATAAGAAATGGCCGGTTATTAATGAAATTCCGTGTTGGCTCTCTGTAAAACATATAAAAAGAAAGAAAGAAAGAAAGTACAAACATTAATTTTCTTACACATGAATTTCATTAGACCAGTCGCTTTCACTTAATAAGAGCCATACGATTTTTCTTACCAGGTACGACAAGCACAACCTTGTGGTTCATGGGTGGTCACATGCCATCTACGAGGAGAAGAGCTGGACGGGCCTAAACGCCGGCGTTTTGTTGATCAGGAACTGCCAGTGGTCCATGGACCTTATCGATGAATGGGCCAGAATGGGTCCACAAAGCCCAGATTATGAAAAATGGGGGAGGACCCAAAAGTTGGTTTTCAAAGACAAGTTGTACCCTGAATCAGATGACCAATCTGGCTTGATTTACCTTCTCTTGAAAGACAAGAAAAAATGGGGTGACAAGATTTACTTAGAGGGTGACTACAACTTGGAAGGTTACTGGTTGGGAATGGTTGGAGGGCTTGACAACATCACCAAAGGGTACGAAGAGATCGAGAGACGAGTCGCGGTTTTGAGGAGGCGACACGCGGAAAAAGTGAGTGAATTTTATGGTGAGAAGAGGGAGGAGTATTTGAAGGATGTGATAAGGAGGCCTTTTGTGATACACTTCACAGGGTGTGAGCCTTGCACTGGGGATCACAACCCTGTCTACACTTGGGAAGCTTGTTGGAATGGTATGCAGAGGGCCTTGAACTTTGCGGATAATCAGGTGCTGCGAGCTTTCGGTTTTGCTCATCCCGACCTGCTTGATTCTTCCCGGGTGTCTCCTCTGCCCTTGATTTTCCCCGGATTGGATGATTGTTTTCTCAGTCTATCCGTCCCTG